>CM060962.1:156752232-157352232 GCA_030765045.1 Tenodera sinensis
ATATAATACCACCATTGTATCTTAATAACGCGTGGTACACATCGCCACAAGATAAAGCAACACTCTTCAGTGAAATGCTACAGGAGCAGCTCACGCCTAATCCTAGTGAAGGTTTGGAATTCGCCGAAAATGTAAGGAAAACATTTCAATGCCTCTTCAACTTTCCCCATTTTCCTCGTTCTTCACTGCAACGCAGGTGTATAATACCATACTTAAAACACGGGCGAAAAAATCCCCTGGCCATGACATGATCACTCAGCCATTACTCAAAGCATTCTCCAGAAAAGCACTCGTGCTTCTAACTCAACTCTTTAAAGCTGTCCTTCACCTTACTTATTTTCCACAGAGTTGGAAACATGCCATAATAGTAATGATTCCCAAGCCTGATAAACTGAAACAAGATCCTTAATCATATCGTCCTATCAGCCTGTTGCCACTGTTTTTTAAAGTCTTCGAAAGGCTCCTTCTTTCACAGCTCCTCAACATCTTGCAGTCACTCATTCCTGACACCCAGTTTGGCTTTAGAGCTTCTCATTCGTGTCCTCAACAACTTCATTGAGTTGTAGATATAATAGTGAATTCTTTTAAAGAAAACTCTATCTGTTTTGGACTATTTCTGGTCACTCAAAAGCCATTTGATAAAGTCTGGCACGAGGGCCTTTTATTTAAATTAAAACCCCTTTTGACTCATAAACTGTTTCTAATCATCAAATCATACCTCATGAACAGATCCTTTTCTGTGAAGTATTTTAATTATCAAACTCAATCCCAAATTATACGAGCTGGAGTACCACAAGGGAGTGTGCTTGCTCCCTTTCTGTATTTAATCTATGTTTACGACTTACCTTCACATGATAACATCACAATAGCGCAATTTGCAGCTGACATTCCAGTCCTTTGCAAAGGACAAGACAACTCAGTGGTAAACAGTTTGCAACAGTTCGTAGATAAAATACGCAAATGGTGCTCAAAATGGAGAATCTGCATGAATCCCAAAAAGTCTAAAGCAGTAAGGTTCACATATAAAAGAAAAACTGAAGAATATGGAAACGAAGAAATCCCACAAGCTAAAGCGGTAGGATAGTTAGGCCTAGCATTGGATTTCAAACTCACCTGGAGGGACCATATCTCTTCATTAATCAAAAGATTGCGGTATAGAATACTCCAGTTAAAATATTTACTCAAAGAATCATCTCCGCTACCGTTACACATCAAGAGGATCATATACTTTTCTTTAATAAGGCCAACCTGGATGTACGGATGTTCGATATGGAGCTCTGCTTCAAATTCTCAGATAAGGAGGATCCAAGCAATACAAAATCGGGTGCTTCGAATAGTAGCGGATGTCCCATCCGCAATTCTACTCTTCATTAGGATCTTGCTACACCAACAGTAGATGCCACACTTCGCTCCTGCTACCATCGACTCTACAGATTCTTCACCAACCATCCCAATAATCTTTTAAACCAGATCCCTCTGCACCTACCACCACAGCAACTCCACAGAAGACTGAAAAGGAAACGACATACCGACCTCCTTGAAGATATTAATTAAATTAAATATGAGGACAATTAATGAATTGTAACCTGAACACATGTTTCCTGCATATGTAAAGTATGCAATATAATCTTTTAATAACACAACTGTAATACACAATTAGTGTAATAAAGTTTATTATTATTATTAAAAAAACAAATTTTAAATTTAATTTCAGTTATTTATGAATATTTTGAAAACCTGACGTGATGGGAGAAAATGGAAATTATTTTCGAATTCAGTACAAAACATTAGTTTAGGATCACCTATCAGATTAAAAAAACGAAAAATAAGTTTTGAAATGCAGAATGGTGTTATTAGTTTTAAGGCCTTAGGTTTATAACCCCTGTCTCACCAGCAGGGATCTTTTCTATCTCCGTGGTCTTGTCCCACGGTTTCAGCGCGGTGCCTGATTAGTGTGCACTTCGGAGGTGTTAGGTGCGAAGGTTGGGCGGACCCTTCACACTGCCCCCATGTGTAGCCTCAGGTGCGTAGCCCGTTCACACCGTCATGTGCCCCCACGTAGCTCTCTGAGTGCCCATCCTGTGTTAATTTCCCGACGGCTGTGTGCCGTCGAGTCAGCATCACCGGCCGGACATGTTAACGCTGATGGAACCCCAATGTAACCAACCGCAAGTCCCCTGAATCCACGTTGGCTCCGTTGAGACGGCTTGGCCTAAAGTGGGTAGTCACAGGCGCTTATTCCTGTGGTACAGGCATAAAACAGCGCCCGTAATGCTCAAACCAGAACAGCCTAGGCGCAACTACAATCACGCCAACTGGCCCGAGTTCGAAGCGTTGGTCGAAACGCAACTCGAACAAAACAACCCTGTCATTAGCTCACAAGACACTCAAGAGTAAGCCGTAGAAATAATCACCAGAACTATTCACCATGCGACCGAAACACATGTTCCCTTAACTAGGCCAACGAATAGGGCAACCACACAGTTCCCTCGAGCTGTAAGACAGGCAATGCAGGACCGAAACAGGGCCAGGCGCAAATGACAGCGTACGCGAAACCAAATACATCGCAACGAATATGACAACCTCAGAGTCACGGCCGATATACTAATGGCCGAACACATAAGGAAACAATGGAACGCCACACTGGAGGACGTTGATCCTCATAACAGAACAGTGTGGCGAACAGCGAAGTGCCTGACACGTACTCGCACAAACATACCGCCCCTACATATTGACGGGCAAATAGCCGAAACGCCGGATGGCAAAGCAGAAGCTTTCGCGACCACACTAGAGCAGGTATTCCAACCGAATGTTGACCGACCCATGCGACAGACATTTCGCAGCAGCAACGGAAGACCAAATCGCTGAAATAGGGAATATTCCAACGCACAACAAACTTCGAAAGACCAGTGCAACCGAAATTAAATGGCTAATCGCACACTTGCCCACTCGTAAGGCTCCAGGACCCGACAATATTCCCAATATAGTCCTGAAACATCTTTCGCCCAAAGCCTTAAAAGTGCTGGCGGATATATTCAACTACGCGCTGGAACACGGAAAATTTCCAAAGCACTGGAAGGAAGCACGAATCCTTATGTTTCCTAAGCAACATAAAGATCGGTCCATTCCTACTAATCACAGGCCAATTAGCCTCTTAAGCACACTAAGTAAACTACTAGAGAAAATAATACTCAAACCCCTAAACTCATTTCTAATTAAAAACAACGTGATAACTGACGACCAGTTCGGCTTCACGGCCAACCACTCTACAACACTACAGATCCTTAGGCTTACCGAAAGTATCACCAAGGGATTTAACACTAAACGATCGACAGGCGTGGTCCTATTGGACATAGAACGCGCATTCGATAAAGTGTGGCATGCAGGATTACTCCAAAAACTCATCCGCATAGGGGTACAAGATTCAATGGTCGCCCTAATAAAAGATTACCTCAGCGGAAGGAGCTTCAGAATCTCAATTGAGAATACCGAATCCTCATTGCACCCAATAAACGCGGGAGTCCCACAAGGAAGTTTACTCGGGCCTACGTTATTTAATATATACATCAACGATCTACCACCACTAGTCCGAGTAGATAAATACATATACGCGGACGACACGGCCCTGGCCACGCAATATACTCAACCACGCATCATACAGCTACGGCTCCAGAATGCTCTAAACGCATTGGAGCCCCGGTTCACCAAATGGCGGGTAAAACTGAATGCAAGAAAAAGTCAAGCAATCCTTTTCACCCGGCGAAAATTGCACAGACAAAGGAGGCGAGGCCTCCCGCCCCTCACCCTAATTCAGGAACCTATCGGGTGGGAGACATCCGTCACGTACCTCGGGGTTAAGATGGATGAATATGGAGTGAGCATATTAATGCGGCCAGAGCAAAGGCCAATGGCCAACTCAACAGACTGTACCCGCTGATTAATCTCAACAGCAGCCTTAAGCTACGCATGGGACTTACGCTCTATAAGACGCTGATCCGACCCATCTTAACTTGCGCCGCCCCGGTATGGGGATATGCGGCAAAAACGCACATATAGCGCCTTCAAACGATGCAAAATAGAATACTGCGAATTATTGCAAAACTACCGCCAGAGGCGCCTTCGTACCAGCTACACGAAGAGCCAAAGATGCTCACAATCAAGCAATTTATTAAACACCTGGTATGTAACCTGTACGCCAAAAAGAATAAGAACCACAACGAGCAAATACGAATGCTCGGGGAGTATGATATGACTCGCGACAAACACCTCCGCCCTCTATCATTGTTCGATCGCACTATAAATATAGGCGAACCTGAACTCAACATACAGGAATACCTGAATAACTTAGTACAATGAAATTACTGGTTAGGGGATGAAGGGAAGCACACAACAAACACAAAACACTGCAATACACATCCATACTGTCAAGCCCTCACAAGTCCTTGCGCTACCTAGCCAAGGCGGACCCCGGGAGACGAGGGCCTCCCCGGCAGTGGCAGAGGCTCGCTCCTGCACTTCAGGCAGACAGCCCGCCATGTGTGCACTGATATGACCAGGCACGAACAGGTACAGGATTAATGACGAAGCCGCCGGCTTGATATCAACATAGTAAGTAAGCATAATAGATACGATAGAAGTTAGAACATTGCAAATTATGCCACCATACATTGCACCGAGATATATAAGCGTAACTAAAATATTTCTAGTATAGATCATAGGCTATTCAAAAAAATCATACTCTAAGGCCAAGAAACGAAACCTTCGGATGGAGAATAAATTAAACATGCTCATTTCAGTCATCCCTCACACCCATCTACACTATATGTAACACTTAACGATGCCAAATGGCTGACACACAAAAGATCACCAACAACTATCAAACACATCACCATTAATTACTACCAGGGGGCACTCAGGGCTTATGTCATGTTTGTCCTCCGGCACATCAGTAATACTCGCTGTTGCTGCCACTGGCACGCAGCTTCCATCTTTCATCACTGAATACGCAGGTGCTTAATGCGGTACTGCAGCATTGAGTTCTCGACCTCAAGACTTCCGGTGGGGTTTTTTTGTGAGTAGGCTGCCCGGGTTCGAAGCCAGGGTAGTCTTACACTCGCATGCGTGCATGCGGTTAGGGCGTAAGTAGCCTTTTTCCCCACCAAAAAATTGCTAGTCATTCATCATCCTGATGATAGAAGAGATGTATACTCCCGAAACGTCGATGGCTCTTCATCACTACACCTGGCTCGAAGCCCGAGAACAACTTGAATATTATCGTGATCTATCACCACCACCACCGCCACCACCACCACCGCCACCACCAACGCCACCGCCACCGCCACCGCCACCGCCACCGCCACCGCCACCGCCACCGCCACCGCCACCGCCACCGCCACCACCACCACCGCCACCACCACCGCCACCACCACCGCCACCACCACCACCGCCACCACCACCACCGCCACCACCACCACCGCCACCACCACCGCCACCACCACCACCGCCACCACCAACGCCACCGCCACCACCAACGCCACCGCCACCACCAACGCCACCGCCACCGCCACCGCCATCATCATCATTATTATTAATCATTATTATTGAATGGTTGTAAACACACACAATAAGAGCATATTTATGTGTTGGTCAAAATTAATTAATTAGGTAGAGCACTCCCCAAACCTGAATGGGCCAGGACTACTTGTCTTCTTGTTAACCATTGTGCATGTTTTGCAAAGCAACTTTAAAGTAGATGTAATTAATCAGATTGTTACAGTTTCTGCTTGTGATATTTCCATATATTATGAAATGCCTTTCAAGAAGCGGTTGGTTGCTAGTGCCTAACACTTGACAACGAAGCCATTTGTTCTCTTGCACTCTTGTATCTCTCAAAGATGCTGTCTTCCATGATTGCTCCGCTTTTCTTAAGGTGGTGATGGTCCATTTCCTTGTTTAAACTACATAGTGGACAGTTGAATGATTGTAAGATTCTGATTCTATGCAGGACTTGAGAAAGGTGATGTTTAATACTTCACATTAGCAATCTTAAAAAAAATTTACTTCAGATCCAGAGTGTTAAAATGAAGTACATTACTGCAGTAAGTGAAATTCTTTAAAGGATAGCATTTTCTTGTCGCTTTGTTACAATTCAGGTGCAGGTAATCATGAGAAATACATAATTTATGCATCAACAATATTCCAAGCGCAACTTATTAATTTCCAAGCTACTACATGATAGCAATTCACTATACTAATGGCTATCTCCATGCAGATAAAAATAAATGTATTTCCTTTGCTAAATAACTGAAATGAATCACAATAATTTTCTTTCATTCTGTTGGATATAGGGTAAAGTAGTACACAACCAGTTCATGGATTTATGGGACACAATATAGTAATGACCGAAATAAAATTTGAATGTGCCGCAATGCAGCTAAGCTAAGCCCATGAAGAACCAAGCCTTACCGCCGACTACAGGCGTCATTGGTGGGGTGCAGTACTGGGGGGTACGTGGTATCCCAATCCCTCCCAGCCAGTTATGCGGTCTTCACGACCTGGGGCCGCTACTTCTCCATCAAGTAGCTCCTCAATTAGTCCCCCCGGGACTAACGAGGCTGAGTGCACCCTGTGCCAAACCTCCCAGAGGAGATAAAATCCTCATGCTGGTACCGGGGATCGAACTCCGCGCCCGAGGCAAGCGCGCTGCCAACTGCGCTACGGAGGCGGTCGTTTGCAATGCAGCTTGCAATGCAATGTGCAGCCTGAGTATTCAGAACTGACCCTGCAGAAACGCAGAGGAGGAGAAGGTGGTCTAGGGTGGGGCAGAAAGGCTGGCAGTATTCTCCTTACCTGCATTGTGAACGCACGTGCTACTCTGCTGCTACCGTCCCAAAACCCCTCCCAGAAGATAATGGACTAGTCCAACTACTGTGCATACAGGTAAGCAGGTTCAATCATACTGTAGCACATGGTTAGCTCTTACTCTAGAAACGAAGGTAGTTAACCTGAAAGCACTGCATTTACCTCTATCCGTCCTGAACATTACAAGCCTTGTTATGATGCAGTACACAAGAAGGTAGTCTGCCTTGTTAAAGTTCTAATTTGTTATGAATACCTATGCTTACGAATCAGATTTCACAACAAAAAATGCTTCGTACACCTTATAAAATTTCCTCAGAATGGCATACTATTTCTACTTTATTTTATAGCTCTAATAAAAGCTACTAGGCGTCTAGTATGAAAATACTATTTTTTTTTTTGTCTGTCATAACCTCTGGTTAAAATTACTTTTCTTCAGTTGCTCAACTGTCTGTTCACCTGGCTTGAAGAGCAGCTTTATTCTCAGTGCAAAACTGTTCTTTGTAATGCTTATCTTCTATATTCAAACTGCTCTTTAAACTGAGGAAGGAATACTGATAGACTAAGTAAAGGATAAATTCCTGGTTTTTTTAATATGCTTTTTGTTACACATAATTTTGACCTCTCTCTAATTTCAGAATTCTGTATCTCAGCTTTTACAACTATAGAAAGCTTTCTGTTGCTTAAATTTAATGTAACACTTTTTATTGGAAGGTGTTTTAAAATATGCAGTAACTGGAAAAACACATCCTTTGCAACCTACCTTATTCAGTCTTCAGTGATCAATGTCCCCAAATAGCTGGTGCACCTTTTTCTGATTTATCCAGTTCTTTTTAACTGTTATGTTGTTTTTCAGTTTTCTTGGATAAATCTTCAGGCTTCCTTAGCTTCTTCAACATCCTCATTGTTGTTTTCCTCTTGCTTGTAATTAAGCAACATTTTACTGTAATTTTGTATGAATTGAATTAAAATTAATCTGTTTAAACTTGTGAAGCAAAATTAACACTATTCTGCAAAATGAAACATCTGAATGATTTCTGTCATGGATACAAGCTTATGTTTTGTGTAGCCATGGAGGAATAAATCTCCATGAATTTAAGTGCATAAACATGTGGAAATGAAATGTGAAAATAATAAAGCTGTTTTCTAACTTTCTCATTTTAAAATGTTCAATCACTTCATCACATTGTTGCAAATACAAATTTCATAGGTTATGCCTCTTGTAAAAATTGACTGTAGCAGCATTGGTGTGTACATGGCATTCTGTATATTGCGCTCATGTTTAACGTATTGCTTGTATGCTGTATAACAGAATCTTAGTAATTTCTACAACAAATAAAATACTCCATCATAGAAATATGTAGGCTGTCTATCAAAATTTTTCATAGTTTGTGTTAAATGCATTCTGTATTTAATGGCTCTTTTAAAATCACCTGGCTTCATCAAATTTATTGAATTTCTGAAAGGAGCCCAAGACACTTTTCCTAAATTTTTTATCCACTGCTTACTGTACTTAAGTATTGAGGAAGTATTGTATTCTACAAAAAGTTAGATTTCCTAATCTTTGGAAATACACATATTGAGGCTTCTTGAATTCCAAAAAGCTCTGTGTGCATGTACATGAGTGTGTGAGTGTATGGGTGTATGAGTGAGTGAGACCATGAGTGTATGAGTGAGTGAGTGAATGAGTGAGTGAGTGTATGAGTGAGAGTGATTAAATGAGTGAGTATGTGTGTACCTGCATGCATGTGCGTGGGTGTTCACGCGAACAGTATAACTCAAAAATAAGAAGTTGGTTCAATAACAAACTTGGTATGTTCGATAAGTTGCACATTTTCCAAGCATGTGATACAAAGCTTTTCAAGAAGATCCTGCCAACCCACACTACTGTTTACATGGAATATTGTTCATTATGTTTTATTTTGTGAAAAATGGCTGTAAAGGTTTAGATTAAAATACCATATTTTAAGATATTTGCATGACAAAGCGTATATCTTGAAGCCCCCCTCAAATCTCCTCAAATCCTCCTTATTCTGAATTAGTTCTGTGTATTTTTTGTAGTGCTTAACGTATGCTTTTACTACATACGGCACCGCAGACGGTGACACTGATGATACATGGAATAAAGATGGAGCACCGGTGGAATGAGGTGGCGGAGGAAACCGGAGAACCCGGAGACCCACTCCAGCGCCGCTTCGTCGATCACAAATCCCACATGCGGTTGCCTGGGATAAAACCCGGACCGCTTTGGTGAGAAGCGAATGGTCTTACCACTCGGCTATGGCGCGGCCTTGAATTACTTCTGTGTTTCTGGTAGAATGTAGGATTGAGAAAAAATATGCAGATCTTGTAAGTAATTTTGTTAGTTAAACATTTTTGTGGCATTAACCACTTTCTAAGATATTCTTCATTATTGGTTTGACCTTTTTAAATAATTGCATTTTTGTTTCAAATGTTTAGTCACTAACACGAAGAAGATATAGCAATAAGAGTTTGTAAGAATGGTTAGCACAAGAGTAGAGAAAATCATGTGAGTGCAACACATCAGATGTTTTCAGGACTCTGCAACAGCTCATACGGCCAATCTTTCGATGAGAACAGTTCAAAATGTGTTTCAGGACAGAATTATTAGTAGAGATCCCCCCCCCCCCCCGATCTAACTCCCTGCAAGTACTACACATCTGATTTTTCATCGGGTTCATAAGACGGCCTTGTTCTGACTGGGTATTCTGATCACGTATGCACATGCGTATCTCTCAATCAGATGCAGCGCATTACTGAAAAAGCTCAAGTCAGGACAGAGAATCATTTCTCTCACACAACTATTGACCTGCAATCTGTTTCTCTAAATGGAACAGTTAGTATCGAATGTATTAGTACATTTCCATTAAAAGTACTAGCGTAACTTACCGATTTAAGAAGCTACCACCATATTTATACTCATGTTTTCCCACCTTTAATAAAAGTTATGTATACAGCAATTTGGAAAGAACTCCCACATCTTACGTAGTCTAAAATTAAATTGGGAGAATATATCTTGTATTAATTCTAAAAGAATTTCATTCATAAGAGCACAAAGTAAATTTTCTCCAGAATTTTCTGCGCGAAATGGAGTCACTGTATACATATCCACAGAGGAGTCTTAATGTTGTTTCCAGCACATCCATTGTAATCTACTACAACCTTCGGGGGAACTTTGTCTCGTACCAGGCGAAGACCGGATCAATTTATTGATTGAAAGTATCCGCTGGGAGCTTTTGCCTTCGATGGTAGATTTCAATGAGGATGTCATGGCTACACTTTTCATTGCCCAGTCAGAGGTAGCCAGGATTTTTACCAACTTCTCCAAGCTAGCACTCAGGAAACGGAAGGTATCTACAAGCCTGAGTTTAATATCAGCAATATACTTTGAAAATGAAATGTAGTTTTCTTCTGAGTTAGGAATGACCACTACTCTTTCGCTGGCGTATCCTAACTCCTTAACAATGAAGTGTAAATCATATCCGCTCAGGTTGTACATGAAGACTGGTATAAATTAGGCATTTTACAAGCCAGGATACACTTATTATGCAGACTTCCTCTGTACTCCCGCACTCATGGTCATGGTCGCGTACTTTCCAGTACTCTTCTGTAAATTCTCCTCCACACAGGTAACATGTGCTAGAAGACTCAAAAGATTCTTATTGTTCAGCTGTCAGTGTTAATGTTTTGTATAAGATCCTAATTTTATTCGCTAGAGACATCAGGTATTCCATGAATTTCTGAGCCCCGCCAGGTCCTCGGTAATCCGCCAGGTCCTCTGTAGGGAGATCAGTCTCAACATGTTCAACACTATACGAGGGTTTGACATAAACACAAAAGCTTATTAGGGTGTGCTTTTCATGTGGTAAGGTATAAGAGTTTTCAGGGCTAGCAGCACAGGTATGTTAAGGAGCGAGTATGCTCTGAAAATCTGCATAAATGGCATATGGCAGTTTCAGCATTCTTTCAACGTTTTTCAATCTGACAATAGTGTTCTCCTTACTGGGCATAACTATCTTAGCAACACCATGCTGTCCACATATTTCTCTATAATTTTCCATTTTTCCAAACCGCTTCGCCCATGGTGACTATCAAAATGACTGAAACAACGTTTGCACGTATAAATTACACCACAATGTTTAGTTTTGGGATGGTGGATAAGCTTCTCAAAGTTCTTGATATAGACAAAGTGATTTCTACCGCTATCATCACTTATTAGTAGCAGGTCGCGGTAGTCGGAAAGCTCCTCAGCAACTACCTTTATACAAAACATGCTTCTCATCCACACAGAAAACGTTGACAGTCATATTATTAAGTTCCTCAAATTTGGGATTTCAGTCAAGCTGGTGGGAAACGTACAGCAGGTGAAGTTGTACTTTTCTTGAAGATCTTTATACTTGCTAACACGTGCATTCTTACTGACGAACTTTGCGAGAACAGCATACATAAAGAATTTTTCGTCAGTACAGTTCTGAGGATTTATGCACGCCTCCTTTGCTCCAACGGAGGAGGGTAGCGGAAAATAGCTGCTGCCTCGAAGTGCACTCTTGTTTATTCTAAGCCTAACTCCCTCTAACGCAAGCAAAGCCCAGCTGCTCCCTTTAAGCTGAGATTTCTCCATCTCAGTAGAAAGTTTCTTGAATATTGCTTCCAAGATGTCGTCAAAAACACGAGTAGATTACACGAGTAGATTCTACTTTTATCACTACTTTCTCCAGGAGTATTGACGAAACGACATTCAATAAGGAGGTTACTTTTTACTGATTTATGTTTAGATAGCTCCTTCTGCACTGGATGAATCATACGCTGCTTTGCCTTTTGTAGATAAGCTTTCATATCCTTAGATCAAGAACGTCCGAAATACGATCTCAGTCGTCCCTCGAAGGCTGTTTCATACTCTGTCATATTACACTCGGCAGGCATCTTAGTCAACAGCTGATGTCTTGTAGACTCAGTCTTGTGTTTCTTGTTACTGCTGCTTAATACACACACTTCATGTCATTCATCATAGCCTGTTGAAGAACGCACCGCTCTGTTTACATTTTAAGAATTGTCCACATGACTAGTCGTATCGCCTCCTATCATAGCTTCGTAGAACCATCTTTCCACATTGGATACACCTATAGCTGTTCATAGAACGAAAATTAAGCTCATTATCCATTACTCTGTAAGGAAGATGTTTTTTATCAATTTATATAATGAATTATGAGAAATAGCTATATTATGTAGTACTTGGGATAAGCACGATGATCTGTATTACAAAGTAACTTTATTAATTATTGAGCATTATTCTGTACTGAATCTACATAGGAAAAGTTCTTTAAAAGACTTACTAGCGCTGAGGTATATATCCTTTATTTCCTCAGATTTCTCAAGGCTATTAATAGCTGATCTGTTCAACTGGGAGCGTAAAAGGATAATGCAAGTCCAAGATGGATCAATGCGTATCTATTCCAACAGTTCTTACCTTATAAGCGACTACGTGATCCAAGATTAAGTTTACATTTATAATGCATACATTCGTAAAATACGCGAATCAATATTAATTTGTCTCGTTTTTATTTGTCAGTTCACCGTTAACATGCAATTTCCCATTTTTTAACGTTTTAACAAGATAAACTATGTATCATGCATAGTCTTTATCTATTCACACGGATCTATATAAGTTTTATATATTTTCAAGCGAAACCGCCTTTGAATTGAGGGATGTCACACACACGCGCGCACACACACTAATACACACAGAGACACATACATACAGACACACGCACGCACATAGACGTACACAAGCACACACAAACACACGTGCACCTACAGACACGCACACACAGATGTGCACAAGCACGCACAGAGACACGCACAAAGATACACAGCACACAAACACGCACACACAGACACACGCCCACACACACACACACACAGACATACACAAGCTCACACATACACACGCCCATACACAGACACAGACGTACACAAGCTCACGCAGAATCCGGAAACTACCACAGCCTATTCCAGTCAAGGTAAAGTAGCAAAACAGCCAAAGGTAGAGCGCTCAGTTGGTGCCAGGTATGATTGTGAACAAACGTATATTGTACGCATTTGATAATATAGCCGTATATTTGCACCACTATCAGGCTTTCAAAACTTTTATTTCGTATTAGTCACAGCATAACGATTTGGAAGATATTTAAAGGGGCCTTACAGATTCGAACCAACCAGCAGGGCATAAATTAGAATTTTATCAGTCATTCAACATCAGAACATCATTTTTTTTATTTAACTTTATTGGTGCAGGAATAATGTAGCGCTCAAGCTGAAATAGCTTACACCGAGCCATGAACCATGAACCATAACGCTAAAATTGTGTACGCTACATGCTCATAATCACAGTTTACTTCACGATTGTAAGTGTAACAGATCGCGATATAGAACAAAATTAAATAATTCATCGGAAGACAGGAAGTGAACCGACAATATATTAACTCTAGTGAGCAGGAAAATAATTATCTTTAACATGCGTAACCATATACAAATTATTTGAGCTCTCTAACACCATTAGCTACAGAGATAACTAAATTTACCAAATTAGGACTTGAACCACGGATTCTAGGACCACAAGAACCGTTTATTAAAAACTAAATGATACCAATTCGATAAAATTTATTTGGAGTCTTTATATCCATTAGTTTGAAAGATATCAGAATTGACCTTCATGGATTAATTTAATGTTTACACTGTGGGTTGGTTCGAATGTCTAAGGACCCTTTAAATATCTTCCGAATTGTTATGCTATGACCAATACAAAATAATGGTTTTGAAGGGCTGGAAATGGTGCAAATATACGGTCACATTTATTATCAAATGCATACAATATACGTTTGTTTACAATCATATAGATAATCCTGGCGTCAACTGAGCGCTCTATCTTTGGTAGTATGCTGTGGTAGTTTCCGGATTCTGCGTGAGCTTGCGTATGCCTATGTGTCTGTGTATGGGCGTGTGTATGTCTGTGAGTGGGCCTGTGTCTGTGTGTGCGTGTTTGTGTGCTGTGTATATTTGTGTCGGTCTGAGTGACTCAGTTGGTTAGACGCTGGCCTGCTGATCCCAAGGTCCGTGAGTAGTTATAGTCCCTCCTTAACCAATTGGATTAACGATAATTTGTCCGCTAAATGGCGTTAGTGTTGCATGGCGCTAGTGTCGCCTTTTGATGGCAGGAAGTTTGAAAATTTCAAGATGGCGGAAAATTTGAAAATTTGAAATTTTTCCCGCCATAGTGGTAGATTTCAAATTTTCAAATTTTCGCGCCATTTAATGTTTTTCAAATTTGGCGCCATGAAAAGGCGACACTGAAAAAACTTAAGATGTCGTTAAATTTGAAAATTTGAAATTTGTTTTCTGTGAGCGTAGTTAATTTCAAATTTTCAAACTTCCCGCCATCAACGGCGCGCGCGCGCCGTGCGCCACTAACTCCATGGGATTATCATTAATCCGATTGCTTAAGGAGGGACTGTTGATTAGATTATTTATTTTTATTGAGAAGATGCATTGAAAAAACAGTTTAAATTATTGTTGTACGAAAAGGAGTACAAACCTGTTTGTTGGTTGTAGAAAGTTGGTTGCAAACGAGGTGTTCCGTGTGGGTTGGATGGGTAATGATGAAAGATGATTTATCCGTTGAGGAGCAAGTACAAGTTGCCACCTTGAGGACAAGTGCGGGTGACGAAGCCGGAATTTGCAGCAGGAGGAGCCGTAGTATGTCTTGCAGGGTCGGCAGGGCGTTCCTCCACGAGAGCTCGGTACCCACTGAGGGTAAAATGAGACATCTATGTAGATGAAAGAGTCATCCGGTTTAAGAGCTGTGTTTGCGATCGCAGACACACCCGCTGGGGTGGGGAAGGGGTGGGGGGATGGGGTTTTCTGGCACAGGAAAAAACCGTTGAGATTTTACCACCAACCGTTGCTATTTGAGATGATTTAGCCGTTGAGGAGCAAGAGCAAGTTGACACCTGGAACATAAGTTTGAGTGACGAAGCCGGAATTTGCCGCAGGAGTAGTTGTAGGTCTTGCACAGGGCTGGCATGTCTTTCCTCTACGAGAGCTCGGTCTCAGCTGAAGGCAAGATGAGACGTCTATGTAGATGAAAGAGGTATCAGGTGTAAGCGCTGAGTTTGCGAAAACGCCCACATCCGTTGGTGAGGAGGGGGTGGGGGAAGGTGAGTGGGAGGGGAGGGGGAGATTGCGATATACCACATCCGCAGGATGAGGTTTTCTGGCACAGGAAAAAACCGTTGAGATGTTCCCACCAACTGTTGCTTTTGTTTTAATAAAATAATATGATTGGTGGACCTTGAGCGTGTGGATGTTGAACGAGTACTCTGTCTTGACGGACGCTAAGCATCCAATCGCCGAGAATGTGATCTGTCATAATATATGTCGGTGAATGGTCTGATAAGTATCTGCCGAGGTACAACCGCTCTAGGTTTTTTATCATTTGCTGCATTTTGACTGCCGAGATGTATTGTTGCTCGTAGAAAACGAAAAAAAAAAAAGGCACGTGATTTGCGGAAGGGAGAAGTGATGTGGTCTTGACGGGTGTTGGGAAGTAAAGAAGGGAAGGATCTTGGAGGAATGGGGAAACGTGATATGCGGAAGTGACGTGGCGTGATCTGATTGTATAAAATAACACGAGTTGGGATTGGTCGTTAGGATTCCAAAATGACGATGATTGGTGGAAATAAGGTGCGTTGCCATTGGATGAAAAATGAGGAAGCAACCTTTGCCTTATAAAAAATGGAGAGAAAAAGGAATTGCAAGAATGATAGCGTTGCTGATGGTGAAAAAGCATAGTTTAAAAAAACGAAAAAAAAGTCGGTTAACGGACTTGGATTTAAATCTTTCAAGAACGAGATACGAAAATGTTGAAAAAAACCCAACATGGAATATGTTTCCAAATTTTGTATTTTCTGAAAAAATGGCTTCAGAATTTTGCTTAAAATATTAATTATATTGATACGTATCAGTTGAGTCTTGTTTTTTTCCTCGTTTGCTTGGTTTTTTCTTTGTCTTTTTTTTTTGAACATAGGTTCATATTTCTAACGCATTTAACAGGCATGCTTTAATGTTAAGCCAACAGTTAAAATCCAAAAAAATGCGCAGACTATGGTTGAACACGTCACACTATCAAATTAAGATAACAAGATAATTCAAGAGCTGATTAGCAAGCTTTTTTAAATGTTTGGCATACCTTTTAAAGAAGGCGTTAATATGGGGCTCTCACACAGATAGAAAATGCTGGGAGATAATATGCAACTTGCCTTCATACTCTCTCTCTCTCACACACAGACACAGACACAGGCACACACACCACACACACACACACACACACACACACACACACACACACACACACACACAGACACACACACACAAGCGTTCCGTGGCAATTACGTGCTCTGAAATCGATATGCATCTTGCTACAACAGGTGGCTACGTGATAAGCCGACTGTTTGCATTCTCGCGCGTGGCAGGTTAGTGCTAGTTACGATAAGGTGTTATACATCCCGACAGTTTACCTCGAAATATGTCATATACGAATAAAAGCTTAAACCTGTAGCTGATTCAAACATAGAATAGTTTAACGATGTTAAGCAAACCATTACAAGTAGACACACAGTGGCGCAAAATGAACAAATATATGAATATAACATATTTCAGAGCAATAATGAATTGTTTGTTTTTTCTTGTTTGCTTGTCAAATCACACACAGACAGACACACACACACACACACACACACACACACACACACACACACACACACACACACACACGGTCACTGATGTTTTTTTATTGGAGAGGAAAGCGTTAGCAAATTGTTTTCTTATTATTTTAATACTAGCTGAATAAATATGTTATCGATACCTGGGAAAAGAATCAAGAAGCTTATGAACAATTATTAACAACTATGAAAATAAGGATATTGAGTGCAAAAGCCGTTTGAATGTTACACATCAGAATTGTTTCCAGAAGTATAGTATTAATTTAGGAGAAATGTTGTTACTTTCACTGCCCTTCCTTCTACAAACTATTTCATACACAAGACGGAGAACAGAAGACAACGGAGAATTATCAAAAAAAAAAAAAAAAAAAAAAAAAAAAGAAATATAAGGTATTTGAAAATTAAAACCGACAGCAAAGAATATATTGGGAATTGATAATGTTACAACAAGTGTATTTTGTATCATTTGTGGGTTCTTTTTTCCAGCTTAGCAAGTTTCTGTGTGCCTGTTACGATTAAAAACGTATACCAAGGAATATACACCTGATTCAAGTTAAGATAACAAGATAATTCAAAATATGGATTATACTAGCTGAAATATGCATTGTTACCCGTAGTTTGATGATTTATCCCTACAACTATGAAACGTTGGACTTTGGTTGTGCATTCACATAGTTTAAACAAAGATTTAATTAAAAACTCTTATAAAACAGGAAGTAAACAAAATAAACACACCAGGAAAACACAATCCAAAACAAAAAACTCTGTTGCACAAACAGGGATCCAATTCTCTTTACACACGCACAGTAGATGGGGAAAAAAGTTTTCGCTTGACACGGAGAAAGATCCCATGACGATCGTCCAAGCAACTGAATAACACTGACTAACGAGGCAAGATGCTAGTTTAAAAAACGCTGAGAAATCAAGAAAAGATTTCTGCTACGAAATATGACCGTTGGCATTTTAAATGATCGTGGAAATGTTCAAGAAAATACCTGAAAATGCAGTTTTTGGCCGACAGTTGGGGGAAATCGACTGACGTGGCATGATGCTAGTTTAAAAAACCTGAAGCAATCATTACCAGACTTCCGGTATGCAATATGACCGTTTTCTTGGAAAAAACTGAACTTGCGCACGAGCTAAGCGTCATGCCGAGGCATGGTGGGAGGTGGAGGGGGGAGAAGCGAAGTCAGGTTGTGGCGTGTGCAGGATTTGTTTAGCTATGTCACAAAGTCACGTAGCCTACTTTTTCTAGCAAGATGTCGAACCGATGACTGACCGGAAGTGTCACGTTTACTTTTGCATAAATAGAGGGCGTATGATATCTCTTCAGTGGTTCTATTTGAGTGCGTCTAGGATAACATTACGACACCTGTTTTGTACGTATGAATGTGTGAAGTGAACGGATTGCTTTCAGAGTTCATAAGGCCAGAACATAATTATAGCTCGCTGTACTTGATAATGAGACATTTAACGGACTGAGCAACCGAAAATTGTGGGTCGCGATAAGCAGTCCTTTGTTTTTTTGTTTTTTAGAAAAAGAGTGAAGTGTTTAAGCGGTTTGTCGGAGAACGAATTGAAAGCGATCTGGGTTGAAATTATACGGCTATTATAACTTTATAACATAAAATCACACCTTATACGAATTTTTTAAACACTTTTTTTTTGCAGAGCGCATCCAAAGAGTTTTTGAAAACTGTGCGTGTGCTTAAAAAACAAAAAAGAAAAGGTTTTAGATGGTATCGCAACATGGAACCGGAACCGGTGGTAAGTCAAGACCTATCCTCGCAGCCTACGTTCGAAATATTAGGGCATAGGCAGAGATCCATGAAAAGGCTATTTTCAGGCTTTACCGAAACAGAAATTTCCGTGAACCCTTTCCCTAGAGATGCAAACCCCGAGCATTGGGTGACGCATTTATTTAACGATATTCTACATTTTGCCCAGGAGAACCTTCTAGACCACGAACCCGGTTATTTAGGAATATCCGATCAAAAACAGGCGGACAAAGGGTTTAACATGAGTGTGAGATGAACACAACAAGTCAACGCGGATGCTGTCATTGAGAGCCTCCAAAGGGTCATGCAAAGCAACCAACAGTTCTTGCTAAGCGGCCTTCTGAAAGTTACTTTCGTGTGGACCAAAGAGGTCGCGGGATCGTGTTAC
The DNA here is from genome assembly GCA_030765045.1 of Tenodera sinensis. Lineage (NCBI taxonomy): Eukaryota > Metazoa > Arthropoda > Insecta > Mantodea > Mantidae > Tenodera > Tenodera sinensis. The sequence continues at coordinate 156,771,054 of CM060962.1, forward strand.
CGACCATGCGATGCCTGCAGCGGGAACAAAGGCATCGTAGAAATTAAAAACAAAGACCAATTGTGTTTAGCAAGAGCCATTGTTGTTTGCAAATCCAAAGTGGATTGTGACGTCAATTATACAACGATGAGACGCTCAGAATTTCTGCAAAAACAAAAGGCCGACGCTCTGTGCGAGCGCGTGGGAAAAGGTAACGTGAGCTGCACGATAGATGACGTCAGAACCTTTGATATGGAGTTAAAAAGCTACTCTGTGACTGCGTTTGGCGATCATAACGGCAAAAACGTATTGTACGCGTCCGATAAGCAATGGGATAAACACATTGACGTTATGTTTCACGAGGGACACTTTAACGCCATTGTCGACCTTAACAAGTGTTTCAAATGTAGATACTATTGCCGTCAATGTCACCATCCCTCGGCACACAAAAGAGAATACCATAGGTGCGGCGCCAAGTGCTGTAAATGTCACCAGCAATGCGATGCACGATTCGATGCTTACATACACTGTACTGCGTGCAACAGAGACTTTAAGAGGCCTACGTGCTATTCGAATCACGCCAAGAAAGGCGCATTTTATCCCAAACAGCTATCGGTGTGCGACGTGGAGAAGGTGTGTGCGTCTTTCAATAACCTGGTAAATTTGAGATATAGAAAAACCTCACACGAGTGCGGGGAAAAATACTGCAAACATTGCAAGACGCACGTCGCTTCTAATCACTTGTGCTTTATGCAACCGTATGCTTGTAAGAACAAAGGAAAACAATATGTCCTTATGTTCATAGACCTCGAATGTGCTCAAAAAGTGCCCAATACCGGTAAACAACACACCTACGAGCATGTGCCTATCTTGTGCGTGTTATACCAAGCCTGTCCGCTTTGCATCGACGAACGCCACAAGATGGCGTACTGTACCGAGTGCGGCGCCAAAGAATGGGTATTTACGAACGACCCTGAAAAACAGTTATTCGAGCATATCGCGCAGCCGAGGTTGGCAGCCTGTGACGTCCTCGTGGTGGCTCATAACCTCAGAGCCTACGACGGCCAATTTTTATTAAAGTACATGGTGGGGCATTTAAAATGGGCGCCGGAGCTTATCATGAACGGTGGCAAGATGTACCGAATGAGATACGCTGACGTCACCTTTATCGACTCGCTCAAATTCATATCTACCCATGCCACTATCTCGCTTTTCGAAGACCTTCGACTTGAAGGAATGCAAAGGCTATTTTCCATATTTATTTAACACCAAGCAAAACGAGCACTACGTCGGTCCCATTCCCGATCAAAAGTATTTCTGCCCCGAAGGCATGTCGCTAGAGACCCGAAGAGCCTTCGAGCAGTGGCACGACGAAAAGGTTGCCTCCGAGTACGTCTTCGACATGAAGGGGGAAATGGTGACGTATTGTAAAATGGACGTCTTGCTCCTCAGTTGGGGAGTTTCCAAATTCAGAAGGGAATTCTTAGACGAGAACGGCAGAGATCCGTTCAGGGAATGCGTCACCATCGCTCAGGCTTGCATGTGCGTATGCAGGAAGCGCTTCATGCCGCCGAAAAAGATTGCCCTCTTACACGTGGGCGGGTATCGACTAGCGGACAGGCCGTCTCGCATAGCATACATATGGCTGACTTGGGTAGAGTCACAAAATAATAGTGTTATTCAGCACGCTATGAGAGGTACAGTGAAGAAGACCGAACCGCGTACATCTTCCACGGATGCTTCTACCACGGCTGCCGGCGATGCTTTCAAAATCGCCACGCCCCCATATACAACACGGCCAACGAAACCATGGCCCCCAGGTTGGAGAGCACAGAGAAGGTCGCGGCCAAAATCCGACGGGCCGGCTACGCCATGGTGGAAATGTGGGAGTGCGAGTTCAACGCCATGATGAAGGCCGACCGCGAGCTCGAGCGCCACGCTAGAGACTTCCCGGTACCCGAACCCCTGAATCCCAGAGACGCCTTCTACGGAGGCCGCACCAACTGTACCAAGACGTACTGCGAGTCCGAGGGGGACAGGAAGATCTTCTATTACGACGTGTGCAGCCTGTACCCGTTCGTGAACAAGACCAAATCCTACCCCGTCGGCCACCCGAAGATCCACGTGGATCGCTTTCCGCGCTTGGAAGACGTGCGCGGCGGGCTAATCAAGGCCGTGGTTCTACCACCGCAACACATGTACCACCCGGTGCTGCTGGAGCGCATCAACGGCAAGCTCTTGTTTCCGCTATGTCGCGCTTGTGCGGAATCGGAGAACCAAGACGAGTGCGAACACCGAGAGCACGAGAGGGCCCTGAAGGGCACCTGGGTAGTCAACGAAGTCAAGGTAGCCCTCGAGGAGGGGTACCGCCTCCTCCAGGTCCACGAGATCTGGAGTACGACGTGGTGCTGTGCGACCTGGCCACCGGAGCCAAGGGACAGTTCGAGGCCTTCGTCGATCAGTTCCTGAAGATCAAGACGGAAGCCTCCGGATGGCCCTCGGGCTGCGACACGCAGGACGCGAGAGAGCGGTACCTGAGAGAGTTCTCAGAGCACGAAGGCGTCGCCCTAGATCCCCACGCGATCGCACCCGACCCCGGTCGGCGCGAGCTCGCCAAGCTGATGCTCAACAGCTTCTGGGGCAAACTCGGGCAGAGGGACAACCTCCCCACGTGCGAGCTCGTCGACAGGTACGATGGACTCCTGGAGCTGCTCAACGATCCGAGCGTCCAAGTACAGACCTACGTGCCCGTCACCGACGACGTCATGTACGTGGTGTGGAGGTACTGCGAGCAGAGTCCCAAGGTGAACCCCACTGCCAACGTCATGATAGCGGCTTACAGCATGGCCCACAGCCGCCTGGTGCTCTACTCTTAGCTGAAGCGACTCGGAGAACGGGCGTGCTACTTCGACACCGACTCCGTCGTTGCCGCCACCGCTCCGGGGGAATGGACGCTGTCCATCGGACGCCTCCTGGGAGACATGACGGACGAGCTGGAGAAGTACGGGTGGAGCTCGTACATCTCCCGGTTTGCGTCGACAGGGCCGAAGAGCTACTGCATGGAGATCCGGTCCCCGGAGACGGGTAAGACCTTCTCGGTGTGCAAGGTCAAGGGCATTACATTGAATTCGGGCAACTTGCAGCTGGTGAACGCCGAGGTGATTCGGAACACGGTGCTCCGGGACCCTGACAAGACGGTGACGTTGACGGGCACCCAGATATCGAGGAAACCGTCGTGGACGGTGGTGACCGAACCCTGCGTGAAGACTTTCCGCATGCTGGTGACCAAGCGAGTGCCGGCCGAGGGCTTCGACTCTTACCCTTTCGGTTACAAAAGGGTACGGGATAAATAGAGACAGCCAGTGCGCCTGCGGAGTCAGTTCGGTCCAAGACCCTCATGATGCGACGACGACCGACTGACTTGAGACGGTTTAGTTTTCCCAGCACGATGCTGGTGGCGAGGCCGTCGCAATGCGGAAAATCGACCTTCGTGAAAAACCTCATACGTCACGCCGATCGCATGTTTGACAAGCGCCCTGGGAGGGTGCTGTGGTGCCACCCGCCGGAGTACCCGCCGAGGTTCGAGGAAATGCCTCGGAAGCGCGAAGCCCACCCGGGCATTCCCCAACTGAAGGATGTGGGAGAGAACTTTCTGTTCATCTTGGACGACCTGATGGCGGAGGGCGACGGAACGAACGTGTCCAATTTTTCACCAGAGACTCTCATCACAAGCGCTTCGGAATCGTGTACATTCTGCAAAACGTATTTCCGCAAGGGCAGAAATATAGGAACATATCTCTGAATGCAAACTACATCATGGTCTTCAAGAATAACAGAGACAAAACGCAGATAGAAAGACTGTGCCAGCAGATCGAACCCAGGAACTCTAGATTTCTGCTGGAGGATTTCGAAAAGGCTACCCAACACCCACACGGATACCTGGTGCTAGATTGCACGCAATACACGCCCGACCGATACAGGTATCGAACCGGCGTCCTTCCGGACGAAACGCTCTCTTATTTCATACCCAACCGAGACCGTTGATCCCCCCCAAAAAAATTCTTCGCTATATATAGTGGGTGTTTCTGGACTCCACATGCATTCGCAGGTTGTTTTGACACGTTAAATAAGGCGCATTGGACAACGCTAACCTCATTCCCCGTGCCATCATGGTTAGAGACAGGTTGAGCATTGCCAAATTGAGCAGTCCGCTCGTAGCGAGACAGCACGGAAATTTGACGGCCTTAGCCAGGGCGAAGGCGCCCCAGCGCAAAAAATTGTTACAAAATGCCGACGGAGATCTGATAAAGGCCATTTGCGAATGTATGCTCAACGTGTGCAGAGGTCACGTGCAACTTCCACAGAAGTGCCTAAATCGCTTGAAGAGAAGTAAGGCGTCTTGGAGGAAGTTGGTAGATAAGCGGGTTCCCTTAAAGAAAAAGAAGAAAATATTGATTCAAAAAGGAGGTTTTCTACCGGCGTTTCTGCTCCCCGTATGAGCTTCGCTGTGTAGCGCTCTCGTGTCCAGATTTGCAGGATGAAGTACGGGAGACAGGTTGTGCTGGCCGCCCCGTTGCCGAAAACCGCGGAAAAGCTTCACGTCATAGTCAAGAGCATTTCTAGTCTAGCTAAAGAAATGGAGAACGTACAGCGAGCCAAAAAACTCTCTGCCGACGAAAAGTGGCGTCTGGTAAAATATAAATTGGGGAAGTATCTGGATCTGGTGTCACAAGTGAGACAACCCTTCCTTAGCAATCACGACGACGACGACGATGATGCTTACGAGGACGTGGGCCGAGACGTGCGGGTGAAGCACGAGGTCGCTCCTAGGACGATCAAACGACACCCTCTATCCCCTCGCAAGAGAAAGAAGTCAAAGTCGCCCACCTCCACGTATCAATTGCACTCCCGCCGTAGGGTACCCCTGTAACAAAGAAAAAAGCGATGAAGGAATGGACTGCGTTGAGGCGATTGTATGCCAAACCGGAACATTATGCCGGCCTGGGAACGGTGAAGTCACTGCGAAAGGCCACCGGAGAGTCAAAGACCAACATCGAGTCCTTCCTTCGAACCCAGGAAAGTTATACTTTGCACAAGCCCGTGAAAAAGCGGTTTCCCACCATATACTATCACGTGACCAATATGGACGATCTCTGGGAAGCCGACCGCAACGTCATGAGCAGCGTCAGAGAACATAACAAGCCCTATGCTTACATTCTAACTGTCATCGACGTATTCTCCAAATACGCGTGGGCCGTTCCTCTGAAAACGAAACTTGGCACCCAGGTGGAGGAGGCGTTTCGTTCCATATTTTCTCAGCGAGTTCCCAGGGTCCTACAGACGGACCAGGGAACCGAGTTCACCACCAAGATGTTTCCCGACTTTCTAAAGAAGCACAACGTGCAACATTACAGCACCAAAAATAACGTGAAAGCCAGCGTCGTGGAACGGTTTAACCGAACCCTGAAGACCAAGATGTGGAGATATTTCACTCACAAAAACTCTTACAGGTACGTGGAGGTTTTTCCGGCCCTACTCGAGTTGTACAATAGTTCGCATCACAGATCCATAAAGATGGCGCTCAAGCAGGTCAACGAGTCTAACATCTTGCAGGTGTACCGCAACTTGTACGGAGACAGGCGTCTGCCGCGGCCTAGCAGACCCAAATATATCGTCGGCGATCACGTGCGCATTTCCAAGGAGAAAATGAAGTTCGACAAGGGGTACGAGCAGAACTGGACGGGTGAGATATTCGAGATAGCCGAGGTGGTGCGCGGTCGACCCATGGTATATAAGTTGAAGGATCTGGCCGGAGAAGCCATAGACGGCGTATTTTACACCGAAGAGCTGCAAAAGGTCGCGCTCCCCGAAACTTTCAAAATTGAGAGCATTTTGCAAACTAAAGGCAGAGAGCGCAACAAACAGGTATTGGTGAAGTGGAAGGGATATCCGGCCAAATTCAACTCGTGGGTCCTGGCTTCAACCATCGATTCGGCATGATCAAGACCAAGCCTTTCTCCCTCATGCTGGCGAGCAATGCTTCGATGGATCACTTTACCGATAACACCACGGCAAGATTCTCAAACGTCTTGCCCGAGAGGATCTTCCTACAGGGGGAATGGGAGGTGGCTCTGCAGAAGGTCAGGTATCCGGTGAAATTCTACAACGTCACCCCGGACGAAGCCCGCGTCACGGGCACCAAATACACCATGACGCACCTTCCCAGGCATTCCGAATTCAGCTTGCAAATACCTCGAGGCATCGTGCACCATCCTAAAGACCTGGTGAAACTCGTCAACGACGTCATTCTCGAACATTTGTCGGTAGAAAATTTCTTCCTCTTCGACGAGAGCAAGAACACGGCAAGCATGAATACAACGGTCACATGATTGCACCACGCATCCTTCGAAGGGTACGTGGAGAACGTGGTGCGCACGGCTATACCGTCCGTTCCCTCCGAATACGAAACCTTCAACGATGAGCCCCAGCAAAAACCCGAAGCTGAAACCCAGGCTCACCCAGTCGAAAAGCCCTCGGCAGTAGCGCAAAATGTTGGAAAACCCAAAACCCTCAAGTTTTCTTGGACCCAACCACCGCCACCCCACACTCCCTCCGCGCCACACAGGGAAGGCCCTCCATCACCGAGGCCCGGCAAGCACGATTCTGATCCCTTGCATCGCATTCACAGTTTGATGCTGACTCCGACGTTGGCCAAGATGTTAGGCTTCGAACCCTATACCAACGTCATTCTCCAGGCAGGACCCAAACATCCTGTAGATCCATATATGGGGTTTCCTTACGAAATGTTCATCTATTGCAACCTAGTCGCACCGCAAGTGGTGGGAGCTACCTTCGTCCAGGTGATAGAGAGCGTGGTGGTGGAATACGAGAGAAGCAATAACATTTACATGACCGACGAAAAGACTTTCTTTCCCCAAAATTGGGTGCCCCTCGTGCACCAGGACTTCAAGACGGTCAACATAGATTTAAGGAACGGTTATGGCGATCTCTTGCCATTTGCCAACGGATTTTCCTCTACTATAGTTCTCGCTTTCCGACCCAAACCGCAATAATGGATGTGCAGACCGTCACACAGTACTATCTTAATCAGGCGGGTGGCGCATTGGACGATCGCGATTTCATTCTGTACAGGGGAAAGCGCTTTCAGAGAGGCAGCGGACTATTTTATGCTCTTGGAGGACTCTTCAGAAGGGTACTACCCTTTCTAAAGAGCGGTGCAAAGGCTGTCGGGAAGGAAGCGCTCAAAGCGGGCGCTCACGTGCTGTCCGATGTCGCCGCGTCCGGAACATCGCCGAAGGAGGCCCTGAAGCGGAGGCTGAAGGAGGCCGCGTCCAATTTAAAGCGAAAGGCCGACGAAAAGATCGATGCTATGCTCGGTTCCGGATTGAGACGCACCAAAAGAATAAAACGAACCAAACGCAGCCGTGGCTAGCAGTCGAAGCCGAAACACGGAAGGCGCAAGGTTCAGGACGTCTTCTCATAATGGCAGACGAAGCCGTGATCATGAGTTCCGAACTGGATCTCTTTAAGGATGTCCCCGTTCAGATGAGCATCGAGGAGTCTCGAATCATACTCCTAAACCCTCAAAACACGTTAATGAAGAATGCGCCAATTACCTTTCATTATTCGGGAAATGCAGACGATTACCTAGACCTGACTTTCGTCGTGCTCGAACTCGTGGTGAGCATCGTAGACCATCAAGGAGTAGACATCGAACCGGAAGTGAACGCCACTTTCGTCAACAATGCATTAAACTCCCTTTTTCAACAAATCCAGGTATCGCTGAACTACGTCATCGTATTCATACCTCAAGCCGGGTACCCCTACAGAACTTATTTCGAGACGCTTCTCAATTACTCCGAAGATGCCATGAACTCCAAGCTAAAATCTTCCCTGTGGAAGAAGGACACGGCGCGCATCATGGACTCTTTCGTCGCCAAAGCCGGGTTTGAGTGGCGTCACGGCTTCACCAAAGGCAGCAACGCCGTTCAACTCATAGGCCCACTTTCCAACGCCCTATTCAGACAGGAGAAGCTCATGCTGAACAACGTCAGCTTGACCATCAAGCTGACTCCTGCCTCCCCGCAATTCTATTTGTTTTCCGACGTCTGCACCTTTAAGGGCTACGCCAAAATCCAGTGTGCTACCCTGCATCTAAAAACAGTACGACCCTCGCCAACCATCAAGCTTGCGCACCAGGCCGTGCTGACCAAGAGCAATGCAAAATATCACCAGAAGGATGTCAGCTTTCACGCCCTCAGTATTCCAAAGGAATCAAGAGCGATGGCGTTCAGCGACGTCTTCATAGGGCAAATTCCCAGAAGGGTAGTCGTGGCCATGGTCACCGACAAAGCTTAATCCGGCGATGTCACCAAAAACCCATACAATTTACAGCACTTCAACTTGAACTCCTTTCAGCTCTATGTCAACGGTCAACCCGTTGCATCCCAACCGCTCCAACCCGAATTTTCAAACGGCCACTATCTGCGATGCTTTCAGACCCTGCAGGACGGTCTAGGAATTCACTGCAAAGATGAAGGGCATTCCATCTCCAGACAAGCATACCCCGCAGGATATACGATAATGGCCTTCGATCTAACGGCAGACATGAGCGCCAACGAATATCACATCTCGGGGCAGCGCCACGGTACCGTCTCTATAAGCAGCGGTTTTGCCAAGACCTTGACAGAACCGGTTATACTTTTGGTGCTAGCGGAAATTCACCGCACTCTCGAAATAGACGCTAACCGCTCCATTTTGGTATCATGAACACCTTTCAAATACAACAATTTTTATCGACATGCCCCTCCACGCGTCCTCACTTTTCGGGCGTCTACCCCTCCGACAAGCTTCCAAAAATTCATACCATTAGAAGGCTCCCCTTGGATCTAGTCGCCAACATGGATCCCAGCACGAAACCGGGCAAGCACTGGGTTTGCATCTTTGTCGAAAAGAACGGTCAGGGAGAATATTTTGACAGTTATGGAATAGGCCCCATCTTGCCCCATTTTATTCAATTTCTGAACAACCTCTGCGGTCCCCGATGGTCCACTAACTCCAGAAGGTTGCAAGGTAATGACAGCACCACCTGCGGTCACTACGTCATCGACTATCTCTCCCACCGCTGTTCCGGTCTTCCTAAGGTTAAATTCTTTTCCAAATTTCGCGTCAGCAATTTCGCCCATAATGATGACGTCATTCTCAAAACCTACAAACGCGTATGCCAAGCAAAGTGCTCTAACGCTCAACAGTCCTGTCAACCTCTGCAGGTAAGAAGCTGCCGCCTAGAAACGCCCATACATCGTGACTTGCTATTCGCATGTATCATCACCATCTCTCTTTTTTTATATTTTTTTATTAAAGGAAACTCTTCTGTACAATTAGGTACAGTATGGTTGAGCTAAGCTATACACAGAAGAACATGAAACGTGTAATTGGGGTGCCATCCAGCGATAGTCCCAACAATATAACACAGAAATAGGGAAAAACAGTTACAGAAAAAGCATTTGTATAGAACTAGATGTTCATTCGCAAATCAGAATGCCGACGGCGCTTCAGTCTTCGTCGTAGAGGTTCAGGAGGAAGATAAATATGTCGGAGCAGAGGATTGTCATGGCGCAGACAGGATTGATGCAGTCTTCTTTAGCAGATGCGGAGGATACACATCACCTCCGGTAGACCTAAATCAGCATGCAGCGTAGAGTTGCGCACGTACCAGGGGGCGCCGGTCATGAGGCGTTGAAAACAATTCTGCGTACGCTGGATCCTCAGGATCTGCGATGGAGCTGCAGAAGCCCAAATGGCACAGCTATACTGCCACATGGGTCGAATTAGTGAAGTATATACCAGGCGCTTGTACCGCAAAGGCAAGGGCGAGGAACCAGACACAAGATGATGGACTTCGCGGATACGGTGACGAATCCTCTGCACTAGACTACAGAGATGGGGACCCCATGTTAGCCGGCTGTCCAAGATAAGGCCAAGGTATCTTATGGAAGTCGCTGTGGGTATCTCCGTCCCATTCAGGTAAAGGGGATGATGGGTCACGTTCTTTTTGTAAGTGAACTTCACAACTCTGGACTTATGAGCGTTCATAGTCACCCTCCAACGTTGACACCAGGATTGAATTTGATTACAGAAGTCCTGAAGGTAGCTAGCAGTCACAGCACAAGTGCGCACACTCAGGGCTGCCACGTCATCGGCAAAGTGGGCGATGGTGAGTTCAGGATGACGAGGAAAATCGGAGGTATATACTAGATATAATAAAGGGCCTAGTACGCTTCCTTGCGGCACACCAGATGATATAGGAAGGGCCTTGGAGAAGGCATGGTCATATTTTACGGAAAAGGTGCGATTATACAAATAGGACTGTAGGAGGCGGAAATAGGTGTCCGAGAGATGCGGTTTGAGCTTGAATAACAAACCATTGTGCCAAACCTTATCAAAAGCTTTCTCCGTATCCAGAAACAATCCTGAGCACACAGATAGACGTTCATATGTATCAAGAATAGTGTCAACGATGCGGTGTAGCTGTTGAGAGCAGGAGTGAAGAGGGCGAAATCCAAACTGAGTATCAGGGATAATTGGTGCGAGCTCAGAGTAGAGGCGAGGTAGAAGGAGACGTTCGAAGGTTTTGGAGAGAAGGGAGAGTAAACTAATAGGACGATAACTGCGGGGATCGTTTTTAGCTTTGTCAGGTTTAGGAAAAAGGATAATAGTAGCATGCTTCCATTGGTGAGGGATATGAGCAGTGCGGAGAATAGCGTTGTAGATCTGTGTTAGCAGCACTAGCGCATTCCGGGGAAAATGAAGTAATAAGGGTTGCACAATAAGATCAGGACCTGGAGATTTGTGAGCTGAGGAGCGGACGATGGTATTTTTAACTTCAGCAGGGGTAAAGTAGTGTCGAAAAGGAGTGAGTAATAAAGGTTGCGTGAGTTCTTCCTCCACTCGATGATTAAATTCCACGTCGAGCACAGAATTGGGTGAAAACTGTCGTACCAGGAGTTCAGGAAACAGGTTGACCTTTTCAAGTGGCGTAGAAAACCAAGTATTGCCAACCTTAAGAGGCGGTATGGCAGCAGAATGGCGTGTCGAAGTTCTAGTATTCTGCCATAAGGATCCATCGCGGGTGTTTAAGACTCGAAGTTTGCTTTCAGCAGCATTACTGCGTGCAGCACGTAGGGCAGCCTTCAGCTCCCGAGTAGCGCGGTTAAAATTAGTTTTATGAAGTGGGCAATGCGTACGTTCCCAGAGTTTCCTACAGTCCTTCTTGATAGAATGTAGAAGACGAATCTCTGGAGAGTAGAAAGTTACAGACCGAGGACGGAGATCGTGGATATTGCTGCTGGCAAGGTTGGCGGCACACTGTATATTACGAGTCAGGGTAGAAACAGCCACATCAACATCACGGGGTGACTTAAGCGGCACTGTCGTAACAGTGAGACCAACAAGCAAAGAGGTGTACAAAGGCCAATCAAAAGGATATCGTACCAGGAACGGAAAGAGGTCTTTATACTTCACTCCGTCAGAGAGAGTAAGCAGGACTGGTAAATGATCGGAGCTCAGATCGTGAATAACGGAAAGAAGGGAACAGTGACGGGAAATATTACGTCCAATGAAGAAATCCAGCACGTCTGGAGTCCCACCATTGTGCGGGTAGAACGTGGGTTCAGCTGGAGAGATTACATCTAGGTGTAACTGATGAATTGCAGTGTGTAGGAGTTTACCTCTAGGATTTGAGAGATTCGAACCCCAAAGAGGATGTTTGGAATTAAAGTCGCCTCCGACTAGAAAGGGGGCCTTGAAGGCATGAGTGATACCCCAGAAATCAGCGAGAGTAACAGGATTCTGAGGAGCAGAATAAAAAGATCCGACTTGAATGTTTGCGGAAGTAGTAGAAAGTTGAATCCGAGCAACCTGAAAGGAGTCCTCCAAAATGGGTGGAAGGGCGTGGTGAGCCAAACAGGTTTTGATAAGCACCGCAGAACCACCCATTCTAGTCAAGTTAGGGTGATCTGCGCGATAGATATCATAGCCAGGAATGTGGAAATGTATGTGAGGAGCCAATTTGGTTTCTGTGGCCAACAGGAGGTCTACTTCATAAACCGTAAGGAAGTGTAGTAATTCATGAAACTTATTGGTGATACTCTGACAATTCCAAGTGCAGATATGAATTGAAGTGGGGACAAAATTAGCCATGGATACGAAGCAGAACAGGAATCAATTGTTGCAAGGTAGTAAGGAGAGGCTGAAGAATAGCAAAAACAGAATCCAGACGTGCCATCAAGCAATCCAATTGAGAACGGTTTGGTTCACCCTGACGGGCTGTTGCTGCATAGGACTGTGAAGCACCGGCAGGTGAGCCCTGAGAATCTGGAGACGACGATGGAGGCCGGACATTAGATACAGGAGGACGAGGATAGGCAGCTCCAGTAGAAGTAGGTACGGTAGACTCCAGTCGAGGGAAAGTATGAAGTGAAGGAACAGTAGCAGGGGGTACACCAGAAACGGTACGTTGGGGATTAGTGTGAGACCGCTGAGTAGCTTGGAGCCGTCGATGAACAGGGCAACCCTTATAGTTCGCTGTATGTGGACCTTTACAATTCACACACAGAGGGGGCGTGTGAGGAGCCTTAGAGCACTGCGCAGTAGGATGGTTGCCATCACATTTGACACAACGTGGTTGCTTGTGGCAATAATTACGGCTGTGTCCAAATTCCTGGCAGTTCAGGCACTGAATAACACCCCTTTTGGGTTTCGGTGGCTCCACTTTTATCGTCGTGTAATATAAACGATCAAGTTTATATATGTCGTCATTGAGAGGATTTGGTTTTAGATCCAAGAAAAAGAGGGGCAGTTGCACTTTTGTCACGGGATGGTAAACAGGAGTCATTTGGGCAGGGGAATACCCAAGAGACGTTAATTCTTGCATTACCATAGAGGTGTCAATAGTGGGGTGAAGCCCACGAATAACCACCCGAAGATTACGATCCTGACGCATTTGGTAGGTGTGAAATTCTGCCTTCTGTGACTCAAAATAATGTATGGCTGCACGATAACCGTCTATATTCTCGAAAGAGAACTTGACCTTGTTGCTGTCCAGTGTAACAAGCTTGTAGGCGCCTACATTGGACGTTTGTAAGTGTTTTATAACAGTATTCATGTTGAGTATATTAGACACATAAGTGGGAGGTGGTTTGTGGGATGAGGAAGTAGAAGTAGTAGGCGCAGGTTCACTACGATCTCCTTCTTCGGAATCCATGTTAGCCAAGGCTGCAAAACGGTTGGCTGTAGCGAAAGGAGAAACAGGAACAACAGAACCCAGTTTCTTCCTCTTTGAGTCACGTGGACAATCATCCTGGCTGCGTGGTTTAAAGGCGGCGGAAGGCAAGCTGCAGTCGACAGGCTGCATTTGACCAGAGCACTGTGAAGAAACGGGCATGGGCTGTCTTTGCTGGTGGTGTGATGAAGTGGAGGCTTCTCTCTGGGAGCAACTAGATGTGGTTTGAGGAGCTGGGGGCGGTGCTGGTAGAGAAGATACCTGATCCTCAGATTGGTAACACGTCTGCATCGCAGAATAAATAAGCTGCCCCGTATCAGTGGGAACAGCCATGGTGTGTAAGGAAAGCGCGTATTATAGAATACTACGCAGTGAACTAAAGTATCACAATTACACACGATTAATAGAGTACCTAGAACACTCACTAAAGTAATAGCGTGTATGAAATTTCCGGAGAGATGACAAAAATCACAGCGGAAACAACGGCCTATTCGACCGCACAGTACAACACAACACACGAAAGCACGCACGCACGAACTCAGAGAGGGTAGAGCACAACCATCTCTCTTGTCTGTGCTTTCAGAACACGCTTTCCGTTGCTATAAAACCCTCAGTCACACCGTCCGTCGCAGTCAGTCATGGAGAACGCGCAGGGAGACACGCCAACCAGGTGAGTGCTCAACCGTCTTTTTCTTTCTTTTTTTTTCATTTGGTTTTCGAAACAATTCATTTCTGTCTCTCTCTCTTGTTTCAGTGCAAACAACGACAAGTGCCGTGCAAAAAGGAAACTTCGCATCACCGATGCCGACGTTACGCAACTCGTGAGCAGCGTTAGTCCCGCTCCAACAGAACCAGAAGAGGCTAACCACCAACCCAGCACCGTAGTGGGACCTCTGTCGGACATCTACTTCCTAAATCCAAAACAGAGCAAATTCGTGTGTGTGGGTTTTTCACCCGTGTCGCCGCACCAGCTGGTGGTCACCATTGCAAAGTGCGGGCAGCGCAACGCAGTGGTCCTGGGTTCGATACAGTTGCAAAATCTCGTCGATATTAAGGCTATCTTTCAACGCCGTTTTGAATCCGGACAGGGCCCTCTCCAATCCTACCAACTCAGCAACGGCGTCCTCGTTCTCATCAAAAATGTATTTGGAAAGCTGAAGATCGTCCTCAAAGATCTGCAAGGGGTCACCGTCACGATCAATCACCAAGAGTGGATCGTGCTGGATAGCCTGCAGCGAATTATCACAGACATTCTCTATCACAAAAAGAAAGAGGAGGCCGACGTTCAAAATCAGATAATGGCATACCGCAAGTACATGCTTCACCATCATGCCTCCGGTGTGCCCTTCGACAACATGAATTTCACGCAGTTCACCAAATATATACGCTCTGCTAATTTCAGGACTTTCCTGGAGGCAGAGCATTATCTCAAGTCTGATTTTGCGCAAAGCATCCAGCGATGAAGACAACGAGGTCCAGTGGTTCGAATTCGTTCCCGCAACGGCCCTATACATCATTTTCTACGAGCAACAATACATCTCGACAGACAAAATGCAGAAACCAAGAGCGGATCCTTAACGGCGGCCGACCTATATTAGGGCAGATCACATTCTCGGCGATTGGATGTTTGGCGTCTATCAAGACAGTTCTCGTTCAAAATCCAGACGCTCAAGATCCACCAATCAGATTACTGTTGGTGGTAAAATATCAACGGTTTTTTTCCTGTGCCACAACGTCACATCCGGCGGATGTGATATTGCAATCTCCTTCCCCCACTCCCCCATCCCCATCCCCATCCCCTCCCCCATCCCCTTCCCCACCCCGCCCCCTCCCCTCCCCCATCCCCTCCCGCATCCCCTTCCCCATCCCATCCCCACCCCTTCCCCACCACGTTCCCTCCCCTCCCCCCACCAACGGATGTCTGTGTGATCGCAAACTCAGCGCTTCCCCGCCGGATGCCTCTATCTACATATACGGTTCATTTTGCCCTCAGTTGGTGATGAGCTCTCGTGGAGGAACGACCGGCGAACCGTGCAAGACCTACCACTGCTCCTGCTTTCACCTCTTGTGCAGCTGCAATCTCCGTCTTCGTCTGACACACTTGTGCTCCAAATGTCAACTTGGACTATACGAAGATCTCGCTGAACTCAACGTGCAAATCCAACACTTTCTCTGCAAGTACCGCAGCAGATGCTCCACACCAACTGCACCTGCTACTCCGTCCTCCTAAAGTTTCTGGAAAACGGACGACGCATCGAGGTGCTACTGCCCAAGGAACGACAAGTGTTGCTGCACAACGGTAATATCATCTTTCGTCGTTACCCTCCAAACGACGTCGACCTCGTTTGGAACCAACTTTCTATTGCCGACCAGCAGGCTTGTGTTCCTTTTCGAATGTGCACATAACATTACAACTTACCCTCACAAAACACTCACATCGACGGCCCTGCACCGTTTGTCAAAAACTGTCATCTGTGCAAACATGTCCCTGGAAGCTCAAAACGAACTAGAAGAACTATCACACAGTGCAGACACTCACAGCGTATCTTCGCTTCAACAGAAGGTACCGGTATCGTGTCGTCGCCGTTAAACCCTCGACACCATCCATGGAACCAAACTCGTCGCCAAACTAGACAACGACACCGAAGTGTTCCTACCAACCAGATTCGCCAAGGCCTCTAGCGAACTCATCAGCAAACTCAACTCAACATCCTTCTGCATCATCTACGGTGGCGAAGAAAAACTTCGAAGCGGCTTCAAAAGGTACATCGTCAAGTTTACCCATTATTCCAAAAAATAATGTCCTGTGAAACAGATCCTTTCAACGTGGGAAACAATCTCACCATCAAACTCCTATTCACCGCTCAACTCTCTAGCAAAGAAAATCTTCCCTCTCCCATACGCATTCTATCCTCCTACACCACCTTCTTCGGGAAAGTCAAAATCGTCTCCTTAAAACTAGACATTCAAGATGCCGACGTCCTCCACATCCAATATCTACCTGTCAAAACTCAACATCGTCAACAAAACGCTCGCTGCACCATATTCCTCGGTAACAGCAAAAACCCTTCTATATCCAACAGAGGAACGAACTCACGATGTCATAACAACGACGTCGTCATACCCATCTACATACCAACCTTCGACCATGAACTTCCGCAAAACTTTTCTCACCTAATGCTCTCCTGCGTCACAGAACCCATCTACGATTCATCAACGTTTAGCAGCAGCGGGCACGAAGACATCCAACTTCCAATCTCCAGTGCACCACGCAGTTCAAAATTATTCTAGTGAGACATACGCATTAAGAACTTTAGTGCATTAAAAAGATGTGCTCTTTTAACTTATTAAATATATTTGTTCTGTATTTTTGTTTCCACTAAAAAAAATATTTGTATTTTAATCTATTTCGCAATTTATCATTCACTACTTTTTCTTTTTAACTTGTAAGAAAAAATACACTATGTTAATCCATAACGCTAGTCATCATCATTCCTGTTTTTTTTTAGATTTGTAATCAAATATTTGTTTCTGTGTTCAACAATAATTTTGTAATGTTCAATGGAAAAATACACTATGTTAATCCATAACGCAATTCATCATTCCTGCTTTTTTAGCTTTGTAATCAAATATTTGTTTCTGTGTTCAGCAATAATTTTGTAATGTTCAATGTATCTTCTCAATAAATAAATAAATAAAATAGTCCCTCCTTAAGCAATTGGATTAACGAATGGCGTTAGTGTCGCGCACCGTTCATGGCGGGAAATTTGAAAATTTGAAATTAACAACGTTCACAAGAAAAAATTCAAATTTTCACATTTTCCACCACTGTCGTCGTTAATGGTGGGAAAATTCAAATGGCGGGAAATTTAAAAAGTTGTAATGAACCGCAAAAATGGCGGGAAAATTTTCAAATTTTCCCGCCATCTTGAAATTTTCAAATTTCCCGCCATCAACGGCGACACTAGCGCCACGCGACACTAACGCCATCTAGCGGCGAAATTATCGTTAATCCAATTGCTTAAGGAGGGACTATAACTACTTCCGTGTTCAAATCATACCCATACCGATGGTTTTTGAGTGTGCTCAAAAACGACAGCTCCATGTCAGTAGACTTACTGACATGTAAAAGAACGCCTGCGGGAAGAAATTCCGGCTCACCGGCGACGCTGATATGATCCTGGCAAATGACAGCGTCGTTAAAAACTACAAAATAATAATGCATCTTTGTGCGTATTTGTGTGCTGTGTAACTTTGTGCGTGTGTGCGTCTCTGAGCGTGCTTGTGTACGTTGTGTGCGTGCGTGTGTCTGTGTGTGAGTGTCTCTGTGTGTGTGACATTCAAAGGCGGTTTCACTTGAACGTATATAAAACCTGTATAGATCCGTGTGAATAGATAGACTATGTATGAAATTGTTCCTAGAGCCTGACTCAAACGACTCCAACATCCGCCCCCACCCCTCAACCTCTCCCCAGTATTCCCTGGATTACGCATGGCCGCCATCTTGCGCATTAGCCCCTGTGCTTTTCTCTCCATTTACCTACTAATTTAAAAATGAAAAATCGGTTGTGAACCAAAGTTGTATTTAAGTATAAAGTCTTTCAAACATGCGACACGAAGATTTTGAAGAAAATTCCCACACCCTAAACTACCCTTTGCATGCACAACTTTTCAAAAATTTTCATTTTCTCTAAAAATGACTAACGATATTGATTAAAATGCCATATGTTTAAGATATTTTATGGCAAATGAAATATATATTCTAGCCCATGTAGTCCTGTTTACTCTTATGACATTTGTATAACTAGTCAATCGCAGTATTCAAAAAATGTAGATCTCTTTGAAACACACTAGTTATCTCCGAATGCATTTTTGTGGAATGAACCATTTCGGAGATACTCGTTATTTATGCGAGTTTTGCAATACTTAAAATTTTCTCAAACGGAAGGCCGTTATTCTCTTGTTTTACCTCCTGGCCGTGCAAAGAGAGCGGAATTTGGAAGCTTTAAAATATTTGACTATCGCACAAAACTTACTGTATTCCCATATTCCCCTTGCACCTACAAGAAAGCAATAAGATCATTTCTGCAAATGTTTATCTCGACTACTATGAAGAAGATAATAAATAAGAGTTTGTAAGAATAGTACAAGAATAAAGAAAGTCATGTGAGTGTAACACTTCTGATTTTTAGAAAAAGGTCCCTGTGTGTGTGTGTGTGTGTGTGTGTGTGTGTGTGTGTGTGTGTGTGTGTGTGTGTGTGTGTGTGTGTGTGTGTGTTTGTGTGTGTGTCTGTCAGACTGTGGACAGCATAACTCAAAAACAAAAAGTCGGTTAAAAACCAAAGTTGCTATTTAAGTTTAATGTCTTTCAAGGATGTGACACGAAGATTTTGAAGAAAATAGCCCTACCCTAAACTACCTTTTACATGGAAAATTTTTCGAAAATTTTTATTTTCTTGAAAATGGCTCTAACGATTTTGATTATAATGTCATGTTTGAGATATTTTTATGGCAAATGAAATGTATATCTTGAATTTTCTGGTTACAGCCCCTGTAGTAGTATTTACTCTAGACGACTTTTGCATAAGAGTCATTCCACGTCAAATCGAACAAAATAAGGCAAAAAATGACCTTGATCTCTCAGATTTTCTTGAAATTTTTTTTGTTTGGTGTTTTGGAACAAAATATATTTTACCCGTGTTTCTTCGTTTTATATAAAAAGAAATATTCTGGCAGATATTAATTTTTGAAATGTCCCAAAAATCGCGCGCTTCTCACTCTTCGATCAATCATACCTCCGATTATAATAAAGCAAACTACTTGATCTTTGGCTCAAATTAAAGATAAACTGCAGTATTTCGTGAGGTATTTATTAGAAAATTGTATTAATTATTATTAATATTATATTTTATGCGATTAAAGTTTTAAAGTTTGATAACATAAACTCGACCATTTAAAAATCTGAAAAAAAAACTAAAAATACAATGAAGTTTATTCAATATTCTCACAAAAAATCAGAATGGAGTCTCTAATAGTTCAGTTGTAATTAACTTTGCAAATCAGTGCAGCGCACTCGCGTGGCACGGCTACCGTAACCTCACACAATTGCCCCCTTCCATTACGGCAACTGTCCACTGCTTGAGGTTCCATGAATGTTACAACAGTACAGTAAGGAGAACACTACTAGCTGACACTATTATATGTACACTATTAGCATCTTCAAAACGTTTTTAAAATATGCATTTTAAACTAATGGTTCCATACAACACACAGCTTTACCTCCTTCTTCGAAAGAAAATTGTTTCATTAAAGCTTCAGTTTTTGACAAAGGAATGAAGCAGTGTAATTTTAAAGCATAGCTAGGCCCTTCGTTCTTGGCCCCTGACCTTGACTGGAAGTCCTGTTGGTGAATCCATAGCTTTCGCCTCTTTCATCAGCTCGTATCGTATAATTCTGTGAATGAAACCATGCACATGGGGAGGGAGGGGGAAGGTAGTGATGTTTGCATGATCTGAGACAGTCTTGCTAATTCAAAGGTGCTTTTTAGTGCAGCGTGAAGTTGAAGATATCTTAAGAGATAAGTTATCTCTTTGAGATAAAGAGTGAATATAGTGAGTTTGTGAGACACTGATCATAGCGTAAATCAATTATGCCAGCCTGTAAGTTCTAAATTAGGTATCAAAACATTACACAGAGTAGAGAAATTATTTCAAATGTATGGACGTACATGAAGGAAGAAGCTAAAAGCAAAGGACTGCTTACATCAGAAGATTTTTTCAAAAAAACTCAAAAGTTGAAAAGCGCGTATCAGATGCCACAGGAGTATCAGAAAGATTGTGGAGATATTTTTCTGTATGGACTGTACTGCCTTAGTAAGAAGAAGTTATATGAGTATAGGTTGCGCGTTTGTTTTTGACGAATGACCTTGATCAGAAATCCAGTCAGCTTGCCTACCCTTAATAAACAGGTCAGCAAATGTTTATAATGCGATAACAGACACCTCTGTTTTCCTCTGTCACGTTTGTGTATATACAGTCGACTGCAAAAGCTTTGTGCGGTACGGATGTATGCATGCAAGTGTTTTATAATAGTGCTAGTTAATTACGTAGTTAACGTGTTACTTACTCGTGACAATGCCTCCTACATTGTCAAAAATAAACGGAAAAACTCTGCATAGTCAAAGTCGCGAGATTATTGCCAATGTTTATGAGTATATGAAGGAAGAAGCCAAACATAAAGATCGATTTTCTCCAAAGTACTTCAAAGAAATTCAGAAGGTGCAAGAAAGAGTTGCTGCAGCCACCAACATATCACACAGTTCAGTTCACAGAATTGTGGGAGAGAAACGAAAACACGAAGAGGAAGGGACTTCTTTTGGTACACCAGGAAAGAAGCATGCCGTCCCCAAAAGAATTACTGAAATCGACGATTTCGACAAGTGTGTAATCCGACGCACCGTATACAATTTCTATGCTACGGAAAAGACTGCACCTACATTAAAAAGACTATTACAAAAATTGCGAGAGACCATCAGTTTTCAAGGTAAACTCACTAGCCTTCGAATTGTGATTAAAAAATTGGGTTTTAGGTGGAGAAAGACTAGAAATAAAAGGCGTGTTCTGATTGAAAGTCATAATATTCGTTCTTTGCGCGAGACCTATCTTACCTGTCTCCGTAAATACAGAGCTGAAGGACGCCCAATAGTTTACGAAGATGAGACTTATATACATAGCAGTCACACTGTTCCAAACAGTTGGTCTGATGACAGTACTTCAGGTTTCATGGCACCTGTATCCAAAGGGGAACGACTCATTATAGTGCATGCAGGTGGAAGGTTTGGATTCATACCAAATGCTCTCCTTATTTACAGATCCCAGCGGAAAACAGGAGACTTTCATAAAGAAATGAACAGTGAAAACTATGTCAAGTGGCTTCGTACAATGTTAATTCCAAATTTACCCCCTAACTCTGTTTTAGTAATTGGCAATGCGTCCTACTATAATGCACAGTTAGACAAACCTCCAACATCAAATTCTTTAAAAAAAGATATGCAGTCCTGGCTGCAAAACCACAACATTCCATTTGATGAGCACAGCACGAAGACGCATTTGTATGACTTAATCTTAGCCAATAAGCCGGCTCAGAAGAAATATTTGATTGATCAAATATTGGCCGAACATAACCACACAACTTTAAGACTTCCACCGTACCACCCAGATCTGAATCCCATTGAGTTAGTATAGGGAGACGTAAAGCAATGGGTAGCTGCTAGAAATGTAACATTTAAATTAAAAGATGTTGAAAACCTCTGCAGGCAAAGATTTGAGGAAATTGGGCAAACAGAATGGGAAAAGGCATGCCGTCATGTCGAAGAAATTGAACAAGAATACTGGGATAAAGATGCCATTGTGGAAGAAAGGATTGAGCGAATTATTATCCAAGATAATGGAATGGAAAGCAGCGACGAAAATAAGAGCAATTCAGACGAGGGAGAAATGTCGGGAATAGAAGAACTGCAAGGAAGTTAAGTGGAAACAGTTATATAGGTATAGTGTATAATACGTGTGGCTAATATTACTGGAAGTGTGATAAATTGATTTGAGTGTTGTACTACTTCAGCTCAGAAGCATGTGCGTAAAGGCACATCATCTCACTGCAGACTGTACCTCCGCTCCATGCCAGCGCTCCTCCAAAAGGTGAGTAATGACTCGCATCCAACCTTTCATATAAAATTTTCATTCGTCAAGAAGTAACGCGCGACCTATAAAGGCCGTACGGAATAAGAAGGCACATGAGGCGGAGCTAGAAGAAGGTGTGTGAGAGCAAGTAGCCAATCCTAGAGAGGCGACGTTGCCGAGTTCGGTAACGCGCTGTCTAGCGCAATATTTGCTTTTCACTTTTCTCTTTGCGCTCATCAAATCCAGCAGCGGCTCATTATTACAAAGAATTCCATTGAAAAGAGCTAGAAATGTTGAAGCTGACTGTCCAAGAAGCAAAATTTTAGGTGGCCTGTAGCCCAAGATATGAGTGATTGAAGAAACGCTGCGCTCAGCGATAGCTAGCAAACGACACTTGTATTGCATAATGATTGTTTATTTATCGTCTCAACTATCTTTCTTCTCAAGGAGTGAGATGTCTGCAGGAAAGGAAAAGGCGTTACTCGCAGTGTTGCCATTTTAGCTTTTTTCCCGCTAAATCTAGCTTTTTTAAATTTCGTGTTAGCGGCAAAAAACCATTATTCCCGCTTAGCGGGAATTTTAGCTTTTTTGCATTAATAGGGCATTTGTAAAAAATAGGCAGTATTAGGACACCCCTGAAGAAAATGAATCCATGGAAGTATATGACTGTTTTGTTAGAAGCACGAGATAAGAGCGATGCGGGAGCTAGGTTCCGTTATCGTAACGCAACTCTCTATTAAAACGTAAACTATGGTGGATAATAAAGAGGACGGAAAATAAATACTCTTCAAACCGGAGACTTGAGATAACGAATAAACAATAACATCTTATTCAGCATACACCGGAGAGATTTCTCCAGCCTACTTCCCTCAAAGTAATTGCGTGTGGTACAGATATTGGTGTTTCCGGGACTTTAGCTAGGCTACTCGCTATTTATTAACTGCGTTTATGCTTCTCACTTCTGCTTGTACTGGCAGTAAACTTTGAGTGTATGTGTGTGTGTTATTTAAAGCACGTATCTGTTTATCCCATGCAGACTTATTGCTGATGGCATCTGTTTGTTCCTCTTTCCTCCTCCTAGCATAACAGATGCAGGTGGCCTGTGTTTGGTTCAAGAAATTATATAATTATTTACAGTAACTTAAAACCTAAAGTAACTTTTCAGTTGCGTTGTTCCCGTCCCCTTCATTACGCACTCTCATCTCGGTGTGCTACAAGTGCAAGTAGCGCATTGAAAACGGGTGTAGCCGGTTCATGTATAGTGATTCTGTGATTGATAATATTTAGCCATTGTGTTAACTGTTATTCTACACTTTTATTTTTACAAACTACTTCGTATTCGTGTGAAATGCCTCCAAAATGTCAACAGCATTTTCGAAAGGAGTGACTTAGTGACCCCGCTTTTAAGGACTGGCTTTTAGAAGTGCCGAGTGATAAAGATAAAGTTAAATGCAAATTTTGTAAAGCTATCTTTAACGCAAAACGCAGTGATCTTTTGCAGCATGCTAAAACTAAAAAGCATTTAGCTTCATCTAGTGCATTTAGCTCTTCAAGAAGGTTGGACCAATTTCTTAGCTTATGTAGAGATTCTGAGAAGGTACGAAATGCCGAAGCTTCTCTCTCACTTTTTGTTGCGTGTCATTCATCACTATTAAGTATTGACGACCTTGGTGAACTTTGCAAATCTATGTTTAGTGACAGTCCAACTGCGGCAAATATTCAGTTGCACAGGACAAAATGTAGTGCGTTGGTGAACTTTGTTTTAGGTCCCCATTTTGAGAAAGTATTGCGAGAAGATATAGGGACTGGAGTGTATAGTATACTTATTGACGAGTCAAACGACATCAGTGTTACCAAAATTTTGGGAATTGCAATAGTGTATTTTAGTCTTAGAAACGGTGGGTTAATTTCTACATTTCTAGCTTTTTTCTGAGCTACAATCTTGCGACTCTGAGTCAATCGCTGCCTGTGTTTTGAAAACATTGCGTGAGAAAGGGTTAAATATAAAGAATTTAAAGGGTATCGGCGTTGATAATGCTGCTGTTATGACTAGGGCCCGGATTTTTAGGATTTAACCTATTTTTTTCCTTGCCATTTAATTAACTAATTTCAAGACAAATGTTCATTTCGCACATTCTGAAGCAGAATATATAAGTTTCGTTGCACCTAAAAATGCCTATTTGAAGGGTTGAGACCTAAAATGACCTAAATGGCTCTTTTTCGTTATTCAAATAATGTCATTTTTCCTTGGAAAACTATTATTGCTACCACTACAAGCATTAGAGCTGAGATAGTTCAGCATAATACCGCTAAGATGCAGCACATACATTACACATGTGACATCTGGTGACTCCTCGAGACAGTAAGGAGAAGGTCAGGAGCGCAGATTGGTACGGAGGAGCTTGCAGTCTAAGAAGCGAACTCAACAAGTAGGACGTATGGTGAATCGTTGCTGCAATACTTTTTAACTTGAATTGTTATATAGCGGAACAATGGCTAAATCGCATTTACTGAGCCAATGGATCGCTACAGATCCCAACTTGACTACTCGACCATCTGTAGTGTTTTGTCAGGCATGCTCAAAACAAGTAAGTTTCTTATAAATAACCTAAACACTGCATGCATTATCTTACTGAAGTGGATTTAGGATCTGTATTTTTAGTTTCAGGTTAAATGTGAGAAGAAATACCATATTGAGCAGCACAAATCTGCAGTTTTAAATAATGCTAGTGTTGCTGGGAGAAATAATTCCAGCAGCATCAGTAGGCAGACGCTTATTTCTTCCAGTTGGCAAACCTGAAGCTAACTTCTACCTTCGCCTCTGCCAAACGTTGGTATCTGCAAACATTCCATGGAACGTGCTAACGAACCCGACCATGAAAACATTTTTAGAAGAGATACCTAAAGAATCTACTGTAAGGAAGAATTATTTATTTTGGTTCCTGTTCACCAGAACACACTACATGAAATAACAAAAGATATAGGGGATAACTATATCTGGTGTTCTGTTGATGCGACAACTGATAGTTGCGGTCGCTTCATTGTGAATGTGGTAGTAGGAAAGTTGGACCCAAAAGAACCATTGTAATTGTAATTCTTTGAAAAGAAATAGATAAAACTAACAACAGCCTGTGCAGTGAGACACTCTTTACGCATATTGTGGCCAGAAGAGAATCAGGATAGTAAGTTGTTAGTGACAGATAGTGCTGCCTACATGTTGAAGGCAGGGGAAGTTCTCCAGTCCTATCCAAGCATGCTGCATGTTACATGTTTCACTCATGGCCTGCACCGCCTTGCAGAGGAGGTTAGAAGCCATTTTGATGATGTAAACAGCGTGATATCTTCGGCCAATAAAGTTTTCTTGAAAGTCCCAACATGTCTACAGTTATTCAAAGAGAAGCTACCGGGAACTCCTCTTCCACCTGAGCCGATACTTACCCTCTGGGGAACTTGGCTGTCTGCTGCCTTTTACTATGTTGAGCACCTAAATGACATTAAAAGTATAGTAAACGACTTTGATGAAACGAACGTTTCCTGCATCGCCAAGGTCAAGAAATCAATCAAGCCTCCTACCATCGTCGCTTCTCTTGTGTATATTAAGACACATTTTTATTGTATTCCAGAAGCCATCATCGCATTGGAAAGCGCAACCCTGCCACTCAAACGTGCTATAGATATCTTCGACAATGTTTCCAGAAAAGAAATGTCTGGACCAGTTGTAGTTGCATGTTCTTCAAAGCTGTAGAGAATTATTCAAAGGCTTTAATGATGTGAAAGTCTCTCTTCAATATTGCAGGGTGAAAAGTATACCGGATAAATATGCATAGAACCTGCAGCATTGGTATCAATGACGCTCCTATGGCATCATGTTCCATTGAAAGAGCTTTTTCTTCATACAAGAATGTGTTATGTGATAATAGGAAGTCGTTCACACCAGAAAATTTGGGTATGTATGCAGTTATATATAGCAATGCCAAAAATAATCATCAAAAGAGACAGTAAAATGGTTTATCTGTATGCTGTATGATTTATATCTCAATAAAGTAAGCAAACCAGAAAATTATTTGTACCATTATTGATGCACAAAGCTAAAACCTAAAAAAACCTATTTTAGGCATGTGAAAAACCTAAACTGAAGGTTTATAGGACCTAAAAATCCGGGGCCTAGTTATGACAGGCGTCAACAATGGAATTTGCACTAGATTGCGCCAAGAATGTCCAGGGCTCATAATGATACGCTGCGTGTGCCATTCTTTGCAGCTGGCAATCTCTGCCGCTGCTCAATATCTTCCAACAAACCTGGTTTTTCTTATACGCGAAACCTACAATTGGTTTACCCATTCGGCTTTACGTCATAGTCAATATAAGGCTTTGTATGCTGCTATTAACGATGGTCATCAACCTCACAGAATTGTACAAGTGTGTCAGAGCCGGTGCCTTTCAATAGAAAGTGCTGTTGTCAGATTACTTGACCAATGGCTTGAACTTAAGACTGTTTAGCATGGCCAAATCAAGAGAGAGAGACTATTCTGCCTCACTCTTGCATGCTATGTATGTTGATGAAACAAATCATACATTTCTCCTATTCATTCGACCAATACTAAGCGACGTTCAAAGGGTTAATAAATCACTTGAAAAGCAAGTGGCAGATCAGTGTAAATTATTGGAGGATTTAGTACTTTTGGTAGAGAGTATAGCAAGAAAAGTTGTACCTCCAACTTGCAAAGAAGATTTCCTTATTGATAACCTTGAGAATTATGTGGACTGGCATGCGTATTTAGGCTATGAAGTGGAGGAGAAACTTCGGGGTTTAAAATTACCTCCTGACGACGAAAAGGATTTTAGGAAACGGTGTATCACTTTTTTGTTGAAGTTACATTGTGAACTGCAGGCAAGACTTCCCGATAATGTAAAAATTTTAGGAAAAGTATCCATCTTGTCGGTTGAAAATTCTTTGCGAGTAGTGAAAGAGTCCCTTATTCCAGTCATGAAATATTTAAATATTCCTCCTGAAAAAACACAAAAGCAGAATTTCAGTGGCAGAACTTAATTACTGTAACCTGGAAGGAAACTTCACAGACGTTGCGTTTCTGGCATGAGGTGGCAAGTTACAAAGATGCATCGGGTGTTAATCCCTTTCAAGAGCTAGCTGACGTTGCAGTATCTTTGCTGGTACTACCTTGGTCCAATGCCGAGATAGAGAGGCTTTTTAGCATGATGAACATAATAAAAACCCAACTCCGTAACAGAATGGGAACACAAATGTTAAATTCAATTACAGCAATCAGGTCAGGCGTCGGATGGGCAAGTGTTGTAAAAATTATCAGTTTCCCCCGAAGTATTAAATAAAATAGGGACATTTGCTTCGTATAGTAGTGGTTCGAGTGATGACACACCAAGTACTTCACAAACACCAGAGGAGCATACTACTTCAATTCTCTTCCCTGAAATTCACGAAATCGACCCCGATGATGCAGAGGAAGTGCGACTCCACTTCTAAATGAGGTAATGTAGTAATGTCATTCGTTATTAACATAAAGCTAAATGAAGTAGTAGTATTTATTACGTAGAATAGATTAAACTGCGTTCAGCGAGTTCAGGAGTAGCCATGGAGGCCGGTGAACATTGAACATGTCAATAACGTACGTAACACTACTTCGTTATAGAATGTTGATAACTAATAATTACAGCTAAATAAATCAGCTTTTTTTCTAGCTTTTTTCTCAGTTCATATTTAGGCTTTTTGGCTTATTTTGAACGACGATCTAGCTTATCTCCTTGAGTATGGGTTGGCAACACTGGTTACTCGCTTTCAAGGCGAATCCAGCTGTAGAAACGGATCGCTACTTCATGTCGTCCGTGAGTGCTTGCACGCCTCCAGAAAAAAAAATTGTAGCAAATGCACTAATGCAAGCTCCATAGTTTTCAACATCTTATTTTATAGATAAAATGTCAGGGAATACGTGTGTATTTTTTTTAGATTTTTAACACATCGATTTAAATTCGAGTTTTGGTTTTACAAAATATATCATTAAAAAAACAGTCCAAAATTTGTGTGTAATAATGATCCATCGAAAGTTGTTAAAAGTGTTGTATTTTACCTTTCCAGTGCGCCAAACCCCAACTCTCAACTCTATATGGCCTTAGAGTAACAAGTGATTTTATATTACGGTGCGCGCAGAAATTGCATAGTTTCTAATAGCCATAACTAAGCAAGTAATTTAAAAATACGGAAATAAAAAAATACGGGTCTCCTTATTTTATGCCTATTATTCATAAAAAAATTTGAGCCTCCTACGAAAAAGTCGTGTTTTATGGGTGTTCGATTTGACGTGGATTGACCCATAACTGGTAAACCGTTAGAGACACACCAAATCATACTATACAAAAAATGTAGATCTTGCTAAAATACACAATTTATGTCCGAATAAATTTTCTTGTAGGGTGAACCATTTCGGAGATATTCCTTGTTATGTGCGTGAGTTTCGGAAAACTTAGAACTTTCGTGAAATGGATCATCGTTCTTCATTTTTTTATATGTTAAGTGTGCAAAGACAACAGAATCTCAGAGCTTTAAAACATTTGACAATCGCACAAAGCCTACTGTGTTCTAACATTCCCCTTGCACTACAAGGAAATAAGCAATAAGATAAGTTGTACAAATGTTTATCTTAACTAACACGAAGAAGATATCGGAATAAGTGTTTGTAAGAATGGTTAGTACAATGGTCTTACCTACTTGTTAAATGTTGAACCTCAATATTTTCTTATATCTCGCCTCACTTTCCCCTTCTATTTCTGGCGTTTCTGTCCTGTCTCCTCTCGTTCCTTCTTTCTTCTCTTGTTCTGGTTTTCTAATCTTACGTCGATCCAATTCGAGCCTGAAGTTGTTGCGCCGTTGGAACAATTATTATTATTACTATTATTATTACTATTATTATTACTACTATTATTACTATTATCATTACTATTATCATTATTATCATTATTATTATTATTATTATTATTATTATTATTATTATTATTATTATTATTATTATTATTATTATTATTATTATTATTATTATTATTATTATTATTATTATTATTATTATTATTATTATTATTATTATTATTATTATTATTATTATTATTATTATTATTATTATTATTATTATTATCATCATGATCATTATCATCATCATCATCATTATCATTATTATTAATTATTATTAATTAATATTATTTATTATTATTTATTCATTATTCATTACTCATTACTCATTGTTCATTACTCATTGTTCATTATTATTTATTATTTATTATTATTATTATTTATTATTATTATTATTATTATTATTATTATTATTATTATTATTATTATTATTATTATTATTATTATTATTATTATTATTATTATTATTATTATTATTATTACTATTATTGTTATTATTGTTATTATTACTATTATTATTACTATTATTATTACTATTATTATTATTATTATTATTATTATTATTATTATTATTATTATTATTACTATTATTATTATTACTACTATTACTACTAGTACCTGGGCGACTGAGCTTCGCTCGGCGTTTTTCGCCTCTATTTTTGTGAAATTTTGTTTTTTGTGGGAGAAGATACTTATTTAGATAAACCTGAAAGGTAAAACGCTAACTAAATAAAACTACTTGTCGCAATTGTTAAGAGTAATGTCCGAGATACAAGAGATATAAAAATACATAAAAATATTTCATAAACAGCATCATTTCAGCTGTAAAACGTCCACTGCTGAACGCAGGCCTCCCCCATAGATATCCACCCAGTTTGAGGTTTTCGTCGAGCATTTGTTCCATTATGGAGTTCAGTTCTTTGCTGTTGTGATTGACTCCAGGACGTTAACACGTTGGCCAAGGTCCTTCATACTTCCGTCGAGTTCTTCCATGGCTTCCTTAACCCCGGCCAGTCGCTCGTTAGTATTCTCCGATAGACCTGTCTTCATATTGGAATTCCCGTCTTCATCTTTTCCGTTTCGGAGTTTACCTTTTCAATTTGGCTTCCATTTTTGTTCCCATATTTTCTATTCCGTAGTTTACATTTTTCCAATTCGGTTTTCATATTTGTTTCCTCTGCCGCATTCCGGAATTAATTTCATTTCCCATTATGTCCATCTTGGCTAACATTTATTTCATCAACTGTTCCATATCGTGCTTTTCGTCGTACTCCTGACACCAATTGTGGTTACTTTACTTTTTTAACTATTTCTTTATTTTTTATTAAAACACCTGAGTGACACTAAGCAAAAGCAATGTTGAAGAATAACAAATACTACAGGAAGAAAAGATGGTTGATAAAGCCATGTGAATGTACTACGCATTTATGTTTCAAATATAGAAAATTGAATGAATTGTTCGTAATTGTTTGTCGAAGCGGGAGTAGTGAAAGAAATGTGATTGTGTTTTAGTAAAGAAAAATGAGTAGAAAAACCATGTGAATGTTATACGTTGCACTTATATTTCAAGTGTATGTAAAAATGTTTGCAGAAGAGGAAGTAGTATGTTAGGTAAAAGAAAAGGGAGTAGAGAAAACCACGTGAATGCAATACATTGCGTGGTAAAATGGATTGCATAAAAACCTTCGCCACGAAAAAAATTAGATGTCACTTTTCATGGCGGTCGGTCAACCTGTTTTGGAATTTAATCACTCTTCAACATAAGATATGTGTAGGCGTTGGTATGTATGAAGCTGATAAACCATAGGGAATAACATGTGAATTGTTACGTAAAACAAAAGTGAGTAGAGAAAGTAGTATGAATGTAATACCTTGTATTTGTTTGAAACATATAGCAAATTGTATGAATTATATGTTGAAGGGTGAATAGCGAAAGAACACTGATTGTGTCTCGTAAAGGAAGAATTAGTAGTGGAAATCGTGTGAATGTAATACGCTGCATTTATATTTCAACCTTAGAATATGATATGAATTGTATGTTGAAGGGCAAACAGAGGATACATGAATGCGCTACGTAAAAGAAAAGCGAGTATAAAACCATCTGAAAGTAATATATTGTGTAGTAAAATTGTTACCATAAAAACTCTCCATGAAAAAATACATATACGTGCCGAATTTCGCGGTGATCGGTTAAGCAGTTTTCGAGCTTAACAGTTGGATATATATAAACATTCAAGTTGTATAGATGATATGAATTGTTTGTAGAAGAGTGAGTGGAGAAAGACATGTGAAGGTGTTACCCAAAAGTGAGTAAATACTATGAATGTAACATGCAGTATTTCTATATCAAACATGCACAAAATTGTATGACTTATTTCTAGAAGAGTAAGTAGAGAAACAGTTATGAGTGTGTTACCCAAAAGCAACTAGAGAAAACAGTATTAATGTAATGCGTAGCATTTCTATTTCAAACACACAGAAAATTGCATGACTTCTTTGTAGAAGAGTGAGTAGAGAAAGAGATGTGAGTGTGTTACCTAATAGTGAGAGGAGAAACCAGTGTGAATGTAATAGCATTTCTATTTAAAACATACAGAACATGGTATGACTTATTTTAAAAGTGGGGATAAAAGTGTTTTTTGGTGCAGAATCACGTTTTTTATGGAAAATTGTTTATAGAAGACTGAGTAGAGAAAGAGATGTGAATGTGTTACCTAAAAGTGAGTAAAGAAACCGCTGTGAATGTAATATGCAACATCTCTATTTCAAACATACAGAAAATTGCACGACTTATTTGTAGAAGAGTGAGTAGAGAAAGAGATGTGAATGTGTTACCTAAAAGTGAGAGGAGAAAACAGTGAATGTAATAGCGCTTCTTTTTCAAACATACAGAACATGGTATGACTTATTTTAAAAGTGGGGATAAAATGTTTTTGGTACAAAATCATGGTTTTTTTTTTTTATGGAAAATTGTTTATAGAAGACTGAGTAGAGAAAGAGATGTGGATGTGTTACCTAAAAGTGAGTAGAGAAAACACTGTGAATGAAATATGCATGTATACAAAATTTTAACCAAATCTTTAGAGCCGTTTCTGAAATACGGGGAATATATACAAGAATTGCACTGAAGTGGGAATAAAAAAAGTTATTTTTTTATGTAAAATCGCGTTTTTTCGGGAATTACGCCTATGTAGATGAACTTAAAAAGCAAAACTCTATCTGAATACAAAATTTGATCGAAATCGTTAGAGCCGTTTCCAAGTTGCGCGGAATAAATAAATAAATAAATAAATAAATATTTATATTTATATTTGCTCGTTTAAATATATACGATTACTGCTCTTCCTACTATTATTATTACCATTATTACCATTATTAGGTATTATCATTATCATTACTATCATTACTATCATCATCATCATCATTATTATTGTTATTGTTATTATTATTATTATTAATTATTATTAATTATTATTATTAATTATTATTAATTATTATTATTACTATTATTACTATTACTATTATTGTTATTGTTATTGTTATTGTTATTGTTATTGTTATTGTTATTGTTATTGTTATTGTTATTCTTATTCTTATTCTTATTCTTATTCTTATTCTTATTAGTATTATTAGTATTATTAGTATTATTAGTATTATTAGTATTATTAGTATTATTAGTATTATTAGTATTATTAGTATTATTAGTATTATTAGTATTATTAGTATTATTAGTATTATTAGTATTATTAGTATTATTAGTATTATTAGTATTATTAGTATTATTAGTATTATTAGTATTATTAGTATTATTAGTATTATTAGTATTATTAGTATTATTAGTATTATTAGTATTATTAGTATTATTAGTATTATTAGTATTATTAGTATTATTAGTATTATTAGTATTATTAGTATTATTAGTATTATTAGTATTATTAGTATTATTAGTATTATTAGTATTATTAGTATTATTAGTATTATTAGTATTATTAGTATTATTAGTATTATTAGTATTATTAGTATTATTAGTATTATTAGTATTATTAGTATTATTAGTATTATTAGTATTATTAGTATTATTAGTATTATTAGTATTATTAGTATTATTAGTATTATTATTATTATTATTATTATTATTATTATTATTATTATTATTATTATTATTATTATTATTATTATTATTATTATTATTATTATTATTATTATTATTATTATTATTATTATTATTATTATTATTATTATTATTATTATTATTATTATTATTATTATTATTATTATTATTATTATTATTATTATTATTATTATTATTATTATTATTATTATTATTATTATTATTATTATTATTATTATTATTATTATTATTATTATTATTATTATTATTATTATTATTATTATTATTATTATTATTATTATTATTATTATTATTATTATTATTATTATTATTATTATTATTATTATTATTATTATTATTATTATTATTATTATTATTATTATTATTATTATTATTATTATTATTATTATTATTATTATTATTATTATTATTATTATTATTATTATTATTATTATTATTATTATTATTATTATTATTATTATTATTATTATTATTATTATTATTATTATTATTATTATTATTATTATTATTATTATTATTATTATTATTATTATTATTATTATTATTATTATTATTATTATTATTATTATTATTATTATTATTATTATTATTATTATTATTATTATTATTATTATTATTATTATTATTATTATTATTATTATTATTATTATTATTATTATTATTATTATTATTATTATTATTATTATTATTATATGTTTTTTCGCTACTGTATTTGGCTTTTACAATCCTTCGTTAGAGTGAAAGTCTGGGATGGGGTATTTGTGTGAAAGTCTTAACAAAGTTTTACTCCTTGCAGCCTAGCATCAATCGGAGAGCTATAAGATTCTATTAACATTAATATTATGGTAGGGATAGTACTGATATATTATATTGATGAAAGAATCAATATTACATTCAAGAATGTCTTAAACATTCTATTAGCACTCAAAAATCACCAGCCTTCTCATGAAGCCCTTTCACAAATTTCCTACAATGCTAAACATGGCGGACGTTGACGCTAATGAACAAAATGACCAGGCACAGCCAACAATTATTGTGAAAAGTCAATATTCCTTTCAAAACTCACTGCAATTAATTGATTTCAATTAATTTCACTGGCGATATAGTTCCTTTTATGAGGATCGCATCAAATTCACAATTTTTCCTCCTTTTACTTTAGATATACAATTAATACTTTTTGTCGTCACACTATCGATCAGAGTCAATTCCTCCTTCTTCGTTGTATCACAATGAACAAAAGAAGTCAGCTTACGCTGCCTATATTCTAACATGGTTATTTCAGGGGGCTTTCTGTTGCCTCTATATTTAAATTTGGAATTGTTGCAGAGGGCCTACACAAAATACTGCCTCAAATTGATGAAGTGGTCTTTTAACTGCTGCAGTCCTTTGCGATCCGAACGTGTCAATATTTAGCTAGAATTAAAAATGATATTTTTCTTTAATATATACGTGAAATCCATTCCGGCGGCGCAGTGGCCGAGCGGTTATAGCGTTTGCCTACCACGTAGGTGGCCTGGGTTCGATCCCAGGGACCCGCATGTGGTATTCATGGTGGACGAAGCAGCGCCAGGGTGGGTTTTCTCCAGATGCTCCGGTTTCCCCCGCCACTCATTCCACCAATTGCTCCATTATCACCTTTCCAATCATCGATTTCGCCTGCATTTCATATCATCATCTTCCTCACTGTCATATCTGGTGCTTGGCTGATCACCTGCTTCCACGTCTTCACACTATCCGACAGGACCTCCTAAAGGTCCTGCTATCCTGTCCAGGTTCCTGTGCTCCCCGACAGGTGTCTGACCCCAGGCACTGTCTTGTAAGTCATAGGGGGTGTAAGTCCTACACCTATATATATTGCAATATAAGTATATATATATATATATATATATATATATATATATATATATATATATATATATATATATATATACTTATATTGCATTCAAAGACTTGTGAAAAAAAGTTTGGAAGTCTTTGAATGGAATATAAGTATATATATACTTATAT
The DNA here is from genome assembly GCA_030765045.1 of Tenodera sinensis. Taxonomy (NCBI): domain Eukaryota; kingdom Metazoa; phylum Arthropoda; class Insecta; order Mantodea; family Mantidae; genus Tenodera; species Tenodera sinensis. The sequence goes on from CM060962.1 coordinate 156,806,087, forward strand.
ATACTACTCCGGTTCGCCACGTGCCTGTGTGTTTCGTGTCAGCTGATACCAGTAACGAGGGACAGGGTAGTTTGCTTTTAAGCTATTCAATCGTATTCACAAGAACTAAACTAAAAGCTGCGTAAGAGGCTACGCATAAGATGTAGTCGGATGATCAAAGATAGCAACTTTGAATGTTAAGTATGGAAATACCTCATTCAAGCATATCGTGTAATTAAATCACAGCCACCTTTTGCTAAACAGGAAAATTTTTATTATAAAGAACAAGGCTTTGGAGCCGGAACAGGCTAAATGGCCTAAGCCGTGAAGAAGAAGAAGAAGAAGAAGAAGAAGAAGAAGAAGAAGAAGAAGAAGAAGAAGAAGAAGAAGAAGAAGAAGAAGAAGAAGAAGAAGAAGAAGAAGAAGAAGAAGAAGAAGAAGAAGAAGAAGAAGAAGAAGAAGAAGAAGAAGAAGAAGAAAATTATTAATGGCCAATAACTGCAACCTCAACAAGATGTCTTTTACAGTAGATGTTCAAAATGTGCTCCGTGAGAATCTATGCAGGCATCACATCTTCTTAGCCAATTTTGCCCTACCTTCGTTAGAGCTTCTGTGTTCTGCCCAATCTCTAGGGCTGCTTCAAACACACCTGTGCGAAGATCATCAATGGTAGCAACCTCATCATGGTACACCTTACTCTTCAGATGTCCCCAGAAATAATCATCTAAAGGGTTGAGGTCTGGAGATCTTGCAGGCCAAGGTACAGGTCCAAATCGGCCTATCCACCGATCAGGAAATGTGCGATTTAAATGTCGTCGAATAACTGTGCTGTATGCCCACGACAAGAAGGCTAGATCTACTCCGGTAGCAGATCTGTTTACTAGGAAATGAGTGTATGAGAGTGCATATTTCTAGCTATAGGTGAGTTATGTGACAACATTGTGTATTTTAAACGAGCCTAGCATCCTTGTCATTCTCGGAAACTAGGCATAAACACCGTGCGGGAAGCACAAAATGATTACGCTACACATTCCTAAGACTTGCCTTCTTGTCCTGGGCACACAGTACTGATGTGAGGGGTCACCCCGTCATGCATGAACCACATGTTTTGCCTTGTGTGAAGAGGAACATCCTCTAAAAGAGGGGGCAGATTGTTTTTAAGGAACTGCTGATAAGTTTTTCCAGTCAATCTTGTGGGTAATACAAAAGGGCCTATCAACTTATTTCCAATTATTCCAGCCCAGATGTCTAGTGAGAGTTGCTGCTGGAAATGAGCTTGTCGCACTGTGTGAGGGTTTTCAAAGGCTCACGTATGCTGATTATGAAAATTCAACACACCATTACGCGTGAAACACGCTTCATCAGTCACTAGCACCCGTGACGAAAAATTAGGATTGCGCACACACCGTTCCTTCAGCCATTGACAGAATGTTATTCTTGACACCTCTCTGAGGTGCTGCACTCTTTGAATGTGATATGGGCGTAGTAACTGTTCTCTTAATGTTCTATGAACTGTTCCAGTTTGACACACCAACAGTGCCTACGTGCCATACCTCGTGTACTTGTGCCTGGATGCTCTTGTGCCTGGATGCTCTTCTACCAGCTGCAGAATTACTTCCTCTGCCAGCAGTACCACATTCGAGCGCTGTGGCCCTCAGTTTTCAAGTTGGGACATCACACTTCCCGATTCTCGTACTCGCTGAGCTACAGTAGCAAGCAAATGATCTTGGGTTTAGAATTCTCCTATTGGGAAACCTATTCGTATACAAGCGATTTGTAAAGACTGCCATAATTCTGAACGCATTTAACGCACCTGAAGCACTGACAGAACCTGCTGTTGTGCACGGCTGTCGCGGGGGTAGTTGTACTGTCAGCATTACCTCACCTTCCGCGCTGCACGCGCGCCAAGATTGCGGAGTTGCCAAACGTATGCCCACGACTAAACGTGGCTAAACGAATAATTTTAGCAACATATGGTAAAGACATAAATAACGCATCTTTTGTAGCTCTACCTTGCTGTTCTAATTGCAGAAATAAACGATAACGGAGTGGTGACATATTCACAATCACACTTTTGACCAGTTTTAATTTTTATTTACGAAACCATGCACTATAGAGCAAAATGGTACAGGAACTTATGTTTCAGTTTAACGTCAGGAAGTTGCCCTTGAAGTTGGCGCACTCATACCCTAACACCTTGTGTTATATATATATATATATATATATATATATAGGTTTAAATTATCTTGTCGGAAGAGGATAATCATGTTTGTATTATCATGGATTGCATGTTTCGGTATCTTTGCATAACACTGGGCTAAATAGATAGTCTACATTGCGATATCTTCCCATGCTGTAAACGGAGGTGATCTTGCCTTGCTTTTCAGTGATGACATCATCAAATATAAAGATGGAGCTTTATTTAACTTCACAAGGGTGCAAGACACTTTCTCCATCTTCATAACCATAAGTATTCACTTCTATTCCATCAATGTTTTTAAGTAGCTTGATCAGATATTGATACTTCGGTTAATATAGGGGCTTGGAATAAATATTCAAGTTTTCAAAATGTGAACCATTTTCATGAAGCAGCATATTCAGTAATACATTGGTTTTTCCTGCGCTGGAGCTCCCTTGAATAAGAGCTCTGATATTACCAGGAAATAGCTTTCCCTGGCGATCACGTCTAAGATCACTTTCAAAGTCTAACATCTGAATAGGCAGAGAGCAATCTTGCTTCACGAGCTCCATCTTATCAAAAAAGGTTACTTAATGCACATATACAAAACAACTTATGTGTTTGAATTCCCACTTACATATTGTATAAGATATGCAAATTATGTAATAAAATGATTGATGATCTTGCTAGGTTAAATTAGGTTATGGAAGGTATAAAAATTGAAGACAAACATAAAAATCAATTAGTACATTGTGAGAGCTACGAGGATTAAGGTTGCAAGAGGTTCGGGGTTAATTAGCTCCCTCATAAATCCATTTGAAGTACTTACCCGGTTACAGGTATTGTGGTCGCAATATCTCCTACGCTGAGCATAATGGCACCGCTTCCAGAAACATTGCAGATAAGATCTTGACAGAAAAGGCCTGGAAAAGAGTTCAGTCATCGGGTGCTACATTAGATGAAAAGTTGGCTGCGAGATTGGAACAGCGTTTATGAAGGGCAAGGTGACTGTTGGTGCTGAACCCAGGAAAAGAAACGTAGTGAATTCTACCTCTCATACACATTATTGCAGCCCTGGGTGCTGCGGCTGAAGGCGTGGCTCATGTTGCCACTGCAGTGCATAAGAAAAAAGCTGCAGATAAACAGCTTACAGAAATGATGCGACATAATAGTGATGGAAGCAAAAGAAAAAGGGCTTCTACAGAGGGATAATACTAAGAAAAGAGAAGCTTTCCTACCAATACTACCCCTGGCAGCGCCTTTAGCAGTTGCTTCTAAAATTGTCCGAAACTTAAAGGACAATAAGAATGCTAAAGGAAATGGTCTGAAGACGGATGATATCAAAAGGAAGAATCGACAGAACAAGAGACTTCAAAAAATTCGGGCAGAGGATTATATTGTCCCAAAAAAGGCCTTGAGTAATATTAATCTCGCCTTGTGTGCCCGACATTTAAAGATACCCAATTTCACAGGTGCATATATGCTCAATAAGCTCCCTTCAAAGCCTCATTACAGAGAGAGAATTATCAATTTCAATTCTTCAGAGAATTAAGGCTGTTTTAAAGAAGGATGGTAACATTGCATTTTATTTCGATAGCTTTGGAAACTTGAAACAGTAGGTTATCTTATGCTTATGTATAATACAAGAAGATTTCAGAGTTTTAGCTCATATCTGCAGGCACTTGTGCTAACGATTTCTGTCTCAATGAGTTACACTATTAGTAATACTGGTAATGAATCTGTTCTTACAACATACCTGAATCCACCTCTGAGGATTGATCCCAAAGGATATTATGTTATTGCTCTTTTGAATTTTAAAACCTGTTCTATTCTCAACGTGGATCAGAGTGATAATCGGTTTCATTACATGTTCTATGTTGAACTCAAGGCCATTTATACACCTCAAGGAACTTATGAGATTGCAGATGTTAATGAATACAGCAAAGGTAAGCTGGAATTGGATGAGACTGTCTTCTTTATTCGACCTAACAATACAATGAAGGCCAAAATGAAATGTCCTTTTACTATCGATTTCTCTAAGGTATGGGTGCACAAACAGCGCTCTTCGAGCGCGAACGTTCGCTAGGAGTGGATTTGGATTTGGTTTAAGGGCGCTCAACTTCTACAATGACAACTCGTATTATTTTATTTTTTATTTTTTTTTTTTTTTTCATTTACGTCCTCCAACATTGCGTCATATCGGACGAATGGATGAAATGAGCCCGAGGTCCATGGAGCTTTTAAGTTCCGACATTCGTCTTCTCAGGGTAGGGAAAACCTCGGAAAAAAACCTTACCCGGATAACTTACCCTAAGCGAGATTCGAACTCGCGACCTCTTGGACGTGAGGCAGACACGCTAACCATCACGCTACCATGACAACTCGTAGAGCACTGACTGTGTGATAGAGAAGAATGACGAACAGTTTTAAAGCAGTTGTCTATTGGACACTGTGTGTTGTGTGCGGCAGGTTGCTAACGCTCCCTGTTTACGTATGCTTCTATAACGGAGGAATCCAAACGGCGGAAAAGTGACCAACAGGCAAATACTTTCAACGCTATGTGGGAAAGCGATTATTTTTTCATAGCAGCTGGAACAAATGCTCAGTGCCTTATATGTCAGAAAATTTTGAAAGGTAAAAAAAGAAAGCATAATATAATGCGTCACTACAACAAAACACACAAAGATGTTTACAGTGAGCTTGTTGGTGAAGATCGCAGTAAAAAGGTTCAGGAGTTGAAGGTTGCATTATTACCTGAGGTAGGTTGGAATTCATAGTACTTTATTACTAGTGGAGTTAGTTTCCATGTTTATATCACAAAATCATGGAAAATTGTGAATGGGAATATGTATTTATTTATTATTTACAGGAGGCGAACCAACAATGTTTAATGTTTAATGAGGCAATGCTGCGCTTGAGTTACAAACTGTCATATAATATTGCAGCAGCAGGTAAACCATTTACTGAAGGCGACTTTATAAAATAATGTATGGATGATTAATGCTGCAGAATTATTGTGCCCTAACGAAGTGTATCAGCTTGAAGCAATCCTACTCTCACGTACCACAACTCAAACAGCAACACAGTTCGTGGCATATTCTTTAGCACTCGATGAGTCAACAGATGCATCTAACACGGCCCAGCTAGCTATATTCGTGCGCGGTGTAGACAACAATCTCCACGTTACAGAAGAATTGTTAGATTTTGTCCCATTAAAAGACACTACTACAGGCGAATATATTTTTCACAGTGTTGAGGATTCTTTAAATGCCATTGCACTACCCTGGGAACGTCTGGTATCCGCAACAACGGATGGAGCACCGGCAATGTGTGGCCAACGTTCAGGGTTTGTAAGTTTCGTTAGGGAAAAGGTTAAAAATGCTGGTGGCTCTGATGTGACTGGAGTTCACTGTCTCATTCATAAACACGTTCTCTGTTCCAAAGTAGCGAAGCTTGGAACTGTTATGGAAACAGTGGTAAAACATATTAATTATTTAAAATCACATGGACTCACACACCGACAGTTTCAAGAATTTCTCTGTGATGTCGATGCAGGGTACGGAGATATTCTCTATTATTGTGCGGTCCAATGGCTAAGCAGAGGCAAGATGTTAGAAAGATTTTACCATCTTCGTGACGTCATTTGTCAATTTCTTGAAATGAAGGGGAAACCCGCACCAGAACTCAGTGATCCCGCCTGGGTAGCCAACCTTGCATTTCCTGTGGATATTACTGGACACCTCAACAAATTAAATATTTCTCATCAAAGAAAGAACCAGCTCATTCTAGATATGATGAATGAATTACGAGCTTTTCGTCGCAAACTTATACTTTTCATAAGTCAATTAAGGTGTGGCAACATGGCTCACTTTCCAACTTTACAAAGTGCTTGTGATGGAGCGGTGTTCAGTGATTACGTCGAAGTGTTAATTGATATTAAAAATGAATTCAATTCTAGATTTCAAAACCTTGATTCACTTGAGAAGGAATTTCAAATTCTCGCAGTTCCTTTCTCAACATCAGTTGAAACGGTGTCTCATGATTTGCAACTTGAACTTATTGGTCTTCAGTGTGATGTAAGAGATAGAGACCGTTTCAACAATACCATAAACCTGAGTGATTTTTACAAGACTGTACCTCAACAAAGATATCCACGACTACACAGGCTAGCTGCGAAAATGATCTCAATGTTTGGTTCGACATACGCCTGTGAACAACTGTTTTCTATCATGAACGTATATAAAAACAGGTATCGAACATCTATGACTGACGTTTCATTAAGGTCAGTACTTTTTCTTTCAGCTGCCAATCACATAAAACCACGTTTTGATGTATTGGTAAAGAGACATAACATATAACTAGTTTGTACGCGGATTTAATCTGCTATAGAAGGCAATAATTTGTTTAAAATAAATATTTTTCCTAACCATAAACTAGTAAAATAATATTTTGAGGAATCATTTATGAAAGCTTGCACTTCTTTTCGTGTACTGATCAGCCAAAATATGAGTGCACTCGGTGAGAAGAGTTAGTTTAAAATATTATTGGCAGAGACAAAGAAAGCATCCCAACAATGTAATCGGTGAGGCTACAGTAAAAGGTTATCTCATAAGGTCACGTTCCGAGTTATCAAAGCCGCCGCAATAAACGTAAGGCACGGGGAACTTTGTGCCATTGTTGAACAGATAGGACATAATAATAAATTTGATACACCACTCTTAGCACTCAAAACAAAAGGTAAATGTTACTACCTTTTCAATGAAAAGTCCCTCCAATGTCTTTGGTTATCAGTATCAAAATAAATGCTGACAGCGAGAGATCTTTTTCTATATACCGGTTGTGCTGAAATTCATGTTACAAACTTCTAGGGCTAGTAGAGGGGACTGAGTAGACAATATTTTAAATAGGAACCCATGTCCGGAAAGGAACCGTTTCCGTGCTACAACCATTACAAGGTATCGAATTTACCAATCTTGTAATGCAACCTACCTGATAGACAGTACATGACGTCAGGCGATCACCTGATGTCACGTGACGTTTCCCCTGCTGTGGTATCATGCCTGAAGTCCCATTCCCGTGCCTGTGCAGTTCCGATAAACATGGCTGAGTACTCATTTGAAGAATACGGGCTTGATGTTACTGTAAGGCGCCGCGGAAGGGAATGCAAGAGCAGCTGGTCGGTTGTATCAAGAGCGTTATCCACAACGCACGACTCCATCACATAACCTTTTTGCCAGAATTGTGCAACGGCTCCGAGAACGAGGTACCTTCATCGTCGATAGGAAGGACTGTGGTGCTCCAAGAAGACACCGCAACCCCGAATTTGAAGAAGCTGTACTACATTACGTTGAAGAGGACCCATCAACAAGTACGCGAACTATTGCGCATGCGATGGATACTTCTAACAGCATCGTGTGGACGGTTCTTCGCGAGCAACAACTGCATCCTTACCACTCCCAAAGGGTACAGGCGTTGGAACCAGGAGATTTCGTACCACGTGTTAACTTTTGCACGTGGTGTCTGCAACGGTGCATTGAGCAGCCCCAATTTCCAATAAGAGTTCTGTTCACCGATGAATGCCAATTCTTGAGGGAGTGTATTCTCAATTCTCGGAAGAGGCATGTCTGGGCAGACGAAAATCCGCAGGCGACGCATGTCAGGGGATTCCAACAAAGATTTTCTATCAATGTTTGGGCAGGTATTGTAGACGGTCATGTGATGGGGCCATACATTTTTCCTGCCACGTTAACGGGTGTTTCGTACTTGATCTTCCTACAGAACGTATTGCCCCTGTTGTTGGATGCCGTGCCATTGAATGTAAGGCACGAACTATGGTTTCAGCACGACGGTGTACCGCCGCACTTTACACTTAACGTTCGGGAACATCTTGACCGAAGCTTTGGGCAAAGATGGATGGCCGAGGTGGTCCTAATGCATAGCCCCCACAATCGCCGGATTTAACGCCATTGGACTATTTCCTGTGGGGTCGCATGAAGAATTTAGTGTACGAGACTCCTGTAGAGACCATGCGTTATGGCCGCTGCACAAGAGATTAGAGGGACACCAGGAGTGATGGCACGAGTGTACCGGAACCTGATTCGTCGGTACAACGTGTGCAATGACGTTGGTGGTCGTCACATCGAGCCTCTGTTGTAGTGAGCAGGTTCAGTACAGTATTGGACACATCAGGAGCAGAAGGCAAACAAGTTTGTTTTTTCTACTGTTGACACAAGTGTTATTGTGATCAATGTAATTGTTTTGTTTCTTTGGTATTACGGTATTCAATTTTCCTATGTAATGAGTTAAACGTCATTAATTCTGAACCTAACGTCACACCACATTTGACGTGGAACTCTTCTGACGTCATTTTACTGCCTATTCGATTGCAAAACAACACCGGCAAATCCGACACATTGTAAAGATTGTAGCACAGAAACGGCACGTTTCCGAACACGGGTTCATATTTAAAATGTCTACTCAGTCCCCTCTACTAGCCCTAGAAGTTTGTAACATGAATTTCAGAATACCCGGTATAACTTGGTTGTAACAGACAGAAGGGCAATGAAAAATGAAATTGTCATAACTTCTTGTACATTGCAATTTGGTGATGCTGATTTATGGGCAATGACCCTGATGTCTGATGCATGATATACATGTAGTGATTCATGTTATGATAATAAAATAAATGTTTCGATTTGGAGAAATGTTGAATAATAATGTTACAGTAACATTACTCACCTGCTAACTTTAATTTCAGTAATGTCTATGTGTATAAATTTTACCCAACAATTTGTGCGAAATTAATGCAAATTTTTAGTATAATATTCAACAGAAAACACTGTTAACTTAAATTATTAATGCTAATTTTTCAAATAATTAGCACCAAAAAATCTTACCTTTGATGACGCTCTTTTGCATCATATTTGTTGTGCTGGGAAAGAAAGGATAAGTTGATAATGTAAAGACATCAGCAGGTGAGTACTGTTTTCATTGTATGACTGTACATTCCCAGTATCATCTTTCCACTCGCGTTCCCTCGCTCCGCAAGATTCCTAGACTTAAGGTAGTAAACAAACCTGTTGCGCCTTTCTTGAAGTGCATTCATATCGTGACCAAGTAGTACATACTGTATGATACCTCTCCTCTCTGTCCACTCGTAAACAAGACCGCTGCCAGTACCTGTACTGTGCTCACAAACTGCGAGCCGGCTTCGGGAGTGCAAACCCTGTGCAGGGCTGCTCTAAGGACTACTCTGTCGGATCTCTAATAGGCTTCAATGAAAATAAGGTTACCTCTGCTAATCAGCTGACTGAATCTGAGTTCCTGGTAAACATATTTAAGGTGAGCATCATACAAGTTGAGTGCAGTATTGCAACAGGCTCTTTCATCAGCAGTAAAAGTTGGCACCCTCCCTACGAGTATTCCCTACTGTTCTGCCAGGATGTCACATTTCGCAAGAGCCTTCAAATCCAATTTACCTGCCTATCATAGAAACAAACTTTATTGATCAAATTGCTCTTCAGCTAGTTGACCAGAACAACCATACCATGAACTTTAAAAATGAGAATATTAGCATAGGCTTCAGAAACACCTAAATGGGAATAAATATTAGCAGAAGAAAAAACCGGTGAGGATATACTTATAATAAGGACATGATTCGTTGTATTATCATACTGTGCCTTCGCCAGTCAGAGTGCTAACATCAAGCAGTCAGAAGTTCCTCAAGGCTTTGGGATTCAGAATTCTATAATGGATATCTTTAATGTAACCCAGCCACCTGCATTTCACAAGATCACCAAAGAAGAGGAACATGTATTTCTACCATATAATACGCTGACTCTGGGCGCTAGTCATAAGATTAGGATCCCTTGAAAAGCTGAAGATTTATATATTTTACCTAGTAGGAGTTAGCTCTACATCAAGGGATCTATTACTAAACTTAATGGAGCAACTACTGCCGCAAAGTTTACCAATAATGCTATTGCATTCATGTTTGACAAGATTCAACTGGACATGAACAGGACGATTATTGATAGAACAAAAAAACCCAGGATTACTTCAACTATGTGCAACTACGCTATCCTCAACCCTATGGAATCCAATTTCCTGCTGAATGCTGGATGGTGCTACCCTGTAGAAGATGCACACATTGTGCATCCTGAAAATGGAGCCTTCAAAGCTGCAGTACCTCTGTCAATGCTTCTGAGATTTGCAGATGACCATAAGGAACTCATTCTTAATAGCAAGTTTGAATTGGTGCTCATTTGATCCAATACTCCAAAAATAGCATTTTGGCACCCAAAGGACAGGAGAATGCTTCTGTTAAACTTACTCGCATCGAGGATACCCGTAATCTGCCTTTCAGATTCTGAAAAGATGGAGATCCTCAAAATTGTCAAGTCAGACTACCCACTACACCTTGTCTTTAGGAACATGGATCCACACACACAACCAGCTGTGTAGCAAACTAGATCCTTCACTTGGGATGTGGCAACATCATCAAAGCCACAGAAGCCAAGATTTGTTATTGTAGGTGTCCAGACTGAACAATGTAACTATGGACTGCTCCTAGTTTGATCATTGTAACATAACTAATTTGAGGCTTTATCTCAATAGTGAATGTTATCCCTACCACTTTGGAAACTCAAGGTTTGCATGATTATATAAAATGTATTCAAAGTTCCAAAACTCCTGCTATGAGAAACACAATTACCCATTATTGAAGAGAAAGGAGTTTCTTAAGCATGCACCAATATTTGTCACAGGCTGCTCACATCAGCCTGAGGAAGTTATAAATGGAGCTATTAACATCAGACTTGAATTATTATTTATTTATGCCAACAAACTTACTGCTGGTGTTTTTAAACACACAAGCCATGTGTGGGCAATGTTTAAGAAGTGGAATCAGGACTGAAAAATCAAGTGGTTAGATCAGCTGCTCGATAAGCAGAAGATCCGTGGTTCAAATCCTGGCTATGGCATTGAATTTCTCAATCCTGATTCCACCCCTTAAACATTAGACTTGAAATTTAAACTAGTGCAAATATTCCTTTACAGACCTCATTGTATTGTCTGAAAATTTATAACAAAGTATTCAAATATGAGCTCCTGATTCACGAGATGCAGTCTTATCTTTAAATGCATCAATGTAATATAAGAATTTCATAAGGGATATAGGACATGTAAAGTGTTTTAGGAATAAAAACAAGTTGCAAATCAGATAAACATTCTTTTATTTTATTTTTTCCCTTATAGAATTCCAAAGACCTCCTCCCCCACCAACTTCCTGTCCCTGTATGTCACTTCATTTATAATGCTCAGGTTCCACAAATGTCTGTCTATATGTAGTTCATCTTAATGTTTTATAACTCACGGTTGTTCAAAAGTATTTCACCTTCATTTAACTTAATATCCAGAAACCTAATTCCTTCGTTTTCCATATAAGCGATGATATATAGAAAAACGATGTTTTCACTGTAATCACTGCATGGACACTTTCACTTTCAGGCACACCATTTTGAATTATCTCCCAGTCACTTAAAATGAGGTATACAAAATGCTCATTGCCTGTTTTTTCTATGAACAGCACTAGAATGTTGCAGTATAGTCCAATGTTTATGCTATGACCTTTTGAAGTGCAATCTCCTCTGAGCACTTTCTTGCCTGTTCTTTCTGGGGTTGTCGGTGCGGGTTATTTTTTCTTCACGAAGTCTCAGTCTCCCATGCAGAACATCCAAATGGTTCTTCTTCAATGGTTTCCTGGCCCTGGACCTGAAACATTACACATTGAATCTATTAGAAAACAGTATTTTGGTAAAGTGGTAATTGGACCTCTGGAAATGGATTACATTTGTTAGATGACATAGAAATGGAAACAACAAGATTTTTTCTAAAATATAGAATATTAGTAATACTCACGCTTGTGGTTTGTTGAGTCCTATCTGCTTTCTGAGTAAATGTTCAGGAGTCACTTACAGTAGATCAACATTTAACGGGAAATCGTCTATAGGCTGGGTATCATGAACTGCTGCAAGAAGGTATTCTAATATATCCTCTACTTTATTGCCGGAATATAAGTTGTTTTTAGGTACAGGCACTGACATTTAAGTTCTAAAAGACAATGATTTTTAATGTTAGTTATACGTAAATTATTCCAATAGTAGTAGTGTACATGCAAATATCATAGCTACATACTTCATATTTTTCTGCCAGGGCTAATACATGCTGCAGTTCTCACTGCACAGGAAGTATGACTTACTCGATCATGCACCTCCGGTCTGTCACATAAGACTGCACGGCAATACCCTGAATGGCACTGGGCTGTATGTCTTGAAACAATCATGTCCACCTCATTGAGCTGCTATGTTCTTGCTCTTCAGAATCCTCTCCCATGAAAAAAAGATATGCCATTCAATGTGTCATTTTATTTTCCAAGTATACTTTTAGAATAGTATGCTCAACAAGTGAAAAATATACACTTACATGTTCCTTTTCTTGTAGACAGGACAGCTTTCCAAGCAAAAATCATAGGAAGACATCTGGTTGTGATATGATGGCATGTCACACACTACGGAATTCATGATGCCATTGCATGATTCTTTATGGTAACGGATGTAATGATACAGTTATGCCCACCTCGGTAGCGTGATGGCTAGCATGTCGCCTCATGTTAAAGAGGTCATGAATTCAAATCTCGCTTAGGGTAAGTTATCCGGGTAAGGTTTTTTTCCTAGGTTTTCCCTTATCCTGAGAAGACGAATGTTGGGTAACTCAAAGCTCCATGGACCTTGGGCTCATTTGAGCACCATTTCATCAATTTCATTCATTCACTGTCCAATATGCCATTACGTTGGAGGACGTTAATTAAAAAAAAAAAAAAAAGATAAAGTTGCTCTCCACATTCGCTCCAAAAATTATCTATTCCAGCCAAGGCAATATTGTTAACCTGCGTAAACTCCCTAGTAAGATTGCATAACAACTAATATTTGAGAGCAAGAGCAGGTTGCCCAGATTAAGCAGGGCGAGGGGTAAATCGCCACAGTACCCATCCATTTATTATGGATTTACCTGTGTGATATGACAGTTGCATCCTTTTCTGCCCATTTCTGTACACTTGGTCGACCGCTTGCATGACCAACAAGTGGGGTAATGTCAGTGAGCAACTGAAAGGAGTGAGGTGTGGGAGGTGAGGGTATCACCAAATGTCAAAGTGGGGGAATGAAAAACTACATGGTCACCTGTACAGTCGTGACTGACCCGATATCTACTTTATTTGGGGGAGCAGAATTGAAGGACGAAGCAGCAGCAGTTACCAACCTATGGTATCCTTTGGCAGGCAGTAGCTTTACCGTCTTCTGTGAAGGCGATGGTCATTGTGACCCACTGTGTTGACCATCTGGTTAGGATGTAGTGCAAGTTTGGCATACTTTGTGTGAGCTCTATCCAGCACAACATCCACAATATATGGGATGCCGGAATGGGCGTGAAGGATATGGGACAGGAGTCTAAGGTAGGTATCAAACATCACCCTGAGCAGCCACCAATCCTCAAACCTCACACCTGTATAGTATTAGGGGAGGGACGATCGCACGTTAGGGGTAGGCTGTACAGTTTGTGGCTCATATAGAGCAGGTGCTTAACAAGCAAACAAATGTCAAGGTCATGGTGCAGGTATGCTCAATAGGACAAGGAATAAGGTGGCATTTTGTATAACTTACTTCATGAACTTGGTACAAAATGCCATTGTGTTCCTTTTGCGTGCAGCAGGAGGGGGGGGGGGGGGGACAGCAAGCATTTACAAAAGCATGAACAGAAGTTGTCAACCATTTTTTCTGAACAATAAAAAACTAATTGAGGCCATATTTTGTCTGTGATGGGTGGAGAAGGGCTGGGGGGGGAGGGGAGGGGGAACTGTATTCTTGCATAAATCACCATAAATTAGCATATATTAATTTACAATTAGACCAAAGTCATTCTCCTACTACTTCTGTCGTATCATGTTCCTAGACAGAAACAAAAATCCAGCAGTTTCCAATTCAGCTTTTACAAATGCACTAATGTAGTCTGAAATGCAATCCAATAGTTCATTTTGTATACTTTTTGATTCGCCACTGAACACACTTTTTATCTTTGAATATTTGTTCTGCATTTCTACAGGACTCCTTGATACCAGCTACATCAATAGTGCCTTAAAATTCCCACAATTTATTCAGTTAACTGTTCCTTCATGACCATGGAATGCTAATTCTTGCTCACTTAAATAGAATACTGCATCAATCACTAACAGAAGGAAAAGCCTGTTCAAACGCATATTTTAATTGAATTGCATGGTATACAGTCTAGAATTCTCCTTTAGGGTGTCAGATATTGTATTTTGATTTCTTTCAAAAGTTTTCAAATTAACCTGTCATTTTAAATACACTGCCAAATTCAAGTGTTTGTGTAATGATCACATTATATTCAATAAAGTAGCAAGCAGTAAAACACAGAAGTTCTACAAACTATGATTGTAGCATTTAACTGAATGTTTCACTTCTTTCGCACCACATAGTTTTAGTTTCAGTAAGGGCACCCACAATTTAAAACCCCTTCTTATCTTCATCTTTTCAATGGAAAATGGTGTTTCTAATAAAATGCACATTATATCATATACAGGATTCATATTTAAAACATTACAGCACTAAACGCATAGAACAACAATTACAGGTGTTTCACACACAGGAAGTAGTGGCGAGTAAGAATTCCATTTACCTCACTGTACAAACAAACTTAAGCAGACGATGTCACAGTTGCTATAGCAATCATACTGTAAGCTCGTCCACCAGAGGTTGAGCAACAAGAGAGGAAGATCCACTTCTCATCAGTCTACATCTGGCCCAAATGACCTTGTTGATGGGCCCTTAAACCCCAGCCTCCCTCCCTCCCTAGCTCGCTCACTCACTCACTCACCCACCCACCCTCTCTCTATTTCTCTCTTTCTCACTGAGTCTGCATGGTCAGAATGGCACGCTTGCTTCTAAAAGCAAAGTACTGCACAGTACAAAAATGGGAAAATAGGTTTGTAGTAAAAATCCACATACCTGATGAGATAAATATGCTTTAAAAATAAGCATGGCAAGATACAAATATTGAAGTGCCACTTCACCTATTACCCCTGAATAGCCACCCTGTTCCATAGTATGCATATCAGCAAAAAGTTGAAGATACTTTAAGTTATTTAAGCTGAAACAAAAGAAAGTACTTCTCTAGAAATAAGATGTTGATAAATTTGTACATTGTTTATATCTTAGGTAACTTCGTAAATACAGGATACACAAATGGGATTGGCTAACTTAAGAAAAGGAAACATAAATCCATATACAATAATACTTCTGACTTATGTTTCTACTTAATTATATTTAAACACTGTTTTTCCTTGCATATTCTTATATAAACCTATATAAGCAATTCTCATAATGTCTAATTAAAATACATTAGACAAGTTTCGGTGTGCAATCATGCACCACTCAGAAAAGATATAAACTACTCACACTCCCTTAATTGAATTCTCCTAACCTACCTTAGTACATAATTATTGGAAAACACCCTCTACTATGATAAGGACTAAAATCTAACAGATCCCATGTACCTAGATGTGTGTTACTATCCCACAGAATTCTGAAAAATCCATCTTTAATGGAATACAGTTCAACATATATAACTTTATTGAGATCATCAGTAGAGAAACAATATATTGTATCATTGATGATGCAGGTGTTGGAGGCATAGCTATGAAAGTTGCCCACAAACTCAAAATGTGGCTTTTCCATACATTTTGGTGGAGTAAATTTAACCAGCTCTCTTGAATAAATGCCTAAAACAAAAAATGTAAAATGAGTAGGTAAACAGCAGAACATAATACATATTGTTATGCTAATCATAAAACTCATAACTCCTGCTTTGGCCATTTTCAAGCTTTTGACCTTCTTAAGAAAAATGTAAATTTTAAATTTGTAATTAAAGCTTATTAGACCTATTTGTTTTAAAAGCTTATTTCAACAGCATGAAAAGTTTTATTAGTTATTTCATATGTTTAAATGGATATTCTTGCACATTCAAATTTTGAAATGAATATACAGGATAAAAAATTACAAGATTATTTCAGAATTGAAAAGAATAATATTCATGAAGCTTAGGGACCTGTACTTCAAGCAAGTTAAGCATTTATTATAACATGAAATCCAAAGTATTTTCTGAGGATTTCTCTTATCCTCATAATATACTGGATAACTTCAACTTAAATGATACCAAGCTTATTTGAGCTTCATTTCATTTCTTTTATTCACCATCTCTGCAAACTTGAGTTGTTAAAAGTGGTCTTACTTGCAAACAAAACAAAACCAAAACAAGGGAAAGAAAAAAGGCAGGTCTGCCCTTCTGAGCAGCAATGGATAAGTTGCAGAAATTTCACACCTTTATATTTTTCATTAGAGTTAAATTTTATTTTTCAACTAAAAAACCCTGTGTGGAGTTAGCTTCTAAGCCTAAAAGCCACAACACTTCAATTAGACAATTAGAGACATGAATAAACCTGAGATACAAATTCCATCTCACATACTTTGATGTGCATCTCAGATGTATATGAATAAAAACATTCATCTCAGCAGTGAGTTCTACTCTACTAAAAACATGCATCTCAAAATGTATTTGAATAAAATGCAACTTTGTGTTACTGATGTGTGATGCATCTCCGTGTTTCTTGACACTGCCTAGTAGGTGACTCAAAGTAATTGAGGCCAGGTTGAAAATGCAATGGCTGAGTTTATGATGGTTTGCCAATGCAAAAGAAAAATTTATAAAGCACACAGAGATTTCTTGAACATGATCATAAAGATCTCTATTGCTTCAGGAAAGTAAACAGGGAAGTATTGTATTCAACCCAAAAATGTGATGTCAAGATTTCACTGGAAATATGTATTTTGACACCCCCTGAATAAAAAAAAATAGTTTTCACAAAAAGGTCCATATGTGTGTCTGTGAACAGCATAAATCAAAAACGAAAAGTTGATTAAAAACCAAAGGTGGTATTTAAGTTTAATATCTTTCAAGGATGTGACATGAAGATTTTGAAGAACATTTCTTCACCCTAAACTAGCTCTTACATGGAAAATTTTTAAAAAATTCCGACTTTTTCAAAAATGGCTCTAACAATTTTGATTAAAATGTCATATGCTTAAGATATTTTTTATGGCAAATGAAATGTATATTTTTAATTTTCTGGCTATAGTCCATGTAGTCATGCTTACTCTTGATGACTTTTGCATACCTAGTGAACCATAAGAGATAGACAAAACTTTACTATACAAAACACGAAGAGCTTGTTAAAACACACAATTTACATCCAATGCATTTCTTTGTGGGGTGAACCACTTTGGAGATATTCCTTTTTATTTGTCTGAATTTTCCAGTGCTTATACTTTTCTCAAATGGAAGGTCATTATTCACTTTATCTCTTGGGCGTGCAAAGAGAACAGAATCTCAAAGCCTTCATATAGTGACCAGCTTTAAAAAATTTAACTATCCCTCAAACCTACTGTATTCCATATTCCCCTTGCATCCACAATAAAATTAGCAATAGGATAATTTCTGAAAATGTTTATCCCAACTAACATGAAGAAGATAGAGGAATAACAATTTGTAACAATTGTTAGTGCAAGAGCGGAGAAACTCATGTGAGTGCAACACATCAGATTTTTTCAAGTTTTCTTTAATCTACAGCTGTACCCTTGTATTTAAAGTTTACCAAAATTTCATTTATGTTCATTACTCTTTAGAAATACTGCTGTCTTGCTGTATGAATGAGCATCATATCTATTTCACTCATTACCACCTGAGGCCTGTATGTAAATAATGGATCAAGCGCCAAAATACTGATTTAGAGATAATCGACAAAATGTTTACAGCACTTATACAAATGCAATATAAAAGTTGTGGAAAGCTACATAAACACAAAAACTATACAGGTTTCTTATCATATATGCGTTTTTGCTTTAAGTATGTTTAAGAGCAAAATGATACAAAAGTTGAAAAAAACTAACATTTTGTATTCAATGCCTTTAACCTAAATAATAATACTGAAAGTGCCATCATGTCCATTTTCACTTCATTTTACAAGATTCTCATAAAAACACACATATTTTCTTCTTTCAAATATGAAATAGTCTATATATAAAAATGGATGTGTGTATATGTATGTAACCACTAATCTCCAAAACCGCTTGGAGCAATCACTGCATTTTACTGTGCAATATATTATTTTCACATGGTATTCTCTAATTGCTTCTTTTTTATGCAACACATTCATAGTGTGGCATTTACAGGAAATGAGTTTACTTCCACATTTCTTTTATACTATGTTAAGTAGCATTCAAAGTAGTACGAGGTTTAGTATTATGATACCCTGCAATGCATGGGAGAGTTTATCTTATGGAAAACACATGCAGTAAGCATGGTGACATCATCAGAGAAGTATGGCAATGATGTTACATGCACTGTAAGCTTGGTAGTTATAAGAGGTAGAACTGGAACTTAAAAATTCAATGCCACAACTGGGATTTGAACCACAGACCTTCCGCTTACTGGGCGGCTGCTCTACCACTGAGCTATTGTGACAAACTGCCAGAATGGCAGTTCAAATCCCAGTTGTGGCATTGAATTTTTAAGTTCCAGTTCTACCTCTCAAACTTTGCCCACACACGGCTTGTGTGTTTAAAAACACCAACAGTAAGTTTGTTGGCATAAATAAATAATAATTGGTACTTATAATCTGAAAGTCAGAAGTTCCCATAAGAGTCAGGCATTGATTGGCAGTTTTCAAAGGCATGCTTAGTGTAGGAGCGGGAATCTTGAGGCTTTCTCTCTCGATACAGTGGGAGCTGTGTCGGAGTTAGGAGCATCTGAGCATGCGAGTTTCTCTTCTGGGTCCACAGGATGCAATACTGTGTATGATGTAACAAACTAAAGCATGTAAACTAAATTGCAAATTCTTATTTAATATAATTAGGTATGTGAAAGAATTGTGTTTTACTTATAGTGGCATTCCCCGGTTACCGATGTAGCTCCTTTCCGATTTTCCTGGTCTACCATTCGAGACTATGTCCTCCAAGTAGTGAGCTTGCCTAACACCTTTAGAACTACACCTTAATGCCAGGATTATTATGAAGTTAACTTAATGTGATGGAATGTAATGTGAAGTAAGCAACTAGAAGGTCTTTTAGGATGCACTTAATCTAATGGGAATAATTTTGATAGTTTATTCTTCTACTCAGCAGACATGGCAGATATTCGAATCAACTCTCTTTTTCTAATCAGAGGTTATTTTTTCCAAAAATGAAAAGAAAGAGGATAGGAAAATATGGAGTAAAAGCATTTTTAAATGTCAAATAAAGTGCTACGGAGATGGCCATAACCTACTTTAGGAGCTAAACAAAAGAATTGAAGAATAGTTATACACAGAAGCAGAATTTATTCCTACATGGTACTACTCTTCCATTGGTTAAAATTAGTCACGTGATCTCCAAACTTGACATTAACATGTGAGACAGGATATTATAAGACCCCAAAAGAAAATCGTTTATGTGAATATTTGTTAAGAGTGTAATTTGTTTTTGATGTTGGTATGAGTTGGTTAAATGACGAAAACGTGTTACTAATGTTCATTGTTACAAACAATTAAGTTTGTTTAAAGACGTCATAAATATTTCCATATTTAATTTTAATATATATGTACAAATAAAAGAATTATATGTGTTCAATATTGAAAGCGAAGGGAGAATGACTAAGGATCACTTCCCTAACAATGCAGGAACTATTTGATGAACACATACGCGGATGTACACATGGCAGTCGGAATGCTAGACTCGCAACCAAAAGAATATTAGCGTCTATGTCCTTGGTGTAGATGGACACATTTTTATGTGTGCACATCATAAAATAGTGAAAGTAAATTTACTAAGTGTTTAAAGACCGTTAATTTGTGTAAAATAAGTGAAACATTAGCTAACTTTAATAAGTTAGTTAATACGAAGTGTGCAATTAAATAAAAGGACGTAAAATAGACGGAGTGTAAAGTAATAGAAAACACATTTAGCGAAATATTGCTAAATTTTCAGACATTAAATCTCGGTGATGCTAGGGAAGTCGATCCACTGAAATAAAAGACTTACTACTGTAATACGATTTAAATACTGTGAACAAGAAGGTGCAAATAAAATATTTCACTAAAGTTAACCCCGAGTGTATGTTCATTCCATCCAGTACCACGACCCGAGATAACGAAAGAGTCAAAAGCTCATCACCATCACACCTTTAATAATTATAAAAACAGCACCACATGAACAAAAAGTTTGGCATTTGCCAAACTCTTACGTTATGTCATGTTAAGTCAACCCTAAATAGCTTCATTTAATATGTGTTGGACATTCCCATTATGTCTTGTCCCGTTGTCACATTACGTTAAGTTCATCATAATCCCAGCATAAAACCCCAGTTCATAGCATATTGGTGCAGGTGCCGGGTAAAGATATTGGTAGAAGCGTTAAAATGTCCAAATTGCTTCATCTTTGTTCTTTGCCATGTGCATCGCATGCTGTATAGCGGCCAACAGTCATCTGAGTTACTTGTTCACATTGTAGAAGTTTATAGCAAAACACTAATTCCCTTGAAATGTGAGTTATATAATTAATATTTTCCTTGTGTATTTTTAATACATACCTCTTTTTTTAGCAGTGATTTAGAAAAGGTGCCAAACTCTCGTAATTTTTCTCCTACCAAATTCGTGTAACCTTTTGTGCTCTTATAATTAAGTTTTGGCTTTACTTCCAATTTGTGTGGCAATTTAATATAAGTATATCCATGATTGTTCTGGCATATTTGTGTTTTTTTTATGTAGCTTTTAAAATTTTCTCTGCTAAAATCGGTGTTGATGGTGTTGATTTAGGTTTTTCATGGACTTTCTGAAAATTTGAAATGCTATTTGTTCAGATTGCCAGTTTAGTGTTTTTGAAGACTTCTGGTTTTCATGTATCATTAGAATTCAGAACTAAAATTTCAATGTGAATAGTTTGACTCATGTGTTTGCATAACGGTTTGAAACTTTAAATTCTAAATAGGTAGGTGTGCAGTTTGGTTTTATTGGATCCATAATTGCTGCAAAAGTTTCTATTCAACACATGATTTGGTTTTATAGTATTTTGACTTATTAATTACGTATATGTCAACATATTTGTCTGTTTAATTTGCATTTTGGTTCCGACCATGTGGTGTATGAAATTAGTTTTATTCTACTTTTTTTCTTCAAAATTTTAAGTCATGTGGTTCATTACAATATCGCTTCAATTAAACATTACACTTTTGGTGTAGTTTAGGGGTGATAAAACTTTTTTTCCTCCTTGATTTTGATCTGAATTATGTGAATTTTGAGGTTGGAACATACCATAAATTGTAACATGTTAGTTTGTCTTGAAGAGATTTAACTTTTATAATGAAAAGTGAGATTCTAATTGTGATGCAATTTTCATAGCGGAGAGTATGATCTTAATTCAGTATCTTTCCAGGAATTTTTAGCCATACTTCCGCAGACCAACTCCGTCAAAAATTAATGATATACCGCTGAAATACTATAAAAATTTCTCTAGAGCATTCCCCATAGTTGAAAAGTTACCCAATATTCCACTTGAGGAAGACATTTAGGTTAGATTTGGTGTAGCTTAGGTCAGGTTAGGTGTAGCTTAAGTCAGGTTAGTTTAGGTGTAGCTTAAGTCAGGTTGGGTTAAGTATAGCTTAGGTCAGGTTAGGTGTAGCTTAAGTCAGGTTAGGTTAGGTGTAGCTTAAGTCAGGTTAGTTTAGGTGTAGCTTAGGTTACGTTAGGTTAGGTGTAGCTTAAGTCAGGGTAGTTTAGGTGTAACTTAGGTTAAGTGTAGCTTAAATTAGATTAGGTTAGGTGTAGCTTAGGTCAGGTTAGGTTAGGTTTAAGCCTACGTCATGTTAGGTGTAGCTTAAGTCAGGTTAGGTTAGGTGTAGCTTAAGTCAGACTAGGTTAGGTGTACCTTAGGTCAGGTTAGGTGTAGCTTAAGTCAGGTTAGTTTGGGTGTAGCTCAGATTAGGTTAGGTGTAGCTTAAGTCAGGTTAGGTTAGGTTAGGTGTAGCTTAAGTCAGGGTTGTTTCGGTGTAGGTTAGGTTAGGTGTAGCTTAAGTCAGGTTAGTTTAGGTGTAGCTTAAGTCAGGTTGGGTTAAGTATAGCTTAGGTCAGGTTAGGTGTAGCTTAAGTCAGGTTAGGTTAGGTTTAAGCCTACGTCATGTTAGGTGTAGCTTAAGTCAGGTTAGGTTAGGTGTAGCTTAAGTCAGACTAGGTTAGGTGTACCTTAGGTCAGGTTAGGTGTAGCTTAAGTCAGGTTAGTTTGGGTGTAGCTCAGATTAGGTTAGGTGTAGCTTAAGTCAGGTTAGGTTAGGTTAGGTGTAGCTTAAGTCAGGGTTGTTTCGGTGTAGGTTAGGTTAGGTGTAGCTTAAGTCAGGTTAGTTTAGGTGTAGCTTAAGTCAGGTTGGGTTAAGTATAGCTTAGGTCAGGTTAGGTGTAGCTTAAGTCAGGTTAGGTTAGGTTTAAGCCTACGTCATGTTAGGTGTAGCTTAAGTCAGGTTAGGTTAGGTGTAGCTTAAGTCAGACTAGGTTAGGTGTACCTTAGGTCAGGTTAGGTGTAGCTTAAGTCAGGTTAGTTTGGGTGTAGCTCAGATTAGGTTAGGTGTAGCTTAAGTCAGGTTAGGTTAGGTTAGGTGTAGCTTAAGTCAGGGTTGTTTCGGTGTAGGTTAGGTTAGGTGTAGCTTAAGTCAGGTTAGTTTAGGTGTAGCTTAAGTCAGGTTGGGTTAAGTATAGCTTAGGTCAGGTTAGGTGTAGCTTAAGTCAGGGTTGTTTCGGTGTAGGTTAGGTTAGGTGTAGCTTAAGTCAGGTTAGTTTAGGTGTAGCTTAAGTCAGGTTGGGTTAAGTATAGCTTAGGTCAGGTTAGGTGTAGCTTAAGTCAGGTTAGGTTAGGTGTAGCTTAAGTCAGGTTAGTTTAGGTGTAGCTTAGGTTACGTTAGGTAAGGTGTAGCTTAAGTCAGGTTAGTTTAGGCGTAACTTAGGTCAGGATAGGTGTAACTTAGGTTAAGTGTAGCTTAAATTAGATTAGGTTAGGTGTAGCTTAGGTCAGGTTAGGTTAGGTTTAAGCCTACGTCATGTTAGGTGTAGCTTAAGTCAGGTTAGGTTAGGTGTAGCTTAAGTCAGACTAGGTTAGGTGTACCTTAGGTCAGGTTAGGTGTAGCTTAAGTCAGGTTAGTTTGGGTGTAGCTCAGATTAGGTTAGGTGTAGCTTAAGTCAGGTTAGGCTTGGCGTAGCTTAGGTCAGGTTATGTTAGGTGTAGCTTTAGTCAGGTTAGGTTAGGTATAGTTTAAGTCAGGTTAGGTTAGGTGTAGCTTAAGTCAGGTTAGGTTAGGTATAGTTTAAGTCAGGTTAGGTTAGGTTAGGTTAGGTTAGGTTAGGTAGTGATTCTGCTGTCAGTGTGTAAAGCAGCTGTTTTTTGAACATGCTGTAGTTGGAGATGTTCAAGCTGTTCAAGGGCTTTGAGAATTGCGAACTGCTCTGCTTGATTGTTAGAACATCTACTGTGTAATTTATATTGTAGTTAGTGGACTAGTACTTTGTCTATGAATATAGCAATTCCGGATCCAACTGCCGAATCTTCCTTACTTCCATCAGTGAAAATGTCTACTAAATGGGTTTGATCATTGGGTTTCTCTTTGATCTTGATTATTTCTGCTGGATGAGGCCACGTTGCGTAATGCTCTGCTGTATCAATCGTAATTCCTTCCTGGTTCCGTTTCTTGCTTTCATATAATCTCGCAATCTACCGAATATGTATCCCTATGGGAGTGTTTTTTGACAGAATGCATAGTGCTTCAGATGACGTAGTGCGATATGCTTTAGTTATTTTTATGTTAATAAGTCTTTGAACTCTTTGTAGCTTGAGTTTGTTATATCTTTTGTTGATTGCTTCTGCCCATACAGGTACGTCAGAATGGGCAATAAAGCCCCTTTATATATAATTCTCATCACATCACTATTTAGTCCCCAATTTATTTTTGCGGATTTGGCCAGTGCATGAATTAGTTTTATGCTTTTTTCGCTAACGTATTCTATATGCCGAGTAAAGTTGAGTCTATGATCAATAATTATGCCCAAATATTTTAAGCTTTCTGTCTGTAGTAACTGCTTATTGTTTAAGTATATCTTGAGTACTCGCTCAGGCAATGGTCTTCTTCTCGAAATTACTAACACTGTAGACCTCTGCTCATTGAAGACGATTTTGTTGTCTCTGGCCCATCTCGATATTTTCTGCAATTCGATGTTAGCGTAATTTTCTATTTCAAGGTTGTTACTTCCTTTAATAACCAACATTACATCGTCTGCAAAGGCGATGACCTTTGTGTTTTTACTATAGGTATTCTAAATTCAGAAGTGAGTTATAATGTATATTCCAGAAACCCGGACCGCTACAGGAACCTTGTGGACATCCTTTGGTGATTGTCCTCTTTATGGATATGCTGTTAGCTGAAAAAGTAGCACTCCTTCCATTAAAATAGCTTTTGGAGAGATCATAGAGGTTCTGTGGGCAACTGAACTCTCTCAATGAAGCCAGGATGCTAGGCCACCATGCAGCATCAAACGCACCTTTAACATCTAAGCTGATAAGGGCAGCTTGTTGACCTTTCTTTAGGATGTCTAGGATTATTTGTTTGAGGTACATCAGAGCGTCGACTGTACTGGTTTGTGGTGTGAAACCAAATTGGTTATTGTTCATAAGGTTGTTACTATGTATGTGGTGCATTATCCGTTGTATTAGTAGTTTCTCTAACACTTTGGCTGGAACATTTAATAAGCTTATTGGCCTATATTTGCTTACCTCATCGGAGTTCTCTTTGCCGGCTTTAATAATTGGTATAATTTTAGCGTGTTTCCATGCACTGGGGAAATAGGTTCTTCTTAGACAGCCGTTATATATAGCTGTGGTCAGTTTGGGCACTAGTCTGAACACTAATCGAAGTATCTCTGCAGTGATGCCGTTCTCTCCTGGAGCTTTCTTGGTGTTCATATTATCTATAATAGAGGCTACTTCTGCGGTTGCAAATGGAGTATCATCCCGGGTTTCTAATTGTTCCTTTATTTTGTGCCTGATTTGTCGGTGGTGATCATTGTCCTCTTTCACATCATCAATCGGCACAAATAAATCCATCATGACACTCATAGTCTCTTTCAAGTCACTGGTATATGTGCCATCGGGTTTCCTTAAGGTTGACAAGGTAATGTTTTGTTTCATCTTCCCAGATGACAATCTGTAAACTGCATTCCACGGGTTCGATGTCGTTGTAACATTACAATAGTTTTTCCACGACTCATATTTCGCCCTTTTAATTGACGACTCATATCTTCTTTTCTCTTGGGTGTATAGCTGCTTGCGTCGTTCTCTCTCATTTTCATTGTTTTTTATTTTTTGGTACCTTCTTCTGGTTGCAGTAGTCTTCTTCCTCATTATTGTCAACTCCTGTGACCACCATGGAACTGGTTTGTGTTCAGCAGCTTTCTTTCTTGGCTTACATGTTCTAAAGGATTTATGACATGCTGCAGTTATGGCTCCTTCAAATTTATATATTATTTTCTCTATATCTGTTTCCATAGACACAATTCCCTGTAGAATATCATCCACTTGTTCCATGTCATTACTTGTTATTTGTACTCCAAATTTAAGCTTAAGTTCTTCTAGAAACTTACTGTTAAATTCGTTGTAATTTTCTTCCCGGACTATATATCTAGTCCCTATGAAATTGTTGTAGTTGATTTGATCATTTCTGTATTTTATCTGGAATGTAATCATCCTATGGTCGGAGCAGTTTTCATCGTCTAGGCACATCCAGTTATGTATAAGTTTCAACATATTGTTGTTAGTGACTGTTAAATCTATGTTACTGGATCCTAAGGATGACTCAAACGTTGTTATCTCTATATTGTCATTGATGATATGTAGGTTGTTGCTTATTACAAATTCTTCAAGCCTTTCCCCTCTCTTATTTGTTATTGTGTCGTGCCAAGTCTTGGACCTTGCATTACTATCCATGGCCATTAATAAAAACTTTCCTTTAGCGAATTCTGTGATTGCTTCTAATTGTAATATATTTTTATTAATGTCATCATTGATATCTAGATAGCTGCTAGCGGCTGTTAAGGTTAGATTGCCTCGGGTGATTTCTAGTACTACGTTATCTCCGTCTGAGTGCTGCTTTATTAAAATAGCGTCAATCTCTTTATTGGTGACCACAATGACAGCTCTCTTTGTGCCGTTTCCACAGCTGAAAATTTTATATTTATGAGGAATCCCTTTAACTTGATTGTTTATTGTGTAGGGTTCTTGTACAAAGGCTATGTCTATTTTATTCTTTTCAATGAAATCTTCCAGGTTGTAAGTCGCTGCTTTACTGTGTTTTAGGTTAATCTGCACGCAGTTCAGTGAGACGGTGTTATTGTACGCTTTCTTGTTATATGTATTTTTCCTTGTGTTAGCCATTTTAGTAATTGATATTTTCTTTATATCTCTCCGTGGCAACCTGTAGGCATGGACAGTTCCGCTGAGTGATTCTCATTATTTTTTGCATATTTATTATATTTATTATGATTAATGCAGTTCACACATCTCAGTTCATTATCTGCTGCCTTGCAGTCCCTTGTGTTATGCTTCCCTGCACAACGGGCACAGGTCTCCTCTCCTTTACAATTGCCTGCTTTATGGAAATAACGGCAACATTTGTAGCAGCGATTAACTTTGATATAATCCTCTGTGTTGCAAATGAGCCATCCTATCTTCAGCTTGTTGTGCACCAGTTGCTTTCTTATTTGAGCGCTCACCGATACAACCAAGTGACGTGAGTTTTTCCTATTTGTTATTATAAACTTTGGTTTTAGATCTCCTGTATTGAGGTTAAAACAGGGGTTCTGTGCAATAATAATTTCTTCCGCATTGTCTATAGTAATCTCTTCTGGGATGTTATAAATTACTAGGCTAGGATCCCATAATTTGGGGATTTTTGCCTCCAACAGTTCGCTACATTTTTCATTAATGGCTGTTGTTAATCTTTGTACTTCCTCTTCACTATTGGTTTGTATCATTACTCTTCCATCATTTAAAGATTTTAAAGCGCAGACCCCAACCTTTACATTTCTTGGATCAATATTTGTCTTTATTATTTTCTTAACATCCTCACTAGATTGGTCACTTTTTGATTTAATGAACATTTTATATCGCTTTTCTCTTTTCCCTGCATTTGTAACTATTTCGGAATAGAGATTCCGTGTTTGATTAGAAGATTTCATATGGCGTTGGATCCCACCGCCCTCCGAACTTGGCAACAACTGTCTGCCTGACGATTTTGCCCCAACCATAGCATCGCGTTGTAATTCAGCGTTCTGTTTCGCTATTTTACTTTCTAATTCACTAATTTTTGAATTCTTCAATGCTATATCGCTTTCAAATTTTATGCAAACATTTCTTATTGTACTTACAGATTCAAGGATACGGCTCTTGAGTTCTTTCTTTAGATTTTTGCTTATCTCAGTTATGCTCACTAATGTTTGGAGAGCAATATCCAAATCATCTTTTATTTCATTGGTCATCTTGAGAACAATTCAGGCACAAAAGATGTATTTCTCTTCCGAGCTTTCACTTAAAATGATCCTTTCCTTAGAGTACAAATGAATTAAATTAAAATGTTGATGTTTCTTTAAAATTCACACCAAGGCCTCCTAGAACATTTAGGAATCAAGTCCTTGACCATGCGAAAGTCCTTATTAAAATTGCTTATATTTATTCACAGAAATAATCCCCGTATTCACGAACAATAACACAACACTCCAACACAATAACTAATCAAATGAGACAAAAACTTTTACGAAACTAACGGTGAATACACTTAAATATAAGACAAGTTGATGAGCACAAAATTCTAGTATTCACTATTTGCGTCGTCGCCAACTGTATATGTATGTATGTATGTATGTATGTATGTATGTATGTATGTATGTATGTATGTATGTATGTATGTATGTATGTATGTATGTATGTATGTATGTATGTATGTATGTATGTATGTATGTATGTATGTATGTATGTATGTATGTATGTATGTATGTATGTATGTATGTATGTATGTATGTATGTATGTATGTATGTATGTATGTATGTATGTATGTATGTATGTATGTATGTATGTATGTATGTATGTATGTATGTATGTATGTATGTATGTATGTATGTATGTATGTATGTATGTATGTATGTATGTATGTATGTATGTATGTATGTATGTATGTATGTATGTATGTATGTATGTATGTATGTATGTATGTATGTATGTATGTATGTATGTATGTATGTATGTATGTATGTATGTATGTATGTATGTATGTATGTATGTATGTATGTATGTATGTATGTATGTATGTATGTATGTATGTATGTATGTATGTATGTATGTATGTATGTATGTATGTATGTATGTATGTATGTATGTATGTATGTATGTATGTATGTATGTATGTATGTATGTATGTATGTATGTATGTATGTATGTATGTATGTATGTATGTATGTATGTATGTATGTATGTATGTATGTATGTATGTATGTATGTATGTATGTATGTATGTATGTATGTATGTATGTATGTATGTATGTATGTATGTATGTATGTATGTATGTATGTATGTATGTATGTATGTATGTATGTATGTATGTATGTATGTATGTATGTATGTATGTATGTATGTATGTATGTATGTATGTATGTATGTATGTATGTATGTATGTATGTATGTATGTATGTATGTATGTATGTATGTATGTATGTATGTATGTATGTATGTATGTATGTATGTATGTATGTATGTATGTATGTATGTATGTATGTATGTATGTATGTATGTATGTATGTATGTATGTATGTATGTATGTATGTATGTATGTATGTATGTATGTATGTATGTATGTATGTATGTATGTATGTATGTATGTATGTATGTATGTATGTATGTATGTATGTATGTATGTATGTATGTATGTATGTATGTATGTATGTATGTATGTATGTATGTATGTATGTATGTATGTATGTATGTATGTATGTATGTATGTATGTATGTATGTATGTATGTATGTATGTATGTATGTATGTATGTATGTATGTATGTATGTATGTATGTATGTATGTATGTATGTATGTATGTATGTATGTATTTTTTTTTTTTTTTTTAATATAAACATTCTTTATTTTCGGCATGTTCCATTACAAAAAACGTAATACTACATGCCATTATAGTACATGCTTAATAAATATACTAATACATAGTTTTACTTATGGGATATCGTTAGTTGCACTCTAGAGTTTATCCAGTTCTATTGTGTTTAGGTATTCAATAAATTCGGTTGTGTATTCCGTTACTAATTTATGTTGTTGGAATGTCCATTTTCCATATTTGTTTAACATAGCTTTCTTGAATTTGATTCTTTCTCTGTCAAGCTTTGGACATTCAAATAAAACGTGTACTACGGTCTGTTCTGCTGTTCCACAGGAGCACATTGGAGAGTCCTTTATCTTAAATCTGTAAAAGTAAGAATTAAGTCTGCCATGTCCGGTTAGGAAGGTTGTGACTTTACCAGTAAGTGGAAATTTAAGGCGTAATCTATCTGCCACTGTGGGGAAATAAGATTTAGTCACTGCTCCATTTTTGGTGTTTCGCCACTCACTTTCCCACTGATTCACACTTTCTTCATGTAGCTTTCGCATGATGTCACTCACGGGTATCCTGTCGAAACTAACTGGTAGGTCCTTGTTGTTCGCTGCCTGTTTCGCCAGTATGTATGTATGTATGTATGTATGTATGTATGTATGTATGTATGTATGTATGTATGTATGTATGTATGTATGTATGTATGTATGTATGTATGTATGTATGTATGTATGTATGTATGTATGTATGTATGTATGTATGTATGTATGTATGTATGTATGTATGTATGTATGTATGTATGTATGTATGTATGTATGTATGTATGTATGTATGTATGTATGTATGTATGTATGTATGTATGTATGTATGTATGTATGTATGTATGTATGTATGTATGTATGTATGTATGTATGTATGTATGTATGTATGTATGTATGTATGTATGTATGTATGTATGTATGTATGTATGTATGTATGTATGTATGTATGTATGTATGTATGTATGTATGTATGTATGTATGTATGTATGTATGTATGTATGTATGTATGTATGTATGTATGTATGTATGTATGTATGTATGTATGTATGTATGTATGTATGTATGTATGTATGTATGTATGTATGTATGTATGTATGTATGTATGTATGTATGTATGTATGTATGTATGTATGTATGTATGTATGTATGTATGTATGTATGTATGTATGTATGTATGTATGTATGTATGTATGTATGTATGTATGTATGTATGTATGTATGTATGTATGTATGTATGTATGTATGTATGTATGTATGTATGTATGTATGTATGTATGTATGTATGTATGTATGTATGTATGTATGTATGTATGTATGTATGTATGTATGTATGTATGTATGTATGTATGTATGTATGTATGTATGTATGTATGTATGTATGTATGTATGTATGTATGTATGTATGTATGTATGTATGTATGTATGTATGTATGTATGTATGTATGTATGTATGTATGTATGTATGTATGTATGTATGTATGTATGTATGTATGTATGTATGTATGTATGTATGTATGTATGTATGTATGTATGTATGTATGTATGTATGTATGTATGTATGTATGTATGTATGTATGTATGTATGTATGTATGTATGTATGTATGTATGTATGTATGTATGTATGTATGTATGTATGTATGTATGTATGTATGTATGTATGTATGTATGTATGTATGTATGTATGTATGTATGTATGTATGTATGTATGTATGTATGTATGTATGTATGTATGTATGTATGTATGTATGTATGTATGTATGTATGTATGTATGTATGTATGTATGTATGTATGTATGTATGTATGTATGTATGTATGTATGTATGTATGTATGTATGTATGTATGTATGTATGTATGTATGTATGTATGTATGTATGTATGTATGTATGTATGTATGTATGTATGTATGTATGTATGTATGTATGTATGTATGTATGTATGTATGTATGTATGTATGTATGTATGTATGTATGTATGTATGTATGTATGTATGTATGTATGTATGTATGTATGTATGTATGTATGTATGTATGTATGTATGTATGTATGTATGTATGTATGTATGTATGTATGTATGTATGTATGTATGTATGTATGTATGTATGTATGTATGTATGTATGTATGTATGTATGTATGTATGTATGTATGTATGTATGTATGTATGTATGTATGTATGTATGTATGTATGTATGTATGTATGTATGTATGTATGTATGTATGTATGTATGTATGTATGTATGTATGTATGTATGTATGTATGTATGTATGTATGTATGTATGTATGTATGTATGTATGTATGTATGTATGTATGTATGTATGTATGTATGTATGTATGTATGTATGTATGTATGTATGTATGTATGTATGTATGTATGTATGTATGTATTTTAATATAAACATTCTTTATTTTCGGCATGTTCCATTACAAAAAACGTAATACTACATGCCATTATAGTACATGCTTAATAAATATACTAATACATAGTTTTACTTATGGGATATCGTTAGTTGCACTCTAGAGTTTATCCAGTTCTATTGTGTTTAGGTATTCAATAAATTCGGTTGTGTATTCCGTTACTAATTTATGTTGTTGGAATGTCCATTTTCCATATTTGTTTAACATAGCTTTCTTGAATTTGATTCTTTCTCTGTCAAGTTTTGGACATTCAAATAAAACGTGTACTACGGTCTGTTCTTACTACGGTCTGTTCTACAGGAGCACATTGGAGAGTCCTTTATCTTAAATCTGTAAAAGTAAGAATTAAGTCTGCCATGTCCGGTTAGGAAGGTTGTGACTTTACCAGTAAGTGGAAATTTAAGGCGTAATCTATCTGCCACTGTGGGGAAATAAGATTTAGTCACTGCTCCATTTTTGGTGTTTCGCCACTCACTTTCCCACTGATTCACACTTTCTTCATGTAGCTTTCGCATGATGTCACTCACGGGTATCCTGTCGAAACTAACTGGTAGGTCCTTGTTGTTCGCTGCCTGTTTCGCCAGTTGGTCAGCCAGCTCGTTCCCTTCAATTCCGACGTGAGCCTTGACCCATGTGAAGTAGATAATCCAGCTGTGTGCTTCTAGTTGCCTTATTTGTTTTCTTATTTGTTCAATAAGGTGAAGATGGTTGTTAGAGTTCCGTAATGAATCAAGAGTGATTCTGCTGTCAGTGTGTAAAGCAGCTGTTTTTTGAACATGCTGTAGTTGGAGATGTTCAAGGTGTTCAAGGGCTTTGAGAATTGCGAACTGCTCTGCTTGATTGTTAGAACATCTACTGTGTAATTTATATTGTAGTTGGTGGACTAGTACTTTGTCTATGAATATAGCAATTCCGGATCCAACTGCCGAATCTTCCTTACTTCCATCAGTGAAAATGTCTACTAAATGGGTTTGATCATTGGGTTTCTCTTTAATCTTGATTATTTCTGCTGGATGAGGCCACGTTGCGTAATGCTCTGCTGTATCAATCGTAATTCCTTCCTGGTTCCGTTTCTTGCTTTCATATAATCTCGCAATCTCCCGAATATGTATCCCTATGGGAGTGCTTTTTGACAGAATGCATAGTGCTTCAGATGACGTAGTGCGATATGCTTTAGTTATTTTTATGTTAATAAGTCTTTGGACTCTTTGTAGCTTGAGTTTATTATATCTTTTGTTGATTGCTTCTGCCCATACAGGTGCCCCGTACGTCAGAATGGGCAATAAAGCCCCTTTATATATAATTCTCATCACATCACTATTTAGTCCCCAGTTTATTTTTGCGGATTTGGCCAGTGCATGAATTAGTTTTATGCTTTTTTCGCTAACGTATTCTATATGCCGAGTAAAGTTGAGTCTATGGTCAATAATTATGCCCAAATATTTTAAGCTTTCTGTCTGTAGTAACTGCTTATTGTTTAAGTATATCTTGAGTACTCGCTCAGGCAATGGTCTTCTTCTCGACATTACTAACACTGTAGACTTCTGCTCATTGAAGACGATTTTGTTGTCTCTGGCCCATCTCGATATTTTCTGCAATTCGATGTTAGCGTAATTTTCTATTTCAAGGCTGCTACTTCCTTTAATAACCAACATTACATCGTCTGCAAAGGCGATGACCTTTGTGTTTTTACTATATTCTAAATTCAGAAGTGAGTTATAATGTATATTCCAGAAACCCGGACCGCTACAGGAACCTTGTGGACATCCTTTGGTGATTGTCCTCTTTATGGATATGCTGTTAGCTGAAAAAGTAGCACTCCTTCCATTAAAATAGCTTTTGGAGAGATCATAGAGGTTCTGTGGGCAACTGAACTCTCTCAATGAAGCCAGGATGCTAGGCCACCATGCAGCATCAAACGCACCTTTAACATCTAAGCTGATAAGGGCAGCTTGTTGACCTTTCTTTAGGATGTCTAGGATTATTTGTTTGAGGTACATCAGAGCGTCAACTGTACTGGTTTGTGGTGTGAAACCAAATTGGTTTTTGTTCATAAGGTTGTTACTATGTATGTGGTGCATTATCCGTTGTATTAGTAGTTTCTCTAACACTTTGGCTGGAACATTTAATAAGCTTATTGGCCTATATTTGCTTACCTCATCGGAGTTCTCTTTGCCGGCTTTAATAATTGGTATAATTTTAGCGTGTTTCCATGCACTGGGGAAATAGGTTCTTCTTAGACAGCCGTTATATATAGCTGTGGTCAGTTTGGGAACTAGTCTGAACACTAATCGAAGTATCTCTGCAGTGATGCCGTTCTCTCCTGGAGCTTTCTTGGTGTTCATATTATCTATAATAGAGGCTACTTCTGCTGTTGCAAATGGAGTATCATCCCGGGTTTCTAATTGTTCCTTTATTTTGTGCCTGATTTGTCGGTGGTGATCATTGTCCTCTTTCACATCATCAATCGGCACAAATAAATCCATCATGACACTCATAGTCTCTTTCAAGTCACTGGTATATGTGCCATCGGGTTTCCTTAAGGTTGACAAGGTAATGTTTTGTTTCATCTTCCCAGATGACAATCTGTAAACTGCATTCCACGGGTTCGATGTCGTTGTAACATTACAGTAGTTTTTCCACGACTCATATTTCGCCCTTTTAATTGACGACTCATATCTTCTTTTCTCTTGGGTGTATAGCTGCTTGCGTCGTTCTCTCTCATTTTCATTGTTTTTTATTTTTTGGTACCTTCTTCTGGTTGCAGTAGTCTTCTTCCTCATTATTGTCAACTCCTGTGACCACCATGGAACTGGTTTGTGTTCAGCAGCTTTCTTTCTTGGCTTACATGTTCTAAAGGATTTGTGACATGCTGCAGTTATGGCTCCTTCAAATTTATATATTATTTTCTCTATATCTGTTTCCATAGACACAATTCCCTGTAGAATATCATCCACTTGTTCCATGTCATTACTTGTTATTTGTACTCCAAATTTAAGCTTAAGTTCTTCTAGAAACTTATTGTTAAATTCGTTGTAATTTTCTTCCCGGACTATATATCTAGTCCCTATGAAATTGTTGTAGTTGATTTGATCATTTCTGTATTTTATCTGGAATGTAATCATCCTATGGTCGGAGCAGTTTTCATCGTCTAGGCACATCCAGTTATGTATAAGTTTCAACATATTGTTGTTAGTGACTGTTAAATCTATGTTACTGGATCCTAAGGATGACTCAAACGTCGTTATCTCTATATTGTCATTGATGATATGTAGGTTGTTGCTTATTACAAATTCTTCGAGCCTTTCCCCTCTCTTATTTGTTATTGTGTCGTGCCAAGTCTTGGACCTTGCATTACTATCCATGGCCATTAATAAAAACTTTCCTTTAGCGAATTCTGTGATTGCTTCTAATTGTAATATATTTTTATTAATGTCATCATTGATATCTAGATAGCTGCTAGCGGCTGTTTAGGTTAGATTGCCTCGGGTGATTTCTAGTACTACGTTATCTCCGTCTGAGTGCTGCTTTATTAAAATAGCGTCAATCTCTTTATTGGTGACCACAATGACAGCTCTCTTTGTGCCGTTTCCACAGCTGAAAATTTTATATTTATGAGGAATCCCTTTAACTTGATTGTTTATTGTGTAGGGTTCTTGTACAAAGGCTATGTCTATTTTATTCTTTTCAATGAAATCTTCCAGGTTGTAAGTCGCTGCTTTACTGTGTTTTAGGTTAATCTGCACGCAGTTCAGTGAGACGGTGTTATTGTACGCTTTCTTGTTATATGTATTTTTCCTTGTGTTAGCCATTTTAGTAATTGATATTTTCTTTATATCTCTCCGTGGCAACCTGTAGGCATGGACAGTTCCTATCTAACGCTGAGTGATTCTCATTATGTTTTGCATATTTATTAAATTTATTATGATTAATGCAGTTCACACATCTCAGTTCATTATCTGCTGCCTTGCAGTCCCTTGTGTTATGCTTCCCTGCACAACGGGCACAGGTCTCCTCTCCTTTACAATTGCCTGCTTTATGGAAATAACGGCAACATTTGTAGCAGCGATTAACTTTGATATAATCCTCTGTGTTGCAAATGAGCCATCCTATCTTCAGCTTGTTGTGCACCAGTTGCTTTCTTATTTGAGCGCTCACCGATACAACCAAGTGACGTGAGTTTTTCCTATTTGTTATTATAAACTTTGGTTTTAGATCTCCTGTATTGAGGTTAAAACAGGGGTTCTGTGCAATAATAATTTCTTCCGCATTATCTATAGTAATCTCTTCTGGGATGTTATAAATTACTAGGCTAGGATCCCATAATTTGGGGATTTTTGCCTCCAACAGTTCGCTACATTTTTCATTAATGGCTGTTGTTAATCTTTGTACTTCCTCTTCACTATTGGTTTGTATCATTACTCTTCCATCATTTAAAGATTTTAAAGCGCAGACCCCAACCTTTACATTTCTTGGATCAATATTTGTCTTTATTATTTTCTTAACATCCTCACTAGATTGGTCACTTTTTGATTTAATGAACATTTTATATCGCTTTTCTCTTTTCCCTGCATTTGTAACTATTTCGGAATAGAGATTCCGTGTTTGATTAGAAGATTTCATATGGCGTTGGATCCCACCGCCCTCCGAACATGGCAATAACTGTCTGCCTGACGATTTTGCCCTAACCATAGCATCGCGTTGTAATTCAGCGTTCTGTTTCGCTATTTTACTTTCTAATTCACTAATTTTTGAATTCTTTAATGCTATATCGCTTTCAAATTTTATGCAAACATTTCTTATTGTACTTACAGATTCAAGGATACGGCTCTTGAGTTCTTTCTTTAGATTTTTGCTTATCTCAGTTATGCTCACTAATGTTTGGAGAGCAATATCCAAATCATCTTTTATTTCATTGGTCATCTTGAGAACAATTCAGGCACAAAAGATGTATTTCTCTTCCGAGCTTTCACTTAAAATGATCCTTTCCTTAGAGTACAAATGAATTAAATTAAAATGTTGATGTTTCTTTAAAATTCACACCAAGGCCTCCTAGAACATTTAGGAATCAAGTCCTTGACCATGCGAAAGTCCTTATTAAAATTGCTTATATTTATTCACAGAAATAATCCCCGTATTCACGAACAATAACACAACACTCCAACACAATAACTAATCAAATGAGACAAAAACTTTTACGAAACTAACGGTGAATACACTTAAATATAAGACAAGTTGATGAGCACAAAATTCTAGTAATCAATATTTGCGTGGTCGCCAACATACATGTACGTATGTACGTATGTACGTATGTACGTATGTACGTATGTACGTATGTACGTATGTACGTATGTACGTATGTACGTATGTACGTATGTACGTATGTACGTATGTACGTATGTACGTATGTACGTATGTACGTATGTACGTATGTACGTATGTACGTATGTACGTATGTACGTATGTACGTATGTACGTATGTACGTATGTACGTATGTACGTATGTACGTATGTACGTATGTACGTATGTACGTATGTACGTATGTACGTATGTACGTATGTACGTATGTACGTATGTACGTATGTACGTATGTACGTATGTACGTATGTACGTATGTACGTATGTACGTATGTACGTATGTACGTATGTACGTATGTACGTATGTACGTATGTACGTATGTACGTATGTACGTATGTACGTATGTACGTATGTACGTATGTACGTATGTACGTATGTACGTATGTACGTATGTACGTATGTACGTATGTACGTATGTACGTATGTACGTATGTACGTATGTACGTATGTACGTATGTACGTATGTACGTATGTACGTATGTACGTATGTACGTATGTACGTATGTACGTATGTACGTACGTATGTACGTATGTACGTATGTACGTATGTACGTATGTACGTATGTACGTATGTACGTATGTACGTATGTACGTACGTATGTACGTATGTACGTATGTACGTATGTACGTATGTACGTATGTACGTATGTACGTATGTATGTACGTATGTACGTATGTACGTATGTATGTATGTATGTATGTATGTATGTATGTATGTACGTATGTATGTATGTATGTATGTATGTACGTATGTATGTATGTATGTATGTATGTATGTATGTATGTATGTATGTATGTATGTATGTATGTATGTATGTATGTATGTATGTATGTATGTATGTATGTATGTATGTATGTATGTATGTATGTATGTATGTATGTATGTATGTATGTATGTATGTATGTATGTATGTATGTATGTATGTATGTATGTATGTATGTATGTATGTATGTATGTATGTATGTATGTATGTATGTATGTATGTATGTATGTATGTATGTATGTATGTATGTATGTATGTATGTATGTATGTATGTATGTATGTATGTATGTATGTATGTATGTATGTATGTATGTATGTATGTATGTATGTATGTATGTATGTATGTATGTATGTATGTATGTATGTATGTATGTATGTATGTATGTATGTATGTATGTATGTATGTATGTATGTATGTATGTATGTATGTATGTATGTATGTATGTATGTATGTATGTATGTAT
Organism: Tenodera sinensis; assembly: GCA_030765045.1. NCBI lineage: Eukaryota > Metazoa > Arthropoda > Insecta > Mantodea > Mantidae > Tenodera > Tenodera sinensis. The sequence continues at coordinate 156,844,629 of CM060962.1, forward strand.
GTATGTATGTATGTATGTATGTATGTATGTATGTATGTATGTATGTATGTATGTATGTATGTATGTATGTATGTATGTATGTATGTATGTATGTATGTATGTATGTATTTTTTTTTTTTTATTGATCAATAACAGCATGCCCCATTACAGCTGTAACATTACATGCTTTCAAGACATAATATAAAATGTTGAATCATATAACATGCAAGTTACAAATTGGGATTTACATTGAGACATTTGTAGTTGACTTGTTACAGAACATTCTAGTGCTGCTAAAAGTCTATCTTTAACATAGAATTTTAGTAAGTTCACATATAACCTGGTCTATGTCATAATTTGACGATTACAATCTTTATAAAAATCTTAAAAGCGTTTAGGATTATAACACAGGACCATTCCTTTGAATGGTACGTTTTATGTCTGTTTTGTGGCTAACCTATAATTTAAGTGAGAGAACAAACTTGTGAAATGCTCTTAAATGGTTTGATAACAATTCACTGTTCGTAGCTGGCCAGGTTCCTCCGTTCTTCCTTAATTCATTTATGAGTGTCGACCTTTCTTGTTGTTTGTCTGGACATTCATAGATTAAGTGGTTTACAGTTTGAGGGCCTCTGTTACAAGTACAGGTGGGATCTTCTATAATGTGAAATCTATATAGGTAATATTTAGTTTTGCCATGTCCTGAAATTATTGCTGTAAGTTCCGATGATGTAGGTAGTTTTATGCAATGTCTTCCTTTAACTGAGGGAATAAAGGATTTTGTTAAAAGACCTTTTGTAGTCTTATTCCATCTGTCTTGCCATTGTTGTAAACATTTTTCCCTAATTTCAGCTATGATGGTCGATTTTGGTACTTTGTTGTGGATGATTGCACTTCGTTGGTCCAGCGCAGATTCTTTAGCTAATTTATCAGCTAACTCATTGCCTGGTATTCCTACATGTGCTTTCACCCAGCTGAAGTGTACTGTCCACTTGTTTTGGTTTAGAGTTGACATAGTGTTTAATATCATTTGTGCAATGGAATTATGTTTCTTATTGTTCTTCAGTAAACACAGTGTTACTTTGCTATCAGTGAAGATGGCAACGTTTTTGTCCTCATCTTTAAGTTCTTGCAAAGTGGAGATTACTTGAAGAGCTTTCAGGATTGCCAACTGCTCCGCTTGATTATTAGAACAGCGATTGCCTAATTTGTATTTAAGTTGTCGTATTAGTTCTTCCTTCTGAAATACCGCAGCTGCAGCTCCCACTTTCTCTGCTATTTTGCTCCCATCTGTATAAATCTGAAATGTATATTGTAATTTGGGATTGATTTCCTCTATACAAATACGTTTCGCAGGGTGAACCCAGTAGTTTGTTTTCAGGGGTGCGTCGTAATCTCTGTCACCATGTAATGATTTATACTTATTTATTTCTCCCATAATAGTCAGATCTATTGGTTGGATTCCAGCTATAATACAAGATGCTTCATAAGAGATGGTCCTATATGCCTTTGCAATTTTTATATTGCATAATCTTTGAACTCTTTGGAGTTTCTTTAGATTTTTCTTATTTTTTATAGCTTCTTCCCATATCGGAGCTCTATAGGTTATTATTGGTTCGATGGCTCCCTTGTATATTGTATGGAAAGCTTTGCATCCAAGACCCCAGTTCAATTTTGCAGATTTGGATAAGGCGTGTAAGAGAGCTAATGCTTTTTCTTGAATGTAATCTATATGTTTGTCGAATTTAAATTTTGAGTCTATATATATTCCTAAATATTTTAGTTCTTTTTTCTGTGTCAATTTTGTATCATTCAAGTAGATATGGATATCACCGTTGAGAGGGTGTCTCTTCCTTGTTATTAATAGTACTTGAGACTTTGTTTCATTGAAATTAATTTTGTTGTCTTTAGCCCAGAACTCTATTTTCTTGATATCCTGATTTGCGAAGTTTTCAGCGTCCATTATGCTGCTGCCTTTGGTCATTACTAGTAAGTCATCAGCAAAGGCTAAGACTTCGGTCCTTTCAGTAAATTCCAGGTTAAGTAGGGAATTATATAATATATTCCAGTAGCCTGGTCCACAGCTCGATCCTTGGGGGACGCCTTTTGTAACTTCTCTCTCTGATTTATATGAATTGAAGCATAAACTAGCTTTCCTATCATGAAAGTAGTTCTCCGATAGTTTATATAGATTTCTAGGGCAGCTGAGCTTTTTCAAGTTATTAAGGACGCTGGGCCACCATGCTGCGTCAAATGCTCCTCTGACATCCAGACTAGTTAATATGATGTACTTATATTTTTGTAGATTCTGTTGTACAAACGCTTTCATCACCATTCTTGCGTCCACTGTGCTTTTTTGAGGCATAAAACCAAACTGGTTTGAGTTGAAGAGGTTTCTTGAATTTATGTGATGAAGGATTCTCTCTATCATCAATTTCTCCAAAACTTTGCCAGCAGTGTTAAGCAGACTTATGGGGCGGTATTTTGAAACTTCTTCACTATCAATTTTCCCTGGTTTAACTATTGGAATTATTTTTGCGTTCTTCCATTTTTTGGGAAATATACCATTTTTCAGGCATCCATTGTACAGTGCAGTAAAGAAACGAGGGAAAAGCTTAAATGCCCTTAAGAATATTTTACTGGTAATGCCGTCTTCTCCTGGTGTCTTTTTAGGATTGAATGTTTCCAATGAGGACATAACTTCTGTCTGTGTAAATTCGACATCATCCGGGTTATAAATTTCTTCAGCCAGCTGTCTTCTATATTGTTTGTGTTGCTCACTGTCATCCTCTAAACTGTCTTTCGGAATGAAGTAGTCCATCATATAATCAAGTGTACTTGATGAATCAATTGTGTATGTTCCGTCTTCTTTTTTAAGTGTAGTCAGTGGTGTTTGGTCTCTCAATTTGCCGGCTGCAATTTTATAAATTATATTCCATGGGTTAGGTCCATCACTGATGCTACAATATTTCTTCCATGATATTATTTTTGCTGCATTAATTTTAGATTGATATTCACGATTGCCTTCTTGATACTGAAGTCTCCTCACTTGTCTTAATTTTTCATTATTTCTTGTTCTCTGGTATCGCCTTCTGAGTGCGTTCACCTTTTTTCTGAGTATCGTGAGCTCAGGTGACCACCATGGGACTGTTCTCCCACTGATCTCTTTTGTTTTCCCAGTGGTTCGAAATGATCCCCTACATGCAGAATTTATTCCTGCAAAACACTTTTCGACTAGTTGTTCTATATCTGTCGATTCATTTGTTATGTTGTAAAGTTCTGTATCAAGCTCACCGTCGTTCAAATCTGTATTAAGAAATTCTGTGAAATTTGTTATTAGGAGTTTATCAAATGTATTAAAGTTATCATCTTTAATAATATATCTGGAGCCTTTGTGTGTAATTTCTCTGCTTCGATTTATTTTGCCTATCTTGAATGTAATTAATTTGTGGTCTGAGCAGCTTTCTTCTTCACTATTCTTCCATTCAATGATAAACTTCAATAATTTAGTGTTCACGATGGTGAGATCTATGTAGCTTCAACCTTGTGCACTTTCGAAAGTTGCCTCTCCAGTGTCTTCGTTGATAATATGTAAATCACAAGAAGTTATAAGGTCTACAAGTTTCTGTCCTCGTTCGTTATTAATTGTGTCGAACCACATTTTATTTCTGGCATTCGTGTCTGCTGAAATAACTAATCCGTGGTCTTTAATAACATTCAAAAATCTTTCAATTTTTTGTAGGTCTACTTCAATATCTCTAGTTATGTCGAAGTACATGCTTGCAGCGAAAAAGTTTTTGTCCCCATATTTAACTTCTATAACTACACAATCTTCATCAGATACCTGGGCTAATTTAATGACATCAATGCTTTTGTTGTTGATTATTATAGCTGCTCTTTTCCTCAGGTTACCACTTGTATATGTTCTTAATTTATTGGGAATTCCAGCAAGTTTGTTATTTAGCGTATATGGTTCCTGAACGAATATTAAATCAACATTGAATTCATTAATAATCTGTACTAAATTGCTCGTGGCTATCCTCGAATGTTTGACGTTTACTTGATAACATTTCAGAATATAACTATCCATATTAGGATTACTTTTCACCGCACGCTTATGTTGCAGGTAATTTATGGATCTCATATTTATTTTTCTGTGAGTTTCTGCCATGTCAGTAGTCAATTTTCTCTGTATTTCTTTTTATCATGTTCATGTAGCATATACAACTTTTGTCCAAGGATGAGTGATTTTCATTCAATGATTTTTCATTGTACCTATTGAAATTAACGCAATTGATGCATCGATAGCTGTCTTTGCTGGCCTTACATTCGCTAATCTAATGTTTCATTGCGCAGTGAGGGCATGTCAACTCTCCTTTGCAATCTTCTGCTTTATGATTGAATTTAGAACATTTATAGCATCTTAGAATTGAAATATAATCATCAGTATTGCAGATGTGCCATCCAATTTTTAACTTTTTACCTTGAAGTCGTTTCCTAAGTTCAGAGTTAACTTCTATGATCAAATTCTTGCGTTTCTTTCTGTCCTCAAATATGAATTTAGGAATAACTTCTCCTTCATTGAGTTCTGCTTCCGAATTTTGCGATACAATCACTTCTACCGCGTTTTCCATTATTATATCTTCTGGGACATTAAAAATAATCAATCTAGGGTTTCTAACTTTCGGTAGGTGACTCTCCAATTCAAGCCCACAAACGCTGTTTATTTCACTACATACCTTCTCTAAATCGCATTTTTTATCAGACTCTATTAATATTTGTCCATTCTTCAATGATTTCATAGCAGTTACTCCAACTTTCATCTTAGCTGGATTCAGCTTTGTTTTGAGTAAAGTTTTGGTGTACTCTGTACTTTGATCAGTTTTGGATTTAACAAATAATTTGTAGATCTTCTTTTCTTTGTTCTTATTCAATTCAGAATCATATTCTCTACTGGTCAGAATATCAGAATATTGTTTCTTCCGTCTACCACCATAGGTTAGTTTCATCCACTCACCACTGTCACAGCCTTCCCCAGTGCTTAATCCGCCAGTGACACACTTAACACCTTGATGTAATTGGTTATGATCTGCTGAGACCCCAACCGCGGCGTCAACATATAATTTTTTCTGGCTGGTAGTTGCTTTCTTCATTTCTAAACGCAATTCGTTCAATTCTCTATCCTTTTCCTTGGAATCAGTCTTAAGCTTACAAATTACTTTCCTTAGTACATTTACCGATTTTACCAAACTTTCCTTTAAATCAGATCTCAAATTTTTGCTCACTTCGGTAACTTTTATTATTTTTTCAAGAGCACTTTCGATGCACTGGTCGACTGTGTCAGACATCTTATCTCGATCTCTTATATGTGTATGTGATGCCTGTGTATGTGATGCCTGTGTATGTGATGTGGTGTGATGTGGTGTGATGTGTGATGTGTGATGTGTGATGTGTGATGTGTGATGTGTGATGTGGGATGGGATGGGATGGGATGGGATGGGATGGGATGGGATGCGATGCGATGCGATGCGATGCGATGCGATGCGATGCGATGCGATGCGATGCGATGCGATGCAATGCAATGCAATGCAATGTAATGTATGTATGTATGTATTTTTTTTATTTATTAATATACAGCATGCCCTATTACATGGTAACATTACATGCTTTTAGTTACATTTACATCATAGTTTTTCAAAATCTATGTTGTTTTTAAAAGATATAAATTCCTTAATGTATTTGTTCCCAAGTTCATTGTTTGTTACCGGCCACTGTTCACCTTTGTTTATAATACTTTGTTTTAGTTTTTGTCTTTCAGTATCTAATAGAGAACACTCGTATATTAAGTGGTTTACATTTTGGTTCTGATTTTGACACTTACACAAGGCACTTTCCACTATCTTGAACCGATGATAGTATTCTCTGGTTTTTCCATGGCCTGTTAATATTGCTGTAACTTGTCCATTTAATGGTATCTTCTGTTTTACGCGTTCTTGCACCGAGGGAAAAAACATTTTGGTGGTTCTTCCTTTTGAGGTTAAGTCCCATTGTTGTTGCCAAGTATGTAGTGCTCTCTCCGCTGCTTCCTTGATGATCTAGCTTCTTGGGATCTTATTGTAGATAATCTCTCTGTTATCTTCTTGCGCGGCTTTATTTTGCTAATTTATCTGCTAGTTCGTTACCACGTAGCCCCACGTGGGCCTTTACCCATTTTGTGTAATGTCCATCCATTTTCTTGTAGTTGCTTAATTTTAGCCTTTATTTCTTCTATTAATCTGTTCCAAATTTGGCTAGTCTTGAGAAGATCTACTGTAATCTGACTGTCGGTGTACACTACACCTAGTTTCTCTCCTACATGGAGTTCATTGTTACTTTCTAGCTCTATAAGAGCCTGTAGAATAGCTATCTGTTCAGCTTGATTATTTGAGCAATGGGCGCTAAGTTGATATTTTAATTTTTTAACCGGTTCTCCATTTAGAAAAATGACTGCGGCTGCTCCAATTTTTTCGTTTATCTTGCTCCCGTCAGTGTAAATTTCTGTGTTGTACAGTAAGCTTTGTTGTGCTTCTTGAACACTCATTCTATCTGCAGGATGAGGCCACTCGGTCAGTTTCCGGGCTTCTTCGACTAACGTCGGAATTCCATTTGTGCTCGTCACATGTGCGTTTTCTTGTATGTCCAGAATTTCTTGAATTCTTATATTTATTGGCTTGACTGCCGCTAAAACGCAGGACGCTTCATGTGAAACTGTTCAGTAAGCTTTTGCGATTTTTATGTTCATCAATCTTTGTACTCGCTGGTATTTGAGCATATTCTTTCTTTTTAGAATAGCTTCTTTCCACACTTTCACTCCGTATAACAGCATCGGAAGTATAGCACCTTTATAAATTGTTCGTAAGGCTTGTCCTAAACGCCAGTTCAACTTTGCAGACTTCGCTAATGCATTTACCAGTTTTAGGCATTTCTCTGAGGCTTGTTTTATATGCATATCAAATGTCATCTTGTTGTCGAACAATATACCTAGGTACTTCAACTGTTTTACTTGCTCTACGATAGAGTTGTTTATATATACTCTTATTTGACTCCTTTCTTCTTTTCTTTTCCTTGTTATAAGAATAGTAATTGATTTACTGTTGTTGAAGTGGAGTTTATATTGTTTTGCCCAATGTTCGATTTGGTGTAGATCAGCATTTGCGTACATTTCTGCTACTTCCTTATTTTCTCCTGATGTCATTAGTACTAGGTCGTCGGCAAAGGCTACTAATTTACTTCGTTTCGTATAACGTAAACTGAGTAGCGAGTTATATAAGATGTTCCAGAACCCTGGACCGCAGCAGGATAGCTGGGGGCAGCCTTTCGCTGTGTTTGATTGAAAGTTTGGCTAATCTGCCTCCGAAATAATTTTTAGTTAAATAATATAGGTTTTTTGGGCATTGTAAATTCCTTAAATTGTGGAGTATGCCAGGCCACCAAGCAGCGTCGAATGCAAGGTTAACATCCTGGCTAGTAATTATCACACCGTTTTTCTGATCTAAATTGGTTGTTATGAACTTTTTGACTGCCAGTGTTGCGTCTACGGTGCGTTCTTTGAGGGATAAATCCATATTGATTCATGTTGAGCAAATTGTTGGTGTATATATGATGATTTATTCTATTTATCATCAACTTTTCTAGTATTTTCCCTCCAATATTTAATAGACTTATTGGTCTGAGCTTTGTAGCATCGTGACTTTCCTCTTTTCCTGGTTTAACAATGGGTATAATTTGCGATAGTTTCCATATTTTTGGAAAGTATCCTTGACTTAGACATTTATTATAAATGGCCGTAAAAGATGCAGGGAAGCTGTTGAAGGCTCTAAGTATAATATTTTGGGTTATGCCATCTTTTCCTGGTGCTTTTTTGGGGTGAAACATTTGAATAACACGAAGCACTTCCGCAGTTGTGAATTCTCTGTCATTCGGTGTATTTACGGGTTCTTCTTGCAGCCTACGCATCTCCCGTTGTTGCACTGAATCACTTTCTGGGTCGTCTTCGGAAGTGAAGTGGTCTATCATACACTGAAGTGTTTCTTGGATATCGGCTGTGTAGGTATCATCTGCATTTTGAATAGTTGTTAAGGTAGGTTGAGTTATCTTTCCAGCAGCCAGTTTGTATGCTGCGTGCCATGGGTTGCTTCCATCTTGGATGGTGCAGTATTTTTTCCACGAGTCTAACTTTTGTTTTTGTATTTGCAATTGGTATTCGCCTTTCCCTGCAATGTATAAAAGTTTCCTTTCTTCTCTGAGCTGTTGGTTATTTACTATCCTCTGGTATCTTCTACGTAGAGCGTTTACTCTTTTTCTTAAAATTGTTAGCTGGTCGTTCCACCATGGGACTGATTTCCTATTGGTCGATGTTTTCTTCGAAGTGGACTTACGAAAAGCCCTGTCACATGCTTGTGTAATGCAGGAGTTAAATTTTTCTATTACCTCTTCAGCATTATGATATTCCTTTATAATTTCACAGATTAGATTATCATTTTCCTCCAAGTTGGTTTCACTTGTCCCGCATTTAAATTCCTTATTTAGCATAGAGCTAAGGATATTATTGAACAGATTATAATTTTCTTCTTTATTTACTATGTATCTTTTCCCAGTAAACTTCTCTTTCTTGGGCTGGGTAGTATGTGTGTAGGTTTTGATCGCTCTTACGACCTTAAATGTGATTATTTTATGGTCTGAACAACTTTCTTGCTCTCCGCACTTCCAATCGCTTATATTCATAAGTAGGCGATTGTTAGTAAGCATCAAGTCAATCCAGCTTTTTGCCCCGCTAGTTTCGAAGGTTGGTATTCCTGTGTTCTCATTGACAATATGCAGTGTCGAAGCTGTGAGAAATTCTTCAAGGATACAGCCTCTTTCATTGTTATTTGTATCAAACCACAGGTTGCTCCTAGCATTAGTATCTGCCGATATTACTATTCCATGTCCTTTTACTTGATCTAAAATGTTTTCTATCTTCCCTATGTCTATTCCTATGTGTGATTCAATGTCAAAGTACATGCTGGACGTGAAGAATTTACTGTCTCTGTACTGTATTTCCATAACAAGACAATCTTCATTTGAGAGTTGACTTATTAATGTAGCATCGATATTAAAGTTATTGATTATTATGGCTGCTCTCTTTCTTCCAACTCCGCATACATAAGTTCTCATTTACTTTGGAATTCCTGCTAATTTATTATTTACAGTATATGGTTCCTGTATAAATGATATATCTATCCTGGATTCATAAATGAGTTGTACTAAATTACTCGTTGCTTTTTTAGAATGTTGTAAATTCACTTGGAAGCAGTTAATACTCTGTTCAGCCATATTAGTAGTCAATATTCAATTGGTATCTCCTCAATACTGATTGGTAGCATGGACAGTTATTATCAAGTGCCGAGTGGTTTATGTCAATTGCACTACCTGCTTTATGTTTGGAAAAATTGATACAATTACTGCATTTAAATTCTTGTGTGCCGACTTTGCAGTCTTTCATCTTGTGACCTCCCGCACACTTCGGGCATGTTTGCTGTCCACGGCACTTCTCTGCATGGTGATTATATTTATTGCATTTGAAACAGCGGATAACTTTGACATAGTCTTTCCAATTACATAGGCTCCAACACAGTTTTATCTTTTTGTCCATAAGTTGCTTTCTGATAGTGGAACTGATTTGCACAACTATTCTGTTATTTTTCTTTTTGTCACGAAACTGGAAAACCGGCTTTATTTCCTCTTTATGTCCCTCTATTTCCTTGTTCTGCGCCTCAAGAACTTTGGCCACATTTTTTAGTGTAATCTCCTCAGGAGCATTGAAAATTATGATCCTTGGACCTCTCTTCTCCGGGACCACCGCCTCAAGTTCATCCCCGCATTTCTCTTTTATGCTTTTGCATATGACATCCAATTCTTCTTTCTCTCCGGTCTTAATTAAAACGTTTCCATTTTTCAGTGTATTCAATGCCTTGATACTTTTATTGTTACTGGGTTTACCTTTGTCTTGATCAAGGTTCTAATATATTTCGCACTCTGGTTGTTCTTACTTTTAACGAACAAGTTATAATCTTTCTTCCCCTGTTCATTTAAACTGCTGTGCGCAACTTCCGAATATGTTCGCCGTTGTCCATCTGCTGTCGCCATTTCCAAGGCAATTTGAGACCGGTTCAACGTAATACTGGGCGTTTCCCTGGATTTTGATGATACAATGCAAGCTTGTGTTTGCAACAGTTTAGTTTGTGCTGTTTTTAATTGCATTTGTACATTTTCTAGTTGCTGATCTTTCTCAATCTGATTGCTTTTAAGTATAGCTATTGCTCTCCTTAAGTCGCCAACAGCATGTACAATGTCCTGCTTGAGGTCTTGGCGCAGATTTTTGCTGGCTTCAGTCACATTTAATAGTACTTTAAAAGCACCTTCAATAAGGTTATCTGTTGCATCCGCCATTTTCTTCTGTCTCACGGCTTGGAAGTGTTCTGCCTTAAAACCCCGTGTTTTCACCATCTTCACAGCTAATTCTCACAACAATATCTATACTTACACAACTCTGGATGTTCAATGCTTAATGTTTCAAATATTCATTAAAATCAACGTAAATATCTAAATGTTCGCAATAACTTCACACAAACACGGCTTCCTCAATAATGTGTGTGTGTGTGTGTCTGTGTGTGTGTCTGTGTGTGTGTGTCTGTGTGTGTCTGTGTGTGTGTGTCTGTGTGTGTGTGTCTGTGTGTGTGTGTCTGTGTGTGTCTGTGTGTGTGTGTGTCTGTGTCTGTCTGTGTGTGTCTGTGTCTGTGTGTGTCTGTGTGTGTGTGTGTCTGTGTGTGTCTGTGTGTGTGTGTGTCTGTGTGTGTGTCTGTGTGTGTGTGTGTGTGTCTGTGTGTGTCTGTGTGTGTGTGTCTGTCTCTGTGTGTGTCTGTCTGTGTGTGTGTCTGTCTGTGTGTGTGTGTGTCTGTGTGTCTGTGTGTGTGTGTGTCTGTGTGTGTGTGTCTGTCTGTGTGTGTGTCTGTGTGTGTGTGTGTGTCTGTGTGTGTGTGTGTGTGTCTGTGTGTGTGTGTCTCTGTGTGTGTGTCTGTGTGTGTGTGTGTGTGTGTGTGTGCGTGGGTGCGTGCGTGCGTGCGTGTGTGTGTGTCACATATCGAGGACCGATGGCAATACAATAATATCATGACTTTGTCCTAAGGACCTGACTAGGATCATCAAGATAAAAACTCATTAGCCAAATTGATCAATGTAACAGAATCTTTTGACTTAATTTTCAACAACTTACACTTGCCAGATTAATTTGAAAATTTGCACAGGTTTCAAGGACTGATGACAATATATCACAATTTTGTCCTGATCAGGATCAACAGGATAAAAGAAAATTAATTAGCTAAATTTATAAATGTGACGGAATATTTCAACGTCATTTTTCAACTTACAGTCGATTGACCTGAAAATTGGTACACGTGTCAAGGAATGATGACAATACAAGAATATGATAACCTTATTCTATGGTCATGGCCAGGATCATTAGGATGAAAAAATTAATTAGCTACATTTACCAATGTAACGGAATCTGTCGACGAAATCTTCATCACCTTACAGCAGTGTGATTGACTTGAAAATTTGTACACTTCTCAAGGACAGATAGTAATACAATACCATAACTTTATCCTAATGTCCTGACCAGGATCATCAGGATAAAAAGTGACGACTAAATTTATCACTGTAACACAATTTTCACCAGCTTGAGTTGTCTGACTGACTTGAAATTTTGCAAACATATCAAAGAATGATGACAATACAATAATATCATGACTTTGTCCTACTGTCCTGACCAGCGTTATCGGGATATATTTAACAATGTAACGTAATTTTAACCAACTTGATTCGTCTGATTGACCTGAAAATTTGCACGCATGTCAAGGACCGATGACAATACAATAATATGACTGTATCCTAATACCCTGAGCAGGATCATCAGGATAAAAAGAGTGGTTTGGTTAACTTTACCAAAGTAACACAATTTTCACCAACTTAAGTCGCCTGGTTGACTTTTAAAATTGGCACACCTGTCAAGGATTGATGACAAACAATATCAAGACTTTGTCCTAATGTCTTGACCAGGATCATCAGGATAAAAAGGTGACTTAGCTAAATTTGTAATGTAACGTAATTTTCATAAATTTGAGTCGTCTGATTGACTTGAAAATTTGTACATATGTCAAGGACCAAAGACAATACAATAATATCATGACTGTCCTAATATCATGACCAGGATCATCAGGATAAAAAATGGACTTGGTTAAACTTATCAATGCAACATATTTTTCACCAAGTTAGATTAGTCTGATTGACATGAAAATTTGTACAGGTGTCAAGGATCGATGACAATACCGCAATATCTTGAATTTGTCATAATGTGCTGACCAGTATCTTCAGAATAAATTTAAGACTAAAAAATAAGAAAATAAATTATAGTTTAAAAAACTAAAAAGACACGCTTTTATAACAAACCGAACTAAAAAGTGGAAAACAATTTTAAGTATGAAGAGTTTGTTCTATATTGATATAAAGTCAACTAGTTCATTATATTTCAAAATGTTGTAACAAGTTTAAAATAAAAACTTTTTAATATTAACAAAATAATACATTTTATTGTAAAAAAAATGCTATAAACAGTTACATTGGTAGCTATTTATAAAAGTAAAGTTTCGATAAAAGTAACATGAAAAGCACCCCACGGTTTTTTACAACAAAATTTATTATTTTGTTAATGTAAATTAATTTTCATTTTAGACTTGTTACAACATTTTGGAATATAATGAACTAGTTGACTTTATATTAATATAGAACAAACTCTTCATACTTAAAATTATTTTCCACTTTTTAGTTCGGTTTGTTATAAAAGGGTGTCTTTTTGGTTTTTTTAAACTGTAATTTATTTCATGGAGAAGGTTTTCAAGTGATCCATTTTGCTTTGCAACGTATTATGCTCACATGGTTTTCTCTATCCGCCTTTCTTTTACATATTACATATTTCCCTGCTCCCTCTTCTATACACAAGTCATACATTTATCTATATGTTTGGAATATAAATGCAACATATAACATTCACAGTTTTCTCTGCACACTTTTCTTTTATGAAACACAATAACACTTCCTTCTCTATTCCCTCTTCTACAAAGAATTCATACCATTTCTATATACTTGGAATAGAAATGCAGCATATTACATTCACAGAACTTTCTCTACTCAGTTTTGTTTTACTAAACACAATCACATTTCCTCCTTACTCCCTCTTCAATGAACAATTAATACAATTTCCTATATGACTGAAGTCATATAGAAATGTGTATTACTTCTCTATTTCAATCTACTAGATTTTCTTCCTGTAGTATTTGTGATTATTCAACAGTGCTTTTGCAAAGTGTCATTTTGGTTCTCTTGTTTATTTATTCATTTTGTTTATTTATTGTTTCTTTGTAGTAATTAACTCTTTATTTAAGCATATTGAGAAATACTTTTTTTTTAAATTTCTAAAGAAACACAAGGCTATTGGACAAGTGCAACTAAGTCCAAAAGTTTTAAGGATAAACTATTAAACCACAGGCAACACCTGGTATTTCAGCTACTTTTAGATAAATCTCTTCTCTTTTCTTCAGACAATCTAGTTTCATGGTGTATGGTGGTCCCAACTACACCTGTTGAATATCAGAAAGTTTCATATTTGTCTTCAAGATTTAAATTTCATTCAGAGTTGACCAAACCTGCAGTACCTCTGATTATTCAGTTGTCTGTGTGATTCACTGTGCTTTTGAAATGAGATAAAAAAAGTATATATTAATATTAATATTACTGCATCAACATACCTAGGTCTTTGGAGGAAAGCAAATAATTCCATGACAGTAGTCAACCCAAATTTTACAGTCAGACAATATGACCTATGTCAATACGACATTCTTTTCAGTAATTTATAAGTATTAATGGACTTAACTTATATAAGTTATTATAAAAGACAGTCAAGCCTACTTGGTGCTTGGGAGCCTCTTCAGCTAAAACCACAACATTGTCTTTTTGAGTAATTTCTTTCCTCTGCTACATGTAGTTCCTTCCTTTTACTTTGGGCATTACCTTCACTTCTTTTCCTCTGTTTTAGCACAATTTTCCCCTCCATTTTGCAATATTATGTTTTCATTTACCTATAACAATTACTTAAACAATGCTATATTATTACTCCAAGTAAATCATAGAGCTACTTCAGTTTTCAGCCATTCACACTAATGTGCATCAACTCTGTCAATGTCTTGGGGCATGACGCATTATTCGAACATCAGTATTCGTGTTTGACATGAATACCATCTTCTGACAGCTATAAACACTGTTTCCTGCTGCTCTGGCACTCAAATGAACATATGTTATTGGCCATGGCGTTTACAGAAATATTTCACCAAGACATCAAATTTTGAATTTTTGGCGCTTGATCCGTTACTTACATACATTCCACAATTGTATTTGCTTATTTTCATTAAGAAGTTTTATATTTCCTTAACAAATTTAATCTAGTTTATGTACTGGCTTTTGAATATAGTTTTTTCTTAAGTTCTTATAATACTAAAGAAAAAAGGTATCTGTATGTTACATTCACATGACTTTCTCTACCCATTCTTCAACAACTTATTATTACAAAAGACTATAATTTTATCTACTTCATGTTAACCGAAATAAGCATTTCTGGAAATTGTTTTATTATATATTTCCTTGTAGGTAAAAGGGCAATAACGGAATACAGTAGGCTTAAGCAATATTCACATCTTTTATGAACTATGTGGTTGCTATGTGATGGCTCTGAAATTCTGTTCTCTTTACATGGTAACAAAAAAGAAAAAGAAAAGAAAACAAATAAATAAACAAATGGCTTCCCAAATAAAAAACTCAAATGTGTTACATTCGCATGACTTTCTCTACCTTCTATTAGTCTGTATACAAATTATTCTTATGGGCATTTATTTTCCTATCTACTAGATTTGAATCAAAATAAAGCTTTCCAAAAATGGCTGCATAACACATTTTCTTATAGTTGCATAGAGAATAGTGACTCAAACGTTCCACAAATGAATTATATAGCTACCTAGCATTAAAACACCATATTCTTTCCATAACATTGTAAGAAACCACTGAAAATCGAGAGGACCTTAAAGAATTATGGAGTATTGAACAGTTCAACCCATAAATAAAGGATATCTCAGAAATGGCTGACATCACAAACAATTATTTGAAATAAAGCTGATGCTTTAAAGCAATCTACATTTTTTGTGTAATATGTTTTCATCTATTCCTTGGCAATTAACAGTTATGTAAGATTACATAAATTTCCTTCTGAATGAAGAGAACTTCATAAGCAATTGTCAGAAAATTTAAGAGATACGTTTTATTTGCCATGCAAATATCTTTAATATATGGTATTTTAAACAAAATCATTGGAGCCATTTTTGAGAAAATAAAAAATTACAAAAAAATCTAAGTAAAAGATAGTTTGGTGTGGGAAGCTTTTCTTCAAAAGCTTTGTGTTGCATTTTTGCAAGATAATGAACTTAGATACCAAGTTTGGTAAGTAACTGACTTTTGGTTTTTAAGTTATGCTGTTCTAAAGATTTATTTTTTATTTAGGTATCTCAAAATCTGTATTTCCAGTGAAATCTCAGTCTTTTTGGATGGAATACCATGCTTCCTCTGCCTATTATAGGCAAGCAGTATTTATTTGTTTGTTTATTTATTGCTAAATATGTTACATTGGAGTCTTACTTTTTGTCCCTGGCCAATCTCAGGCAGACCATTTTCTTTTTAACATAAATTCTTAACTCCATAATTTACTCCTTAACTACTTGTCTTTACCATTTCATTTTCACTCTACAGGTGGAAGGTACTACTTTGGCCACACGTTAACCAGGGATTGTACGTGGTGAGTGTAAAAAATATGCCCAATACAATTTCTGTCAACAAAGAACCGTTTCACATTTGGAGCCATCTAGCTTCTTGATGAATGGATATAAATGGTATATTATTTCACAAACTGTCGCACAAACATTGTGTGAACAACGATGTAATGCCTTTTTATCTTAATTTGAACGAATTTAGCCACAATTCAATGTTAAAGTATCATGCAAGGTTTCATTTCAACATGAAATATGGCAACGCCATGGGCCACTCGATATGTACTGGTCGCATGTTCTCACAACAAATTTGGTTGCTTGGGGGTGAGCAGAGGTATCACTTGGCATTTGGTGTGGGTGGAAGGAGGAGGAAGGGTTAAGGTACAATTGTCTGCAATACGAAAGAATTTACCTTGCGAACATGAACCCATTCACATCAAGGGAGTACTTAGATATGGTGCTATAAATTTAAGGGGGAAATTTCCCTTAAGAATAAAAGAATAAATAAAGAGGTACAAAAATAAACAGACAAAATAAAATACAAAACATAACATTGAGTTCATGTAAATAAAGGTAGATATTCCCATTCCCCTCATCCTTTATCTAGCAAAATAAGCCACTCTTTATCTCCAGCTCTTCTTCCGTTTTTCCGCTTTCAAAAGAGAAAAAAAGAAAACAAACAAACAAAAGCAGCACAAAAATAATGTCATCTCCTGTAAACTGAAATGCGACTCAATATTAAGAACTTTAATTAAGTAATAATAAAACTTAAATAAACACCCCATAATCAGCATAAATGACATACATTTTCAGCACTTCTTGTTGTAAAGAGCTTATAAATATATTTAGACAGGATTATGAAATTTATTTCAAAATACTGACTGGTACTTGTGTTCTATGTTAGTAGTACCTATAAACTTAGTATTATCTTTTAGAGTACAATAACTGTGCTTTAATCCCATATTAGCCATGAATTTGGCTTGTCATATGTATAGAGAAACTCCATATTATGTATACTTTCTTTTAAGGATAGTATCACTGTCAGATTTACTTGTAGAGAACAATTTCATTTTGCTTGTCTTCTTATTTAGCCGCCTTTGTGACCACGGCTGTAATTTATGACGAGGTCATTAGTTTTATTTCAGTCCAATAATCTACAGAAGAGCACAATTGTTTTAGAAAAATGAAGGGGCAGACTTTTATTTACTTGTGTATTAAAGGCAATTACTATTGTTTTAGCTCATGATGGTTGATGATGATGATGATGATGATGATTATGATGATGATGATGATGATGATGATGATGATGATGATGATGATGATGATGACAATGGTGATGGTGATGATAATGAGGAGAAGGAGAAGAAGTAGGAGGAGGAGAAGCAGCAGCAGCAGCAGCAGCAGCAGCAGAAGAAGAAGAAGAAGAAGAAGAAGAAGAAGAAGAAGAAGAAGAAGAAGAAGAAGAAGAAGCAGATCCATTATTAGGAAAATCTGTATCCCTTTATGAGAGCATTGTTTTACCCTAAAATGTGTGGTTTGAATCTTCTACTGTCTTAACTATGGAAAAACTGCATCTTCATTATTACTTGAATGGATGCATCATTCCAGTCATATTCACACCATTCAGGCATGACATATCGATTCTTGCCGATTCACTCAACACAGTGACTGCTGGTAGGTAAACACATTGGACGAGTACTTTGTTTATATCTGATGGCACACGCCGGTTGGGTTCAACACAAGTCGCTGGGGTGTGCGAGGACTGATCCTATGCAGTGGGCCAGTATTTTGTTGATGTCTTCATGCAGTGCTTGCACATGCTGGTCGGGTGTTTTGTTTATAACTGAGGCAGTGTTGGCCGTGAGGCCCATGCCAGTAAGGTGTTTTATTTACATCTGAGGCAGTACTGGCCTGGAAGCACATGCTTGGTTGGGTTCAACACAGGGAGCTGGCATGTGTGAAGACAGCACAGCATTGCCATTTACACTGCCAAAAAACTTAAATTTTTACAAAACTATTAAACCTACCAAAATGAAACTTAGCATTTTATCTTCCTTACACCTGCATCTATTAGCCAGATTATTCTGGTCGAAGCAGTATCTTCCACCCTGTATAGAGAAATTCCATTAAATCTCTTAACTGGCTTTTATCTTAAATTCAGCCATTTCTGCTTATCAGCTAATTTTATTAGTCCCATGGGCTCAAACAGTATGTGTGATTGATTCATTTTGTTCTTTCCCACAAATTAGGCATAGCCCCTTTGTAATTTCCTCCCTCAACCCTTTTCAATTCCTACATCCCTGATCTACACCAAGCTGTTCCTGATCACTCACTTCTGTTACAAACTTCAACATATGATTCACTTTCAATGCTTTCTTTAGCTATTATAACATTGCAGAGATTCTTTCTCATTTTTGGAAAATAAAATCTGCCTCTTTGTGTCCTCCAATCATGTTCTAACTCCCTTCCAATATCCCCTAAAAAGATTAGCAATTCTATACCAAACATCTCCTTGCCCATCTTTTATCACCTGTTCCTTTATTCTACCGAGCCAAAAGTTGTTTACCAAACTGTCAGCTTGAGTGGTTTAATTGAATCTGAAATAAATATAATTAATGTTTTTCCACCTTAGCCATGTGTAGGATGTAATTGGAAAGGGTAGAGTGAGACTGAAATAAATACTTCAAAATCCTTTACATTAAGAGGTAGAACTGGAACTTAAAAATTCAATGCCACAACTGGGATTTGAACCACAGACCTTCCGCTTGCCGGGCGGACGCTCTACCACTGAGCTATTGTGACAAACTGCCAGAATGACATTAAATTCTCAAGCCAGTTCGTATTTCTCCTGGTAAACACACGGCTTGTGTGTTTAAAAACACCAACAGTAAGTTTGTTGGCATAAATAAATAATAATCCTTTACATTATTCGTTCTTTCATATTAACTCCCTTCATTTAGCCAAAACTCTTGAATTAACAGTGTATTATGAGACTCCCAAGATCAAGACCCACCTTGAACTACTAATTACTTTTTTCCCCTTTTACTTTACCTTACAAAGCATTACTCACAAAGAGACCTAAATCTTCTGATACCCTTCTTTTCTTACTCTTCCTTTCACCACTTTTACCTAAAAATTGAAAGCCCTGCACTTGTGGTTATTGATCTATCCATGTTTCAACTTCTGCTAACAACTGGACTTTTCACAAAATTTCACTGATATACCCATAATCCAGTGCTTTAAACAAACCCCCTCAATTCCATAAACTGAGTTTTATAACCCACTCCTCTTCCCTTCCCTTATTTGCAATTGTGTGACCTTCTGCAGTGCTCATTACCTGCTCCCTTGCTTGACGTTAAACATTTGCTATGGCAGAATAGGTGGAATAAACAAAAGCTCATGGTTTGGTATAAATAGACATTTCCTCTTTGTTGAGCTCTTACTAACAGCACTAAGCTTTAGCTTACAAACCTTCACCATGCCACATCAATTGAGTAAACAACCACGCATATTTTTCTATTAGGAGGCATTTAAATATTCATATAATTATTCATGTTAAATATACTCTCATTTAATAAATGCAATAAAGATACAGATTTTATATAATAGAAATATAACTAAAGATTTGGCAAATAAAATGCAAACTGAAATTCACCTGACATTCAACAGATAACGTTCATCCCCCTTCCAAAATCATTCCCTGGTTTCCTTAATTTGATAGAATTAATGTTACCAAATGATATATTAAGAGAAGATAATTTGTACTTGTGTTCTTCTACAATTATGTTGATATCCTCTACATCTACATATATAAAATATCAATAATTCCAAGATTTTATAAGCTGTTAGCATGAATTAAAACAATGCTGAATGAAGGAGTTTAATTTTGTTAAAAGTTAAATTTAGCATCAGTTTTATGGGAAAGTCTTCAGTTATAATCCAGTTTTGATTTGTACAAGCATTCTGCTTTATGTATGAGTACACATTTGACATTCACTTTGATCACGTTAATAGTCAGTAATAAAAGCTGATCACTATGACCTCATTCACATTCTGTTTAGCGTTACCATACCTAATCAAGATGAAAACACCTTAGGATCTTTTCAGCACTGTTAAAAAGTGCACTTGTGTTTCATTTGCCTCTGGAAGAAAATGCTGCAAAAGCTAGACTACATTTTCTGTTTTAATACAGTATAATTATTTATAACTGCCCACATTCAAGTCCCTGCTTATTGCATAAATTTTTAGTTTCTCCACCATTTAAGATATAGTAAGTACAGGAATTATCATTGTATTCCACCCCATAATTTGATATCAATGTTTCATAAAAAAATACACCTCTTGAGGCCTTCTGAATGAAGAAAATTGAAAAAGCTGTATGGTGTCTGTGTGCGCGTGTGTGCATGTGCGTGTGCGTGTGCGTGTGCGTGTGCGTGTGTGTGTGTGTGTGTGTGTGTGTGTGTGTGTGTGTGTGTGTGTGAACAGTGTAACACAAAAACAAAAGGTTTGAAAACTAAAGTTGGTATTTAAGTTTAATATATTTCAAGGATGCCACACAATGATTTTGAAGAAAATTTCTCCACCCTAAACTACCTTTACATGGAAAATTTTGATTTTCTGAAAAATGGCTCTAACGATTTTGATTAAAATGCCATAGGTTTAAAATATTTTTTTTGGCAAATGAAATGCATACTTTGAATTTTCTGGTTATAACCTATGTAGTCCTGTTTACTCTGGACGACTTTTGCATAACTGGTAAACTGTAAGAGATAGACCAAATCTTACTGCAAAAAAAATGTAGATCTCATTAAAACAAACAAGTTATGTTTATGCATTTTTTGTGGAGTGAACCCTTTCGAAGATATTCCTTTCGAAGATATCAAAGATATTTGTGTGAGTTTTGCAGTACTTACACTTTTCTCAAGTGGAAGGTTGTTATTCACTTTTTTTATCTCTTGGCCATGAAAAGAGAATGGAATTTCGAACCTTTAAAAGACTTGACTGTCACTCAAAGCATACTGTATTCCCATATTTCTCTTGCACCTACAAGAACATCAGTAGTAAAATAATTTCTGCAAATGTTTATCTGGACTACCATGAAGAAGATAAGGAAGCAAGAGTTTGTAAGGATAGTTAGTAAAAGAGTAGAGAAAGCCACGTGAGTACAACACATCAGATTTTTCTGTCCTGTGTTTTCTCATTAATAAGTCACATTTTTCTGCTCCCAATGTATCAAATATATTAATTTACTTATTCATTTATATGTTATGTTTATGAAATGTTAAGACATATTCTGTATGATTTTGGCATACTAGATCCTTGCCGTCACAGGAAAGAACAATAGGCATGTTAGGAGAGGCATCAATATTTTTGTAACATTATTGCTGCAGATATGTTAGCAACAGTCAGGCAAGGTCATTCTTTCCCAGGTTGTATCCAATGATACTGATGATTATGTTCATGAAAGTGTGCCTAAATAATGAAAGTGTGCTCTAGAAATTATACAACAATTTCTCTCATCACAAAGCCTAAATGATGACAATATTTCTGTGATTAATGCATATAATCACTAGTGTATGATTGTGTGAAAAACTCAAAGAAGCACAGAAAAAGGACAGCTTTTTTAAACCAGAGCAAAGCACAAGTACTCTTTAACTATTTTTTTTTAATTTGAAATATGAATAATAGTACTGGTGTGTATGACAGTAATCTAAATAATCAGTTTCATTATTTATGTGTTTGATACATTTACTGTTTTCTTATATTAAAAAATACATAATCAGCTTGAGCAATAATTAATCTAAAGCAGTTTCAGTTCCATAAGAAAATTCACTTTTACATTTTCTCATAAATATGTTATTTTAGCCATCTCCCTATGAAAACACATAATTGAGGTTATACTGTTTTCTAATTCATGAGGTTTTTCTAGTGCATTTTTAGAAAACTAATTGACTTTTGGAGTTCATTTCAACATCCACAATTCTCAAATGCTTTCTATGTTATATTATTCAACAAATAGCTTATTTCTGATATCTTAACAAAATCATGTTATATTAGTTCAAATATATATAATAACTCTGAAGAAATAACAGAACTTTCTTTCATGATTTTGCACATTCTCGAATTCTAAATAGACGACTCTTATGTACTATATTTCTCTGAATACAAGTCAATGTTTTTTCCAAAACATTCACTTTGAAAATCATAGGCTGTCTAGCATTCACAATAAACACTTTCTGCATAATACACAGGAAGAAAGAACTTCAAATTTCATGGGTTTGGTTTGAGGAAATGAGATGCACATAAGAAATGCTAGAGGTTACCATCAAGGTCAAATGTATCAGCTGGTTTCTGCATGTATCATTTTGTGTCAGTAAATTATGTACTTTACCAACAAGCATAGCACATTTTATTGGTCAAGAAGTTTCCTTTAGAGTCAAATGAGAAATTACAAGACTTCCAATTTTAAATGATCACTTGGCAGGTAATGGCTGCACAGAAAAAGATAGGTATTGTTGTGTACATACTACTTTCCTCCTCCACATCATACATTTCCACACGAACTGGTAACAACATTGTGTTACTCATATCTGTATAACACAATTATTTTAGTTATTGGTATCTAATACATCTTAAAGAAAATCACATCCATCATCACAGTCTCCTTTGATTCTGTTGACAAAGAGATGACTTCTTACGAAGATGGAAAGGAAAAACTCTCAACTGTATCACAGTAACTAAACACCTAACTGGACTAAAGAATAAATTCAATTTAATGCTGTCATTGTTGTCATTGCCTTAATTTATTTCAGTTTAATCAAAGAGCATGTAATATGTTTCAAATTTAGTTCTAAGAAAATTAATTATTCATTGTCGTTATTGTCATCATCATCATCATCATTATTAATATGTGGTTTACCAGGAGAAATACAAACTGGTTTGAGAATTTAATGCCATTCTGGCAGTTTGTCACAATAGCTCAGTGGTAGAGCAGCCGCCCGGTAAGCGGAAGGTCTGTGGTTCAAATCCCAGTTGTGGCATTGAATTTTTAAGTTCCAGTTCTACCTCTCAAACTTTGCCCACACACGGCTTGTGTGTTTAAAAACAACAGTAAGTTTGTTGGCATAAATAAATAATAATTTAAAGAGAAGTTTCTCAGTACAAAGGTTTGTCTCCAGTAAAACAATATCATAATACAAATCTACAAATGCTCAAGATGAGACATTGCTGTTCAGAACTCATCAGTATTTTTGTATATTGTGAGACAGAATATTGGAAGATCCCAAAAGAGAATCGTTTATGTGAATGTTTGTTAAAAGTGTAATTTGTCTTTTGATGTTGGTATGAGATGGTTAAATGACGAAAACGTGTTAATAATGTACATTGTTACGAACAACTAAGTTTGTTTAAAGACGTCATAAATATTTCCATATTTAATTTTAATATATATGTATAAATATTAGAATTATATGTGTTCCATAATAAAAGTGAAGGGAGGATGGTTAGGGATCGCTTCCCTAACAAGAAGGAACTATTTGATGGACGCATACGCGGATGTATATGAAAAAGGCAGTATCACGTGAGGTGACGTCAGACTCTTCCCACTAGCGTGTGTATATTCTGGGTGTAAGGACGTGTTGATGTAACGTGTGAACATTGTAGAACGTTTACCAGACTTTCATCAAGCATTAGTTCCACTAAGTGAAAAAGTGGAAAGGTTTTAAATCATTTAAAACGGTGCTAGGAGGATTTATTTTAATGTAAAATATAGAAAAACTGTTAATAAAATAATACATTGTGGTGAAGAAACATCGTGTGATTTTTCATTCCATCCGTTACCACGACCCGAGATCACAAAGATTTCAAAGGCTCAAAGACCCAATGAAGATTAATTATCAAAACAGCACCAAATGGCTTGCCCAATGTGGAACACGAATTTTGGATGGAATGGAAATTACGGCAAATGAACTTATGCGAAATACCAAGTGACGCCATATCTTCGCGCCAAAAAGAAAGAAGATGCCATTAGACCATCGTTTGAAATCTACATCAGAACACCGATGAACGAATAATCAACGCGGGAAAACACCAGAGATCGTCTTGCAAAGCCAACCGCCCAGGAGACGCACGTAACTGGATAAACCAACGAAAAAAAAAGTAGGACCAAAAATTTTTATTTTTACATCCAGTTTATTTTTATTTTTATGTTACTGCGAAGCGGCAAAATAGTAGGACTTTTAAGCCAAAGTGAACTGAATAAAGAAACTAAAATGTCGCAAAAAGAGAGAGCTCTAGTAACAGGAGTGGGGGAAGGGGCAGATAGGCCTAGTTATCAGATAGAACCAGAAAGCGAGGAACGGGTAGCAATAGGAAAAGACCAAAGGTTATTAATGATCATGTTTGAAAGACTAGAACAAAGTTTAGGTCAGAAAATAGAAGGAGTGAAGCAGGACTTAGAACATAATAAAAAAGAGATAAGTCAGAAAATGGAACAGAATAGGGAAGAGATAAGTCTGAAAATGGAACAGAATAGGGAAGAGATAGGTCAGAAAATGGAGGGAGTGAGACAGGACATAGAACAAAGTTTAGGTCAGAAACTGGAACAGAATAAGGAAGAGATAGGTCAGAAAGTGGAAAAAGTGAGAAAGGACTTAGAACAGAAAATAGAATTAGGAAGACAGGAGTGTAAAGAAAATATGAAAATAATGGAAACTAATTTAAAATTAGTACATAAGAACTTAAATGAGACAAAGGAAGCCTTAGAAGCTACGATAGAAATCATAGGAGATAGGATGGGAAAAATAGAATCGGAAATGAGGGAAAATAAAACTGTATTAGAAGGTGAAATTGGTAGATGTAGAGATGAAATAACAGAATGTAATGCAAGTGTAGACTGTAAGATTACAAATGTAAAAGCAGAAATAACTGAGGAATTAAGGAAAGAAATTGAGGTAGTAAAGAAAGGAATTATTAATGAAACTGTAGAACAAATTGTAATTCCTAAAATTAAGACTATGGCTGATGTGGTGCAGTCGCAACAGGATGCTATGAATGATATGAAACAAAGTCACTTAGAAATAAAGAATGATTTAAAATCAATTTGTGAAGAAATGAAAAAAGGAAAAGAAAGTTTGGCTAATGTAAATGATGTTGTGAATGCACTACAAAGGCAAAATGATGATTTAGATGTAAGTAATGTACAAGATGAGAGTTATTTGAATAATGTACAAAATGTTGACTCACTATACAGAGAAAGAGGTTCACAATCAAACAATGACACAACACACAACACATGCTACACCAACAGCATACTACATGAAATCACACCACCTACATTTGACGAGGAGAAGGGAGACGATCCAAAACTCTTTGTTAAAGAGATGGAAGAGTATTTTAAAGTGAAAAGGATACCAAATGAGCTTAGGATGATGATAGTCAAGAAAAGCTTAAAAAACAAGGCATTAGAATGGCTTAGGTTAACACTAGCTGGCCATGAATCGTATAGCTCATTCAGAAATCTATTCCTATCAAGGTATTGGGGCCCAGCTAAGCAAAACCAAACTAGGGTAGAGCTAGCGACAGGTAGATATGATCCAACCAAAGGGTTATCGCTAGTCGATTATTTTATGAAAGCAGCCAACAAAGGAAAGCTATTAGACCCTAACCTGTCGGAAGCAGGGTTAATTACCAGCATAACAAGATATTTCCCAGACACAGTGAGAACAGGGTTAATTGTTGCGAGGCCAGTAGATTTTGCAGACATGATAGAATTACTGACAGCCTTTGAAACACAAAATGGTCGGCCTAATGAGCATAGACATAGGAACGGTCACCCAAACTCACCTATCTTAAACCGGAGCACGGCTACGAACAACCAGAATGAGGGAGAAGATAGAAATACTAGGAGCACCCATGACAGAGGGAGAGGGGCACACCATTTCCCACAACCACACAATCATGGCGAAAGGATGGAGCACACGAGACAGCGGTACCACGACACAATACCGAGGGGTGAATCAAGATACCGAACGCATAGATATGATCGGGGGAGACCAGGAGACCGTACCCATCAAGTGAATCACATACGATTCTGTAGGGAATACTTAAACAGTCAAAGGTCATCATACAATAGGGGTTCACACCAAAGGGGCAGAAACCAATGGAACACCGACAACGTAAGACAACAGGAACAGAATGAAAATGTGCCGAATAGGACCGATGCTGCACAGAATACAGAAACAACAATCACCTCTAACGCCCAGGAAAACTAAGTACAAGTCAACTTTGTGTCCCGGAAGTTGACCTGTGTGGCAGTAGGGGCAATATTGACCAACATTGTATAGGTACCTTGAGGAGACAGGCAAGTGAAAGGAAGGAAATAACCAATCCACCAATGATTAGGCTTAAGGTATGGGGTATCGAATTGCCAGCAATGATTGATACAGGAGCCAGCACATCAGTATGTGACGAACAGCTATTCCAGGAATTAATAACGAAGAGAAATGCTGAATTCTTGCCTGTGTGTGGAGTGTATTGCAGCACAGCGATTGGCAAGAAAAAGGAACATGTTA
This sequence comes from Tenodera sinensis, assembly GCA_030765045.1. Classification (NCBI taxonomy): domain Eukaryota; kingdom Metazoa; phylum Arthropoda; class Insecta; order Mantodea; family Mantidae; genus Tenodera; species Tenodera sinensis. The sequence continues at coordinate 156,871,120 of CM060962.1, forward strand.
AATACCAGGTAAGGCTGGTAATAGAAATCGGAAGCTGGAAGTTCAATTTTATTGCCCTGGTAATACCTAGACTAACAGCTACCCTAATCATTGGCAGTGATTTGCTTAATCTTTGGAGGTCGGTGATCGATTATGACCTACATGAATTTATTATCAAGGAAGGAACCTCAGAATGCACGGCGAAGTTCCTGGAGGAAGAACATGCCAGGAGGAACCAGACCAGAAAGGGATCCATCCAGATGAGCAGTTTTTTGTGGAGAACATCAATGTCCGCAAGAATAGGTTGGTAGACCTAAGGATAAGTAAGGAGAAAACAGGTTGGACGAGCAAGGAGAATACCAATGTTTGCAGCCACTGGATCTGCACAGAAGACGAATACATTACCTCGAACAACTACCAACCTGAACCACTACCAACAGATGAAGAAGAACCGATGTCACAGCTAATCGATGAGAAGGTCTGGGGAGCACATGGCATCTCTGAAGAGGAAAGGTACCAACTTAGAAAAATATTAATTAAAAACAGGAAAGTTTTTAATAAAAAGCCAGGTACATGTAATAAGTATGTACATACTTTTAAAGTCAAAGATATCACCCCCTATTCACATAAATCCAGGCCCATCCCCAACTCCATCAGGGAGGAAGCTGACAGAGTGATCCAGAAAATGTTGGCAGATGGAATAATAGAACCGTCGGACTCATGTTATGTGAATCCAGTGGTATGGGTCCACAAGAAAGAGGGAAAATTGAGAATGACCATCGACGCAAGGAAAATAAATGCGCATACCTTGCCAGATCATTACAGGCCTGAAGGGGTAGACCAACTGATATCAAAATTGAAGGGAGGTCAACATTTTACTAGTCTTGACCTGACAGCATCATTCTGGCAAATTCCTCTTCACCCAGACGTCAGGAAATATACCTGCTTCCTGCACAAAGGAAAGGTGTACCACTTTTTAAAATGCGCCTTTGGATTATCAACCAGTAGCAGTGCACTACTGAGGGCTCTTGACAAAGTTTTTGGGGATACTATCGAGGCTTTTGTAACGCAATATGTTGACAATTTTTTAATATACAGCAAGGATCCCGAGTCACACTTACATCACATAGATTATGTATTGTCCAAGTTTCAGGAAAGCAACATGACCCTGAACTTGGAAAAGTGTGAATTTTTTGTCAAAGAGGCAGAATTTCTTGGCCACATCATTACGCCTGATGGTATACAACCTAATCCGGAGAGAGTCAAGGCCATAGAGTGTATACCACCCCCACGTAACTTGAAACAGTTGAGAAGGTTTCTGGGCATTTTACAGTACCAGTCAAAATTTGTGATTAACTAAGCTAAGGAATTAGTACCCCTTAGAGAACTATTGAGAAAGGATACTAAGTGGGAATGGAATGCCGAACACCAGGTAGCTTTTGAGAAAATCAAGGAACTTTTTAAGCACAGTATTCTCCTGGAACGACCGGATCAAAATTCACCTTTTCTAATATACACCGATGCTAGTGCGCACTCCTATGGAGCAATATTGGCACAAGAAGATGCAGATGGCAACAAACATGTGATTGCCACAGCTTCTAGATTTCTAAACAAGATAGAAGCCAATGCCTGCATAACGGAATTAGAAATAGGTGCAATCCATTTTGCGTTACAAAAGTTCAGGCAACATATCTACCATTATAAAATAATTATATATACTGATCACGTAAGCCTGTCCTTCATCCAAAAATGCAAGCTAACCAACTCCAAAATCTCGAGGTACATACAAGAAATAACATCGCATGACATAGAGGTCAGACATATCCCAGGCAAGGAGAACATCTTTAGTGACTTATTGTCAAGATTAAGATCGGAAAGTCACATACCCGAGATGATATACAATCCACACCATGAAATTAAAATTATGCAGATAAATAGTAAGGAAAGCAACGAAATCTTACAAGACTTCAAAAACATGGCGAAGCTACAGCAAGAAGACCCTGAATTGAAGACGCTATTCGACAAGGCTCCAGACATAGTACCAAAATTGGAAGCCAAGATAGGGAAATTTAGGAACATCCTGTTTAAATTACATGGTCGTGACATAAGGAAATGGAAAATGATGGTACCAAATTCCTTACAGGACAGGGTTATTTTGGCATTCCATCACTCGATGCTTCACTCTGGTACTGAGAGAACAATGCTTGCAATTGAGGAAGTACTATACATCAAACATCTTGGCAAGAAAGTCAGGAAGTTAATTTCCTCATGCGACCTATGTCAGAAGGCCAAGCCAATCAATGTAAGATACGATGTCGTTCCCCTATCCATCGTGAGAAATGAGAAAAATGCATTGGTGTGCATCGATGAACATGGCGAGCTACCAAGGGGGAAAGATGGAAACAGATACATCTTCATCATGTTTGATGTTTTCACAAAATTTACTAAGATATACCCCATTAGGAACATTAAAAGTAGGACTTGCCTGAACAAAATCGTCAAAGACTATATTCCCAAATATGGGAATATAAAAGCTATACTATCAGACAATGCAACAATGCATAAAAGTAAATTATTCCAGAACACCTTAAGAACATTAGGAATAAAATTATACTATTCCTCGACCTATTATCCTCAAGGAAATCCGACAGAAAGAATGATGAGAGATATAAGTATATATTTCCGCCTACTTTGCCACAAAGACCACACTTCCTGGACGGAAAAATGCGGGTACATAGAGGAGGTGATTAACCATTCGGTGAACCCCACGACCAAGTTCGCCCCAATCGAATTGATGACCAACACAAAACCCAAGAGATTGACAATTGACATTGACACTACGATGGCTGCTCAAAGGGAATTGACAGAGAAGGAAAAATGTCAATTGGCATTCAGAAGGTTACAGCAAAAGGCAGAAAAAGGGAGAAACAAGGTAAAAAGATTTCTCAAGAAATGGTCCCCACAAATTGGAGAAAAGGTGCTCTTAAGAAGCCACAAAGCATCCAAGGCATCTGAGAAAAGATCTAGAAAGATGGAACTACTGTACACTGGACCACTGGTCATAACAAAACAGCTGGGTGACCATACGTATGAGCTACAGAATAAAATGGCAAGTTGGTAGGAAGATATCATAAAAATAAATTAAAACCATACAAAGAAAGGACCAAATAGTCTTTGCCAACAAACATGTAAGGCAGGAACAGTAGAGATGAGGAAAAACAATAAGCTTTAATGGGTTTCTTATGGAAAATTATATACAGGTTGGAAAATACAACAGGAAAGGAAATCAACATAGTCATTGGCTATAATGACCACCAAGAGCATTGTCAACAAAGACAGATGAGGACACTGATTGTCATTAAAGAAGTGAATAGCGACGGAAAATAATGTGTTTTTGACATAAGGATGTCAGGGACAAAACAATAAAAAGGAATCAATTGTGATGACAAAGATAAAATATTTATGACACAAAGGTGTCGAGGGTGAATTGAGAAGAAAAATAATACAATTGCAGAATAATTATAAGTATAGAAGTTTTCTCTTATAGAGATAAGAGATAAAGAGGTGACAATTAGTGAAGTAAGGAAAACCATAGTCAGAAAAGCAATGCCCATGAATTAAGATGGATATAGCCAATGCTAAGCTTGAAGAAATGTCGAACTAAACAATAGTGAATAAGAACCCAATTACAATGGTATTAATAGTAACATCAGAGTTTAAGAATTGACTCAACGACCTGCCTATACATAATAAGCTTACAAGACAAAGAAGGCAAAGAACTGAATAAAATATTGCCATAAATATGATCACAACCATTAGCTCAAGATTTGTATCCTGTTTTTCTCTCCTCATAACAAGGAACATAAGTCAAAAGTCACACAATAAACCATGATACACTTAAATTATATTTGTGTCAATGTCAAATGTATAATAACTGTATAATAACTGGATATGTGTTGTATAATAACTGAATATGTGTTGTATAATAACTGAATATGTATTGTATAGTAACTGAATATGTGAGTTATAAAGACATGCTGTGTCATGCCAAAACAAAAGACAAAAACATACAGCGAAGAAGACTGTAAAGAAAAAAAAAAAAAGGTATTGTACAAAGTGACTGTATCAGAGGAGTAGGGAGAAATGTTGTATTGTGTTTCAAGATTGTAAATATAGGTGACAACTTGAAAAACAAAACAAGGGGCATGTGAGACAGAATATTGGAAGACCCCAAAAGAGAATCATTTATGTGAATGTTTGTTAAAAGTGTAATTTGTTTTTTGATGTTGGTATGAGATGGTTAAATGACGAAAACGTGTTAATAATGTTCATTGTTACGAACAACTAAGTTTGTTTAAAGACGTCATAAATATTTCCATATTTAATTTTAATATATATGTATAAATATTAGAATTATATGTGTTCCATAATAAAAGCGAAGGGAGGATGGTTAGGGATCGCTTCCCTAACAAGAAGGAACTATTTGATGGAAGCATACGCGGATGTATACGAAAAAGGCAGTATCACGTGAGGTGACGTCAGACTCTTCCTACTAGCGTGTGTATATTCTAGGTGTAAGGATGTGTTGATGTAACGTGTGAACATTGTAGAACGTTTACCAGATTTTCATCAAGCATTAGTTCCACTAAGTGAAAAAGTGGAAAGGTTTTAAATCATTTAAAACAGTGCTAGGAGGATTTATTTTAATGTAAAATATAGAAAAAGTGTTAATAAAATAATACATTGTGGTGAAGAAACATCGTGTGATTTTTCATTCCATCCGTTACCACACCCTGAGATCACAAAGATTTCAAAGGCTCAAAGACCCAACGAAGATTAATTATAAAAACTGCACCAATTGTTACGTTCCTTATCTCTATATTGCATGTCATCTTCTACTGCACCATATCTTTCCACTGATATGTATGCATTCTGTATCCAGATGTTAGTGGGTCATCCTTGTTCTCTTCTTTTAATTTTCCATTTCTGCACAATTTTGGATAGTGTTCCTCCCACTATTCTGTACATGGCCATACCACTGAAGCAGTTTCCTTCCAGCTGTAACAACAATATCTTCCTCCACTTTCATAAGTCGCTGTATTTGTGTGTTCCTTATTTTGTCTTTCCTGGATATTCCGGCTGCCTTCCAGAAGTCCATTTCCAGTGCATTCAGCTTCTTAAATTTTTTATTTTAAGTACATATTTCTGCTCCATATAAAACTATGCTCCGTAATATGGAGATAATCTTGTATTTAGAGAAACACAGTACATTAGAGGTGCTAAACCCAGCACTCACATATGCTGCATATTTGACAACTTCATGGAAGGAAGGTATTCTTGCCACTCCTGTGATACAGCTTCAATTGTCACTTTGCATGTTCAAGTTATCCTTAAATGTTACTATGAGATATAAAATATTTATACACAAGTAGCTTACCTGTAAGATATATTGATTCTTTATGAGGCATTGCACAATTAAAACCAACGTTTTGTGATTCTCCCATTATGTACCAAGAATCAGCACTGGGTACATACACACACACCTGTGGTCCAAAAACAAAGATCTGCGCCTTGTATGCACAACATGCTGCTGAATATAAGCCATATGGTAGTGTTGCACATCTTCTCCAGCTTTCTTAAACATAATTACATCAATTAATCAACTTAAATCAACAATGCAATTAACCCTTTCAGTTCCGGTGTCCATGATCATGAACATAGGCATTTTTTTCCTATTTGTACTAGTTTTAGCTGTTTTTATGCTATATTCTTGTTATACTGTCTGTCACCAATTAAACATACGTATTTGAGACGTATTTGAATTGTAAAAAATTATTTTTTTTTACAATTTATATTGTAGTGTTTTTTTTTTAAAAAAAAAGATGCAAAATCCATGCAACCGCAGTCAAATGATACCCCGTCATCATCCACGTGTGCCATCACACCGATTATTTTACGTGGGCCCTCCCCGTCCTTTACCACAGGCACATTTGACTGCGGTTGCCGAGACTCGAACTCATGACCTCAGGCTTTGAGTGCGTGGCCAGTGTACTATGTGTTGCCTCAACGATCATGGCTATTCAAGCCAGCAGGCTGAAGGTGTCCCAGACCACCTAATCTAAACCGGTTTCGAATTAAAGGAAGAACGGCATAAGTAGCAAAAATCACTCGGTACTGAAAGGGTTAAGTCAAAACAACACTACTTTTATGGCTGCCATGCTTTTCTGTCACAAAACAAAGACAAAAATCTGATGTGATGCACTCACACAATGTTCTCTGCTAAAATTACATTTATTCATTACACTTAAAAGTGTTTCTTCTATCCTCACTATGTTATGATATATATTTTAAATGGAAATTGTTACAAATTAATGTAGAAACAGCTTCAAATGCTTATTCCTGATAACAAGCTCTTACAATGGAAAGAAAGGAAGGAACCATAAAATGGCAGAACACATGGAACAACATAGTACAAGGAATTCTTCCCATCTGCTAATTTAACACCAGAGTTTAGAGTACCTAATAGTTACTGGCAAAAACAAGCAGATCTCCACAGAACTGCAATCATAAGTGACTCAACCTACCAATGCTGGAAAGAAGCACACAACTGAGGATCATCTCCTCCATTACTGTGACATGCAGCAACAAGCAAAAAATGTTTTGAAGAACAAAAACGTGGCGGTGATGGTTGTGGCGATGATGATGGTGGTGATGATTATGTGATTATGATCGGATTGCAAATAATAGAATGATTTACACCCTTCACTTTGCTGATGACTAAATTCTTATGATGAAAGATCAAGAAGATATGGAATATACGAGTGATTAAAAAACTACTAGCCGAATATAATAAATGGGGACTAAATGTCACCACATCTAAATCCAAATATTTGGTGATTGTACACACAAAACAGGATTTAGAAGTGCAAGGAGGAAATAAAATTAAATGTAACAAAGTAGAATATTTAGGGGTTAAAATAAACAACAATCGAAAATAAGATGAAGAGATCAAACACTAAATGGAATTCTATGGGACAAAAATATTAGCAACAAAATAAAGAGACATAGTTATAACAGTACTGTCAAAAGTACTATAACTTATGGTGCTGATATATGGCCACTTACACACACTACACAAATTAAACTACTGGCAACAGAAATGGACTTCTGGCGCCAAGGAGTGAGAATTTGGAGAAGAGATAAAATAAGAAACAACTTGATTAGGAGTTTTATGGGAGTCAAATCAACAGTTTTAGATGAGATTACATTCAAACAATTGAAATTATATGGACAAGTAACAAGAATGCCTGAAGATAGAATACTGAAAAATGTTATGGAATGGGTACCTCCAAAAAATCGGAAGAAAGGTAAACCACCAATAACTTGGAAAGATGTCACACAGACAATAAAGAGATTGGATTTGGAAGAGGAGCACTGTAACATCAGAGAAGTATGGAGAACAGCTATCGGAAGACATGTCACTTTAAAAAACCAATTAAATTAATATATTTACAATGATGATGATAATAAGGATAATCATTAATAATGATAATAATAATCATAATGATATTAATAATTAATAATAAACAGATAATATAATAATAATAATAATAATAATAATAATAATAATAATAATAATAATAATAATAATAATAATAATAATAATAATAATAATAATAATAATAATAATAATAATAATAATAATAATAATAATAACGACAACAAACTAATAACTTTATTGAAGCACTAAGAATATATGTACAGGGTGGAAGGGAAGTCATTACATTAATTTAAACCAGTGATTATTTGGAACATGTTTTGTATCTTACGTTTTTGTCTCTGACCATTTCCTGCAGAGATATTTTAGTTTTATCGAAAACAAGCTGGCAACACTGCAGTTTTCACTTTCACTAGGTCAGTACATAAACAAACACGTATCACTACTACCTCCGGAGCTGCGAGGCTCGTGAGTGTAAACATAAAGACATACCATGCCGTGTCTGCTACGTTGCAATAAATAAGTACATCTGAATTCTCCAGTAACACATACTGCAACCCAAACTCACAATCTAAAGATATTTTTTATCATTTATCTAAAGTAAAAACAAATTAGAAACTAAAAGATTCACTTATCTTAGTAATATTCCAAGTTGTTTGGTGCTAACAAGTTTCGAGATCACTCCAACTCATTCTCAAAACTATTACTAAGATAAGTGAAGCTTTTACTTTCTAATTTGTTTTTACTTTAGATTCTTGTTGCTTCACTGTTAATAGCTTCATTATTTCCTTATTTGTTTATCATTTCCTTCAACATCAAACTTGAATCGTTTCGTAGCTGATACTGCTATAATTTAATAAACCAAACCATCTCTCTGACTTATAAACACAAAAGTACAGTCGTAGGCTCTTACAAAGTGTACCAAATAATATTTTTTAGGTGACAGCAAAAGAATAAGCAGTGAACCAAATGGTTCATCCACTTCACAGGTATTGTTCAAAATGTCCACCATTTGCACACCTGCAAGTCTCACACCTTTTTAACCAATTACATCGCACTCTAACAAAAACACCCCCATTGTTGCATATTTCTTCTGCAGCCAGATAAATGCATTCTCTCAAAGATTCGAGGGTAGTAGTTGCTGTTTTGTAGATCCTGCTTTTCACGTCTCCCCAGAAGAAAAAATCCAGAGGATTCATACTGGATGGAAGTCATTATATTAACTTAAACCAGTGGTAGATCTCGGTATTTGGAGCACATTTTGTATCTTACTTTTTTGTCTCTGACCATTTCCTACGGAGATCGTTTTGTCAAAAACAAGCTGGCGACACTACAGATTGTGTACCACTTTCACTGGTTCTGTACATAAACAAATAGGCATCACTACCAAGCATCTCGTGAAGGTCTCCTTCCATGTGTAGGCCAATCACAACCATTACCTGCCAAAACATCAGACGAAAGAGAAAGTGTTTACATCCGGAAACCAGGTCAATTCCCTGACCATCCTCAAGGCAATGTTGTTGACTTACCTTGCGTCTGAGAAAGGCGCCCGGAGAATTCCTTCACATCTTTTAAGTAATTAATTATTTTGAAACCCTGTGTGATGTCCCATAATTACTACTGAAGCAATGTCAGAAATAAGTTACTCTATGCATCTTACAAGTAACAAACTGTTATCTTCGTACATTCTTGTGGAATTACGCATCCAATCTGGAGCAAAAACCAATTATTTTTTCGAAATCGGCTGATCAAAGAACAAAATGCCATAAGACTTTTTTGTTAGTAATGCTTCTATGAAGCACATACTAGAAGGAATGTAACTTCCCTTACACCCTGTATATGTACTGTCCAATAGAGTTTGACTGAGGCCACTGTTCAAATCAGCAGTCCAATTTAAGTTATAAACAACATATCACAATAGGTACTACTATTACTATTAACATATAAATGTTCATAAACTATTGTTCTTTTTCTCTCTTTACAGTCCATTTACACTTTTTGTAACGTTTTATAAACATTTCCTGGTGTTCTTGCAGTTTTTATCTACAATTTTATTTATATCAGATTCTTCATTTTGGCCAATTTTCTTTTATCCATATCTTAATTTCCTTACATTCAAATACTATATGTTGTACATCCTCTTTTCCCCCACATAATGGGCTTTTGTCTTGTGGATACACATTTTATTGTCCTTTTAGCTTCCATGTTCCTGCTCTTAACCATGCTACCCATTTCCTTTCTTCCTGATGTACTATCAATACACCTTTCTCTTTCTCAGCTGTTTTTCATGGCTGCATAAAACAAAAGTGATCTCGTTTATGTTAGCTGACTGAACAATTTTTGAATTTCTATATCTTCAAATCTTTTTCTTACTTCCTTCAAAAAACCCTTATACGAGGTCTGTACAAAAAGTATCCGACCTTGTGCCAGGAAAAAAAATTATGTACCTGAGTGGATGGGACTCTTAATCCCCTTCAAAGTAGGCCCCTTCTGAAAGCACACACTTAGTCCAGCAGTCCTTCCATCGCTGGAAGCAGTTCTGAAAAGCTTCTTTTGAGATGGTGCGCAGACGTTCCATCGCGTTGTGCATTATCTCCCCACGGGTCTCAAAACGGGACCCTTTGAGCATTGTCTTTATCTTTGGGAACAACCAGAAATCACATGGGGCCATGTCAGGTGAGTAGGGAGCTTGACAAACCTGCGGAATGCTGTGCGAGGTCAGGAAATTCTGGATCAGGTGTGACGAATGAGCTGGAGCATTGTCGTGATGCAGCTGCCAGTTGCGTGCGGCCCACAGATCAGGTCTCTTGCGCCGAACTGCATCACGAAGATGACGAAGGACTTCTCGGTAGTACTCCTTATTGATGGTCTGCCCTTGTGGTGCGTACTCATGATGCACAATGCCCCGATAGTCGAAAAAAACAAGCAGCATCACCTTCAATTTGCTCCGAACCTGTCGTGCTTTTTTTGGTCTTGGGGAATGTGGGTGCTTCCATTGAGATGACTGGGCCTTTGTTTCTGGGTCGTACCCGTACACCCAGCTCTCGTCACCAGTGATCACAGTCTTCATGAACTCAGGATTGCTATTGGCGCATTCCAGCATGTCCTGTGCCACTGCAAGGCGGAGTTGTTGCTGCTCCGGTGAAAGCAGCTTGGGCACAAATTTTGCTGCCACTCTTCGCATGCCCAAATCCTCAGTCAAAATGCTGTCTGCAGAACCATCGCTGATCCCAACCTCAGCAGCAATCTCCCGAACTGTCAAATGTTGGTCCTCCAAGATCAGTGTCCGCACTTGCTCGATAACAACAGCATTTCGGCTCGTTGATGGTCTTCCGGTTCGTGGGTCACTCTCCGCCGACATGCGGCCATCTTTGAACCGGTTATACCACATTTTAATTTGAGTCATTTTCATTGCATCATCACCGAAAGCCTGCTGGATCTTGCGAATGGTTTCTGATTGGGTAACCCCAAGTTTCTGGCAGAACTTGATGCAATACCGTTGCTCCATGCATTCCGTCATCTTCCAGAAAATGTGAATGCGACGAGCACGTGTTACACGGAGCCAATCACTGGTAGCTACTGACGTGACCGGTGGTGCTGCGGGGATATAAATATTCACGCATGCACAGGAAGCTTCCTTCTACGAGTATGCGCAGTTGCCATACCTACCTCATTCTTTGTTAGCGAGAAAAAAAATAAGGTCGGATACTATTTGTACAGCCCTCGTAGGTTGTTTCTCTTTCTCCTCCAAATATTCCCTAGCCCAATATTTACTAAGTTATTTCTTATATTACTTATCCAACTCAAACTCTGGCAACTTATTTCTTGGTACTTTAAACACTGTTTCAACAAACTATCTCTCACCAAAGCAGCCCGGGTTCGATCCCAGGCAACTGCATGCAGGATTCGTGGTGGACGAAGTGGCACTAGGGCGGGTTTTCTCCGGGTTCTCTGGTTTCCTCCGCCATCTCATTCCACCGGTGCTCCATCTTCATTCCATGTATCATCAGTGTCACTGCCTGTGGTGCTGTAGTAGTAAAAGCGGGCATTAAACACTACCAAAAAAAATCTATCTTCTACTACATGAAAACTCCTATACCAATATTTTAAAGCCCTTTCCATAACTAATTCTTTTCTTGCTATTTTCCTTATTTCAATTTGGGAAACTTCATTTGCTGTTGCTATTAGCAACCCCAAAGCTTCCTTACAGAACATCCTGTGCACAAAATCTAATTTCCCATCCATTTTCAAGACCCCATATCCCAATACCATATAGCATTCTTGCCTTGACCACCGCATTATACACTCTTTCCAACCATTCCTCTTCCATTTTAAATAAACATTCTCTCACTGCCACATTGCTGTTTTTACTTTTGCTGATGCTGATCTCTTTTGTTTCTCCCATTTATCTCCTGCATTTCTCTTAGTATAGAATGAGATGGCAGAGGAAACAGAAGAACCCGGAGGAAACCCGCCCCATGCCATTTTGTCCATAACAAATCCTGCATGCAGTTGCCTGAGATCGAACCCAGGCCACTTTGGTGAGAGGCAAATGGTCTAACCACTCGTCCACAGCGCAGCCATGGTAGGCCTAGTGATAATCCAAGTCACAATCCCAGCATATGCCACTGATAGAAACACAATTCATATGCTTCATATGTTGGTTCTAAAGTATTGTGTTGGGTGTTCATGGGAAAACATTTCAGAGGCACTGATTTACCAAGTTCAGATGGAGTTGCTGGTCTCCTATCAGGCACCTCCCTAGTGGTGGACAGGGGAACCTCATCAGATGTGATGGGCACTGGGGAAATAAAATACCCAGGGCAGACCAAAACCAGCACTGCTGCCTTGCAGTGAGTAGTTGGATCTACAAAGGCTAGGGAAAGACAACCCTGATTACAAATTACCTGACCCTCCAGTTTGGGGGTTGGATCACGGGGTCGACCTCCCCTACATCCATTAAACTAAAACAGGTTGAAAAGCCTTCACCAAAGCCTTGGATTGGGATTGGATACCGGAATTGACTCAGGCAAAGAAGTATGGTATTTAAGTTTGGAACATGGAATATTAGGATGCTTTTTTAAATGGGAGCACTAGCTCAGGTCCTAGCATAAACCCAGAAATACAATCTACCAGTAACAGCTATCCAAGAAACCACATGGCTAGGTAAAGGAATCACTGAAGTTGAAAAATCCACAGTTTTATACAGTGAAAGAAGGAAGGGATACATGAACGTGGAGTGGCATTTATTGTTAACAAAAATTTTAAATACAACATAATGGATTTCCAAGCTATCAATGAAAGAACTTGTGTGTTAAGGTTAAGAGTGAAATTTTATAACATGACCATGATCAACATGTCAACAGAAGAAAAAACACCTACTGAGAAAGAGTAATTTTATCATAAGCTGGAAAGGACCTTCTAATGATGTCAAAATAATTCTTGGTGATTTTAATGCCAAGATAGCAGGAAGAGAACAGGAGGAACATTACAGGTAAAAATAGCCTACATGAACTGTCCAATGAAAATGGAAGAAGACTCATTGACTTTGTAGGGAGTAGGAACTTGACAACTAGCTCAACCCATTTTTTGCACAAAAATATACACAAACAAACCTGGAGATATCCAAACGTAAATCAGATTTACCATGTACTGATCAACCAAAGGAGGCCTAGTGAAATGCAAAATGTAAGATCATACAAAGGTGCAGACACACATACTGATCATTATCTGGTTAAAGTATGATATCTATATAAAATTAAGTGAGCCTCACAGCAGAAGACCCAGTCAGATTGGAAAATAGAAGTTACAGCTTTGAAAGAACATGACGCAAGATAAAAATATCAACAAGCAATAAGAAGAGAGTGTAAGAATCGAGCAGAGAAAATGAAAAAAGATATTGAGACATCTTGGGGAGAAATTAAAGAGGTCCTCCAAATGGTAAACCTAGAAACTCTAGGTTATGGACAGAAAACTAATAAAAAGGATTGGTTCGATGACTGTGCCCAAGCTTTAGAAGAAAGAAATACCCCCACAGTGCAACAGCTCTATCTGGGCCAAGGCCTACTTCCCAGCTGCTATGTCCCCCCCTTCTGCCCACTACAGGCATCATAAGTGGGGTGCAGTACAGGAGGGTGGGACATGGTCAGCACTCCGATATCTGCTGGCTGGTTATGCGGTCTTCATGACCTAGGGCCACTACTTCTTTATTCAAGTAGCTCCTCAATTGGTCTCTCAGGACCTAATGAAGCTGAGTGCACCCCAAACCAGACCTCCCAGCACAGAAAAAGCCCATGCCGGTACTGGGGATCGAACCTGGGTCCCCATGCCAAAGGCAGGTGTGCTACCACTGCGCTACGGGAGCGGTCAGAAGAAAGAAATAAAGCACATAAAATATATTTAAGTCAACCGAGGGCTAAACATAAAATATGTCAAGAAAAATGTAGAGCAGCTAATTATGTAGGAGAAAGAAGAGAGAACTACGGAATAAAAATGTAATAGAAATGGAAAATAATTTTAAATAAAATAATATTAGGTCTGCTCTTAAGGAGGTCAATTTCAATAGGAAACACTACGTCCAAGAACTGATTTAATTTGGAAAGGAAATGAAATTGTCGGGACACCTGGAGAAATTCTGAATGTTTGGAAAGAACATTTCAAAGAGCTGTTAAAGGCAAAAGATAACCAAATGAAGATATGATATCTGAAGAAGTAATAGAAGACATCATAGAATCACCTGACAGAATAGATGTCTTTATGGCAATTAATGCATTAAAGAATAATAAAGCCCCGGGCATAGAAAGGATTCCAGCAGAATTAATCAAACAAGGAGAACTGTGATAGAGGATGTAATACACAATCTTATAAAGAAGATTGGCAAGAAGTGAAGAAAAGATGCCCCAGGAATGGAAAACAGGACTGATATGCCCGATATACAAAAAAGGGGACAAACTACAATATCAAAACTACAGAGGAGTCATTCCACGTCAAATCGCACAAAATATGGTAAAAATTGACCTTAATATCTCAGATTTTCTTGAAAATGTTTTTGGTGTTTTGGAACCAAATACATTTGACCTGTGTTTCTTCGTTTTATAAAAAAAAAATTATTTTGGCAGATATTAATTTTTGAAATGTCCCAAAACTCGCGCGCTCCTCACCCTTCGATCAATCATACCTCCGATTGTAATCAAGCAAAGTACTTGATCTTTGGCTCAAATTAAAGATACATCTTAGTATTTCATGAGATATTTATTAGAAAATTTTATTAATCATTATTAATATTATATTTTATACGATTAAAGTTTTAAAGTTAGATAATAAAACAAACTCGACCATTAAAAAATCTAAACAACAACTAAAAACATACTGAAGTTTATTCAATATTCTCAGAAAAAATCAGATTGGAGTGTCTAATAGTTCTGTTGTAATTAACTTTACAAATCATTGCAGTGAACTCGTGTGGCAGCGGTGACAGCTACCGTAACCTCGCACAGTTGGCACCTTCCATTCCGGCGACTGTCAACTGTTTGAGGTTCCATGAACGTTACAACAGTACAGTAAGGAGAACACTGGTAGCTGCCACTATTATATGTGCACTATTAGCATCTTCAAAATGTTTTAAAATATGCATTGTAAACTAATGTTTCCATACAACACAAAACCTTACATTTCTAGTTGTCTACCTCCTTCTTCAAAAGAAAATTGTTTCACTAAAGCTTCAGTTTTTGACAAAGGAATGAAGGAGTGTAATTTTAAGCATAATGGATCTCTATTTCATGTCATCCGTGAGCGCTTGCAGGCCTCCAGAAAAAAAATTGTAGCAAATGCACTTATGCACGCTCCATAGTTTTTAATGTCTTATTTAATAGATACAATGTCAGGTAATACGTGTGTAATTTTTTTTTAGATTTTTAACACATCGATTTAAATTCTATTTTTGGTTTTAAAACATATAGCATCAAAAAAACAGTCCAAAATTTGTGTGTAATAATGATTGGTTGAAAGTTGTTAAAAGTGTTGTATTTAACCTTTCCAGTGTGCCAAACCCCAACTCTCAACTCTG
Source organism: Tenodera sinensis (assembly GCA_030765045.1). Lineage (NCBI taxonomy): Eukaryota > Metazoa > Arthropoda > Insecta > Mantodea > Mantidae > Tenodera > Tenodera sinensis. The sequence goes on from CM060962.1 coordinate 156,886,662, forward strand.
TATGACCTTAAAGTAACAAGGGATTTTATATCATGGTGCACACAGAAATTGCTTAGTTTCTAATAGCCATAACTAAGCAAGTAATTTAAAAATACGGAAATAAAAAAATACGGGTCTCCTTATTTGATGCCTGTTATTCATAAAAAAAAAATTTGAACCTCCTACGAAAAAGTCGTGTTTTACAGGTGTGCGATTTGACATGGATTGACCCAGAGGCATAACACTTCTTAATATAGTATATAGGATATTTACCTTCATATTCTGGAAAAAATTGAAAAGGTACTATGAAATCACTATAGTTGAATACCAAGCAGGATTTGTGCAGGAATATCAGCAATAGCTCAGATATAGACAATCAAAGGAATTGCAAAGAAATTTAGGGAATATGGTGTGGATTTGTACCATTTATTTATAGATTTTCAAATGGGATATGACAGCATTAACAGATTCACTCTATATAAAATCATGGCAGAACAAGGAATCCACCCAAAGTTAATGTGACTGGTTAAAATGACTATGTCGGATACAAACACCTGTGTGAAGATAGCTGATGGAATGACAAATGCCTTTAAAATAGATATAAGGTTGAAACAGGGTGATGGTTTGGCACAAATTCTCTTCAAGTTAGCTTTACATTGGGTGGTAAAACAAACTAAGGTAGATAAGGAAAAATTGAAGCTATTAACAGTGAAGCAACAAGATTCTAAAGTAAGAACAAATTAGAAACTAAAAACTTCACTTATCTTAGTAATGCTGTTATTTGCTGACCCTGGGTTTCAAGCTGTGTCCAGCTCATTCTCAAAGCCATATAAACAAATTCGTTACCAAGCTGAGAATGAGCTGGACACAGCTTGAAACCCAGGGTCAGCAAATAACAGCATTACTAAGATAAGTGAAGTTTTTAGTTTCTAATTTGTTCTTACTTTAGAAACTAAGGTAGATTTGAAAAATACACTGTTATATAAATGTACCCAGATTGTAGGGTATGCGGATGACCTGGACATAATAGATAGATCTATAAAACCAATAGAGGAAGTATTTAAAGATTTGGAAGAGGGAGTGGAAAAAGTCGGACTTCAGAGTAATGTTGGGAAAACAAAATTTATGGCACAAACTAGAAAACATGGAATAGGCTATTCTCTGCCCGATTCAGAGTCAAGTAAGTTTGGAAAAGTAGAAAACTTTAAATATTAAGGCAGCATAATAACAAGTTATAATGATGAGTTAACAGAGATACAAAACCAAATTAGTACTGCGAACAAGGCATATTTTGCACTGGGGAAAATAATGAATTCTAACTGTGTACACCAGAAAACTAATATTAAAATATATCAAACCCTAATTAGGAGCACTGTGAGTTACAGGTGTGAAACCTAGACTTTAACAAACAGAACTGAAACAATGCTTGGTGTATTTGAGTGGAAGGTACTCGGAAGGATCTTTGGAGCAGTATTAGATAAGGGAGTGTAGAGAAGTAGATACAATTATGAGCTGTACGAGAAATGTAAAAGTGCTGGCCTGGCTACTTATATTAAATTGAAAATGTTAAATGGGCATATTTATGGAATGGAGGAACAGAGAATACCAAAGAGGGCTATGGAAGGGAAGATCTTTAGCAAGAGACCAGTTGGGAGATCTAGAAACAGATGGACTGTGAATGTCCACTCTAGAGAATTTTTTGGCACTCTTGCATGGAAAGAATGCAGGAAAAGGATAAAGAAGGCTAAGGCCTGACACTGGGCTGTGATGCCATTGTAGAAGAAACAGAAGTTTCTATAATAAAATCTGAGCTTGAAATATGAAAAATCAAATGGGAATCTGTTGCCCTTGCAAGCTGCCCTTCAGGTGCCGCTGAGGGTCTCAATTCCTGCCATCAGATTTTCTTCCCATATATTCACAACTTCTCAAAATTCCAAGTACTCTACTTGTGACAAGAGCTAGTTCAGAAAGGAGTTTCTTGGCTCTTCAAAAACTGAAAACTTATTTGATCAACTTGTATAGTGAAGAAAGATTCAATGGGCTAGCATTACTTAAGGTCCATAGGGAAGAGAAAATAACACCAGAGGAAGTTCTCAACTGACTCTCTTGACAACAAGTGTATTTTGTTCTATAACAACTTTTGGTGAGTCAATTTTTGTTTTAAATGTCACAGTAATATTTTATTTCTCAAATATCTTGGACTGTAAGCTAAGAGCAAGCTCCTCCCATCTTTAGTTCCTGGATATACTACTGGTACAGTTAATACATCAAGAAAGACTGAGCTTAATGATTCAAACAACATAATATAGATCTGGACTACTCTATTATTGGTTCCTAATTCCCTGCAGTGATTACTCTGTATTCTTTCACTTGGTGCTCAAATTTATTTAGAGCTTCCTACTAGTAATTTTTAACCCTTTCAGTCCCGGTGTCCACTATAACGAACATAGGCATTTTTTGCCTATTTGTAATAGTTTTAACGGTTTTTTCTGCTATATTCTTGTTATATTGTTCATCACCAATTAAACATATGTATTTGAGATGTTCTGAATTGTATGTGTGTGTGTGCGTGCATGTATGTGTGCGTGTGTGGCGTGCATGCGTGTCTGCCAGTTTGTGGACAACATAACTCAAAAATGAAAAGTCGGTTGAAAATCAAAGTTGGTATTTAAGTTTAATGTCTTTTAAGGATGCAACAGGAAGATTATGAATAAAATTTCTTCACCCTAAACTGCCCTTACATGGAAATCTTTTCAAAAATTTTGATTTTCTCAAAAATGGCTCTAATGATTTTCATTAAAATGTCACATGTTCAAGACATTTTTATGACAAATGAAATGTACATTTTTAATTTTCTGGCTACAGCCCATGTAGTCCTGTTCACTCTGGATGACTTCTACATTACTGGTAAACCATAAGAGATAGACCAAATCTTACTCTGCAAAAAAAGTTGTTGTTAGCTAATGCTGGATTTCTGACAATGAAGTCATTAACCCTCTTGCTCTCCAATATTTTTCACTGATGGATGGGGCACTAGGAGTGGCCGGGCATATTTGAAGGTGGTCTCGATCCATTTCCTCTTGCAGATCACATAGAGTGATGAAGAATATATCCCAATTCTGTTTAAATGTTTTGCCAGACAATCATGTCCTGTAATCAACCTGAAGGTTGCAACTGCTGTTTTTCGAGGATGCTCAGGAATTACTGTTTGAATGTTTGGTAGTTCCCATCTTTTATTCTTTGATTTTTCATAGTAATATTTTGCAATAATTTTTTTGAATTCAGAGTTGACTAATCTTTTAGCTGCATAAAATGGTAATTAACTATAGATTTTTGTACACCGCTGGTACCCTTTTTTGCAAGAAAATCAGCTTTCTCATTACCACTCAGTTCACAGTGAGCTGGTATCCATTGGAAGACTAGGTGTTTTTGAAGTGCTGTTAGATGGTTAAGGATATTCCAACATTCTATAATTGTTTAGTTTTTTGGTGTCAATTAGGAAGTAACTGCTATAATTGCTGCCCTGGAATCTGAGAGAATAACTGCTTGCTGAAAATGTGAAATTCTGTACAAAAGATTTTGTAGGACCATTCGAATTGCTTCAATTTCTCCATCAAAGTTAACAGTTCCATAACTTAAAGATTTGTAATAGGAAAAGAGGTGACATGTGACTCCAGCACCTGCTCCATCTTGGTTTGATATCAATGATCCATCAGTATAAATATGGAGCCATTCGTGTTCTGGAAATCTAGTATGGATTGTCTCTAATGCCAATAATTTTAGAACACTAGTTGGAGTATCACTTTTCTTAACTTCTTCTGTCAGGTGTAAATAATATGTGATGTCTAATGTATGTGTCGGATTGCCTTTAGATATGAAGTTTTCCTTTGAATTAGGAAGGTGTACATTCCTCTTGATGTCTTGAATTTTGGAAAGAAAGCTCTCCTGAGTCTTTAGTGTATGTGTAAAATTTCTCTTGTGCCATCTATTGAATGGGAGTCTGATCAACTTTTCATGTTGAATAAGAGCCGCTTTTTCTATTTCATATTCAATGGGGTATTGGTTGGTTAGTATTTCCATAGCTGCTATTTGGTGTGGTTTTGATAGCACCTGTAATTAATCTCAGACTTTGGTTTCAAAAGATTTGAATTTTTTTTGTGTTTGCTGTTACAAGAACTTCTCTGCAGTAAGTAAATAATGGCTTTATATATACATTGTATGTTGTGTTAAGAGTTGCTCTGGAACATCCCCACTTCATTCCTGTGAGACGTTTTAACAGTGAAAGGTGCCTCTCTGCTCTTTGTATTACATTTTCTATTTGTTTGGTCCATGTAAGTTTGGTATCAAATGTAACTCCTAAATACTTTGCTTCCTTTGTTTCTGGTAATAGTTGACCCTCAAAGTTTAGTTTTATTTTTAGTGGTTTTTTTCTTAGTGAAAAGATTTGGTAGTTTGATTTTGTTGTATTAACAGTCATTAAATTTTCTTTGGTACACCTTTGTAAGTTGGTTAAGGATTGTTGCATGGTTTTTTCTAGTTCTGTACTTTTGCTTTTTGGTTTTGAAGTCCACATTACTAAGTCATCAGCAAATAGTGCACACTTCACACCTGATTCTTGTATTTGTTGTGGCAGATTGTTAATAAATATATTAAAAAGTGTTGTGCTGAGCACTGCACCTTGTGGTAAGCCACAGTGGACTTGTTTGTATTTAGATATATTTCTTCCATATCTTGTTGCAATAAAGCATTGTGTTAGGAAATGACATAGCCATGAAAACATTGGACCTTGTATCCCTATTTGTTTTACTTTCTTTAGTAGTTTTGTTCTGCATATAGAATCATATGCACCTTGGAAATCAATAAAAACTGATAAATTATCTTCTTTTCTATTGAAGGAGTCTTTGATTTCTTGACTGAGAAGTAAGACTTGTTCATTTATAGAGTGGAACTCTCTGAATCCAGCTTGGCATGGGGATATTAAATTTTGTGATTCTAGAAACCAATTTAACCTGTTTGACACCATTCTTTCCATCACTTTTGCTATTATGCTAGTAAGAGCTATTGGTCTATAATTTTTTATTTCTGATGCTGTTTTGTCTTTCTTCAAGAGTGGGACAATTATTGCTTTTCGCCATTCAGCAGGTACAGTGGTTTTCCAGGATAGATTGTAGAGTTTCAGTAGTTGTTGTTTTGCTGTTTTTCCAAGGTTTTTTATGAACTCTGGATGTATGTGATCTGGTCCAGGAGACTTTTTGTTTTTTAGATTATTTATTGCAATGTTCAGTTCTTGGATATTAAAATTTTGAAAAATTATATTGCACTGAGTGTTAGGATCACATTCTCTTTCTTGTTTCAAATCTTTCTTAAATTCTTTACGTTCCTTTTTATTATTTCTTGTTACTTTATGTGAATTAGCATAATATTTATTGAATGTTTCGGCTATGACTGCATCATTTACTAACATTTTATTGTTGTGTATGATAGGTATGCTGTTGTTTTCTTTCCTGTCCTTGACATTTTTTATGAACTTATGAGCTTTGTTACCATCTGTCCTATAATCCATTTTTTCTAAGAAATTATTAAAGTGATTCTTTTTAGCAGTATTAATTTCTTTTTTTAGTGAGGCACATTTCTTTCGCCATATTTGTGTATCCGATATGTTATTTGTTTGTTCAGCTGTATTTCTAGCTATACCCCTTTGCTTTTACAGTTCTTCTATCTGGGGGTTCCAAAAGGGTTTGAAATTTTTAATTCTTCCACGAGGAATATGTTTTTTGCAGTTTCTAGGATGACTTTACAGAAATTTTTGTTCATATGATCTAGTTGGTCAAGTAGTTGTGAGTTTGTTTGTTCTTTAAATTTATGTTCTAATTCAGTTTTATATTTGTTCCAATCTGCTTTTTTGAAGTTCCAATACAGATTCGTGAGACCTTGACTGTTATTTGTATTCTCTAGTTTTATATCAGCAATTACTGCTCTGTGACCAGAACTTGGATCTTCTATAACTTGTTTTTTAATTTTTGAAACAATATCTGTTGTAGCTAACAAGAGGTCTGGGTTACTGCCTACTCCAGAGTAATGTATGAAGGTTGTGGGATCTTCTTTACTATAAATCAATTCAAAAGTTGTGGTATTCAAAAATTCTTCCACTATCTTCCCTGTAGAATCCACTTTTTCATAACCCCATCTTTTGGAATGGGCATTGAAATCCCCAATTACGATTGTTTTATTTAATTGGTCAATAAGTGAGAGATCTGGTTCATTCCTGAGAGGTTGTAAATACTCTATAAATGTAGATGTGTTTTGTTATCTCAAAAATTTAGCTTTATTAATTCACTTTTATCTGTGTTATCCATTTCTTTAACAATTTCAAAGGAGGATTTAATATCCTTTTTGGCTCCAGCTAATATTCCACTACATATCTGTCTATTTTTGGGTAGTAGGTGTAGTAGAAAACCAGTAAAATTGAAGTATTTAAGTTGGTCATTTGTTAGATTTGCTTCTTGTATGAAAAATATATCTATGTTATGTTGTTGTTGTTTTCTAGTGCCTTGCATCTGGCAATGAAGCCATTAGCATTCGTGCTTTCCAATACTTTTGAACTGTGGCTTTCATGTAACTGTTTTCTTAACGGGCACCAGTTTTACAATGTGGCAGTTACATCACCCGACTTAAACCCCCATTTTGCAAGGGGGACCACACCTATCGTTGGTCAACGGGTTCATCGGACCTAGCCGGGAGGACTAAATAGGTGGTATTTAGATCCACCGACCTTCCCCTCATGTGCCTCTGAGGGACGCTGTCGTGCTGTGATAGGCCAGCACATATGTAAATGACATTTCCTCCATTTTAGATGAAACAGTTATACCGCTGTGATTCGGTCCCCAGAGCCTCATCTGTTAAAAGCAGGGTGCACCACAGGTAGGATGAGGATGGGAATTGGGTAGGAGAGGCTATAGGAGGCGCATCACTACCCCTTACTACCCCATATCTATGTTATAGTCAAATACAATTTTATTCAGTTCTACTCTTTTTGTTTGTGTGAGACCACCCGCATTCCATTGTAGAAGTCTGATGTTATATCTTCTATTAATATAATGTTTTGGTTCTCGAGAAGTAGTCCCCGCCCGGAGATCCGAATGGGGGACTATTTTAACTCCGGAACATTTTACCCCTCGAGTCACATTTCATAAATATTGAAGAGACTTGGCAGTAAATGTAACCGCTTTTTAGAGAGCACCATATTTTTATGTTTTGGCGGTCACATCGCTCTCTCACAACCCCCAGAATGTCTGGAGGACCACACCTGTCGTTGGTTTACGGGTCTCACCGACCTGACCGGAAGAATTATCAAAATAATTTCACTGACCATATCCTCTGATTACCAATCAGAGGACGTATTACATGCCATGACAGGTCAGGATGTTAGGGTTTAAGATTTTATAGAGAAATGGAGAGGTTGGAAAAATAAAGACTCCCTAGCCCTCGGGAACCCTAATAGCATCGGGGTCGGAAGAGAACAAGAGATGACCAAGGTAAGGTCAGATAGAAAAGTTACAATGAGGAGCAAAACACCAGTAAGTGGAAGTAATGTTCTGCTCAGCTTGGGTACCTTGTGGTTGCCATTCACATATCCCCTAGACAGAGACCCCTGAGTAACTACAAAAAAAAAAAACCCACAATGCTCAATGATAAGACCCATTCCATTAATAATGGAATTAATCATAGTAGTTCCTGAAACAATCACTAGTTCTTACTATGTATTTACCTAAAACTCAAAGGCATTCACCCTGCAACCCAGATACAGAGCTTAAGACAATTACTAGATCATGTAGTTGTTGTGTACTCTCAAAGACATTATCAACAGTATTGCTGGAGAACAGATATTTCTGGCAACATTTACATCATACTTACACTCATATTTAGTAACACCAAGTATCAAAACATTTTATCACTTGGTAATGATTCATTACTCCCTAAAACGACATTAAAAAACCAACTTGTTCTTACTCGAAATGACATTGTAAATTTCAACTGTGTTAGTTATAACACGATGCCGACCAAAGCCTCCAATGATGTATATGTTATCATCCAAACCACAAACAGAATGATGCCTCCTGGGGGTCAGTATGCTGAAAAACAAAAGGCTGAATTATTTTCTCTTAAGAGATAGGCACAAAATGGATAGCTTAAAGAGGTTAGAATCTGTCTTCACTGTTGGCAGCTAATCTTGAAATGAAATTTGTATTGCAATGTAGCTTACCAAAAAGCAAACCATTGTTCCAAATAGGTGCTTTCTTAAACTAGAATTTTACAGCATTACTGCATCAGTTTTATAAAAATCTGATGTATGACCTCCATTCACATGACTTTCTCTACTCACTATGGTACAAAATATTCTTAAAACACTCACTCTTCTATCTACTTTTTATTTCATTTTATTCCATTCTTCAAATTTATATAGAAAGAATATGTCAGATCAGAAAGACAATGGACAGCAAAATGATGACACAGATGTATTACGCATTTATATACTCCCATATATATTATGGTAACATGCTATGGGGGAATATTACCCATAGGGAATTGGGAAAAGTATTTTAACTACAGAAAAAGGCCATCAGGATAATAGCTATATAAATAGTAGACAAACATCTAAATATTTTAAAGTATAAAATCTATTGTTCACAAAAGACACCAAAAGAATGTAATATACACACAGTTTGAGAAATAATGGTGACTACTATAGAACAACACTAAGGGGGACACTGAATAATAGCGCAATTTAAGTGATACCACGTGGCCCAACTGATTCGTCTTTTGCATACGTAGATATCCCAACCAAGCATGGCTCCTCAGGGTAGGCAGGGTAGGCATTGCCTGCCCTACCGTAATACTTCAACAAAATAAATAATGTTTAGCTATGGTTCTGCATTTTATCATTTGAACCGTCATTTTGCCTAAATTGTAGTTCAAGAAAAGTTTTCTCGGTTATAATGACCAGCGCACGGTCAAATCCTAGAATCTCAATTCCGATTCATCAAAAATGTGCTGTGTGTTTGAAACGCGTGGCAGAAATGATACGCATAGAACCTGGGTAGTGGAGAGCTGGCTAGTTTAACCTGTGTCGGCACGGCCCCCTTTCCTCAGTACGAGGCCCTTGAACATGGATAAGGAAATATTCTGTCTGTATATGCACTCCGAGCATGCGCAGCACTCAAAACACTTAGCCAGCTCAAATCTGAATTTATACAACTTTTTCCGAACAGCCGAAGATCCCAGAGATACAAATTGTTTCGTTGTCACTCTGAGCTAGTATTATTGTGCATTGTGGTTTTGTTTTATGTGTTGATGGGAAATAAATACATTTTGCCTGTAAGTACTTACAGATTAGGGGGTTGTGTGTGTATTTTACTGTGTGTTTTAACACCAGTATGACCGACTTAATTAGTGAATAAAATCACTGACCTCATTTGTAACGCAAACACTATTAAACAATCGAGCATCTGTTTTGCACGAGTATTCTGAGGAAATATTCTTTGCATCAAATTAAAACAATAGTCTAATAGTAATTGACTGACATCTAATTCATTCATTTCCATGGGGGGCCACGGCCCCCCCTCCCCTACCCCCCCCCCCCTTCGCGACGCCCATGTCTGGATCTTCTCCTGGGAGAGCCTGTTGCCTATATGGGCACGAAAACGGCGAAATAGTCAAAAGTTAAAAAGAAAAACGCCTAAGTGACCGCGCAAACCATAACCGTGCAAAGTACGGAGGATGCCATAGCGCCATGTAGTGTCGTAGGCCTTCTCCAGATCAAAGGAGACATCCACAACATGCTGCTTCAAGAGAAACGCATTCTGTATGTAGGCCTCCATGCTTGTCAGATTGCCGACACTGGAGCGATGGCGACGTAAACCGCACTGAACATTGCTCATCAGGTTATTCGTCTCTAGCCACCACACTAAGCGAGTGTTGATCATGCGTTCGAAGGTCTTGCAAACGACACTCGTTAGGCAAATAGGGCGGTAGCTAGAGGGAAGTGTCCGGTCTTTTCCAGGTCGAGGGATAGGGATGACAATACCCTTGCGCCAGGAAGACGGGAAAACCTGCTGAAGCTATATACGGTTATAAATGCTCAGCAGGAAAGAAAGAGCCTGAGGTGGAAGATGAAGCAACATTTGTCGGTGGGTGTTATCAGGACCGGGAGAAGAATCGTGAGCGAGAGACAAAGAATGCGCCAGCTCTACTACGGTAAAAGGTGTGTCGTATGGTTCACTACAGTCGCTGTGAAAATTAAGAACTATCCGCTCCGCAGATTCCTTGATAGCTAGAAACGACCTATCGTAACTTTGGGTTTGGCAGGTAGCAGAGAAAGAATCGGCAAGTGCATCGGCGATAGCCTGCTCGCTGGAGTAATGGGAGCCCTGTACGGCAAGACCGGGAATAATCGTCCCGTGACACTTGCCGTACATACGCCGAACAGCAGTCGATACCTGTTATGAAGAACTGCGACGGGAAAGGGTAGAGACATAGTTTTCCCAGGACTTGCGTTTGGCACCACGAAGTACGAAGCATGCCCTAGCACGAGCACGCTTGAAAGCTACAAAGTTTGCCTCCGTTGGATGTAAAGTAAAAACACGCAGAGCACGCTTGCGTGCCTTAATAGACAAACGGCATTCCTAGGACCATCAGGGAACAGGAGCGTGTCGTGGCGTAGATGAGCCACGAGGAATGCTGGAATCTGCTGCAAGGAGGATAGTGCAAGTAAAATACTCCACCATTTCATCTATGATAACAAAAACATCGCCGGTCAGGTGAATGAGGGAACGAAATTTCCCCCAGTCAGCCATGGAAATAATCCAGTGAGGATGTCGGTTGGCACAGGATTGTGGCCGGATAGGTGAATGTTAATGGAATAATGATCACTGCCAGATAAGTCGGAAAATACCGACCAATCAAGAAGTGGTACCAATGACAGGCTACAAAAGGAAATGTCTAGAGCGGAGTGTGTACCATAGGCAGATGACAGGAATGTAGGGACACCAGTGTTCAACAGAATTAAGTCGGACATATCGCAAACATCTGCTACAAGGCACCCACGAGCATCGTCAGTGTCGGAGCCCCATAATTGTGTTTGGCATTCAGATCACCAAGGAAGAGGAGCGGCGGCGGAATCTGTGTCAAGAGAGCCCGAAGATCGTTCTCGTGTACGCTACTGAGCGGCGGCAAATATACTTTACAAATAGACAAACACAAACCCTGTAGCTGTACACGCACCGCTACAACCTGCAGCGGCGTGTTAAGTGGTATACTGGTAGCAGAGATAGTATGTGCCACCAGAATAGCAACACCGCCGCTTGCCCGCCGAGTCATATATAAATGCCGAAAAACCACGGAGATTGAGAACGTGATTAGGCTGCAGATGGGTTTCTTGTAGACAGACGCTTGATGGAGAGCGTTGAGAAAGTAGATGTTGTATGTCCTGAACACGTGCCCGGAACCCATTAACATTCCACTGGTAAAGAAAAGATTGGTGATTGGTCTTCATCTTTACCTTAACCGACTTTGGACCTGAGATTTGAAATTCACCATCCTCAGGTGACTCCTCAGATGTTTGGGAGTCTGAAGATCCCCTGCGGCTCGCGGAACGGGAGAGGGACTTCATGGAGGATGTGCGGCTGCTGGCGCGAACAGTAGGCCTAGAGTATTGGCTGTCGACAGGTTGGCTACGACTAGTTGTCTTGTGAGCCGAGGTCTGCACGGCTGAAGATGTAGTCAGTGCAGGTGTGGCGCTATACAGTGGAGAGGTACTCGCGGAGAAGTCAGTCTGTGTTGACGCATCGGCAACAGGAACGTGTTGTACACCAACGGTGGTCACAGGTGCCCGGCGAACTGCTGGCGAACAACCGGAGATGGTAGGTGGTTTGAGCTGTTCAAATCGCCAACGTACTTCAAGAAACGTAAAACGTTCCTTAACACGCAGCTCCTGAATACTCTTTCCGTCAAGATACTTCGACCACTGACGCGAGCTGGATGGATGATTCCCTGCACAGTTAACACAATGAGGGTCACGAGTACAAGCCGTGCCCTCATGGGGTGATAGGCCACAACGCTCACAAGCGGCACGAGGTTGCACGAGGTCTTAGTATGTCCGAGCTTCTGACACTGAAAACAGCGCATAGGGTTCGGGACATATTGACGTGCGGCAGCATGCTCGTAACCGCAGAAGATGCACTCGGGTGGCTGAGTGCCTTTAAAGGTGAGGAACACTGTACGTAAAGCGCAGTCTTTACTATCCTGCTTTCGTGTCAACCGGTACGCTTGACACACGCGCTGGTCGGAGAGGCAGGTAGCTATCTCCTCATTAGTAAGGTTCTCCAGACTAGCGGTGGTGACAACTCCCCTGCATGTGTTGAGCGTCTTGTGTGGGACTACCCGGATTGGGTAGGATCCCAACAAGGTCGCTTTCAGAAGTTTCTGCGCCCGGTCTGCAGATATCACCTCGATTAAAAGCGTACCGTCTTGAACTCTAGTCGCATTTTTAACAAGACCACAAATCATGCCGATTTTCCGTTTGATGTAAAAGGGGCTAAGGCCCTTTAACGTCTTTCCGTCACATGCCATGGTCATTACCAAAACGAGTCAAATGAGGTAGTTTTGCGCGGGTGCGTTTTCAATTACACCCCCATCCGAAACCGTCGTCAGCCTGCCATCCGGGGGTCAAAGAATAAAATACACCAAAATCTCCTCGGTCTGTGCCACCATGGAGACCTCTCCATGACCGACCTCAAAGCGTACTTCAGAGGGACTACCCTCCAATCTCCACTGCTTGTCCAAATGGGTAAACCGTTCACCACGAACACCCCAGCTTTATGCCCTTACCACAGGAATAACCGCTTGTGGCTCCCCACTTTAGGCCACGCTGCCTCAACGGAGTCAACGCGCTTTCAGGGGACTTGTGGTTGATTACACCGGGATTCCATCAGCGGTAACACGTCCGCCCGGTGATACTACACCGACGGCACACGGCCGTCGGGGAATTAACACAGACCGGGCCCTTAGAGAGCTACGTGGGTGTACATAACGGTGTGGACGGGCTCCGCACCTAAGGCTACACATGGGAGCAGTGGAAAGTGTCCGTCCAACCTTCACACCTGAGATTTCCGAAGAGCACACAAGTCGGAAGTCGCACTGAAACCGTGGGACAGGACCAAGGAGATAGGAAAGATCCCTGCTGGTGAGACAGGAGTTATAAACCTAAGGCCTTACAAACTAATAATCAGAATAAACCTAGAAGAGGAAGACAGTGATGAAGAGTAGCGACAAAAGCAGCTACCACGTGGCTCAGTTGATGGATATGAAAGGGGTGAAATGATGGTGCGCAGCTCGGGACCCTGAGTGTGCCTAACCCGTACCTACCGAAGTAGGCCCCTGGGGGGGATGATGATGATGATGATGATGATGATGATGATGATGATGATGATGAAAATAAAAGCATAATCATAAAACATAATAAAATAATGATCATTATAATGATGACAGTAAAAAATATTGATATTAATATAATAATGATAATACTAATAGTACTACTAAACTATTAACAACAAAACTAATAATGATATTAACAATGACAATAATTATGATAACTACAAACAAAATAATAATAATAATAATAATAATAATAATAATAATAATAATAATAATAATAATAATAATAATAATAATAATAATAATAATAATAATAATAATAAACAATAATGGTAGTACTAATGAAAATATGAGAATACTAATCATAAGCTGATGATGATGATGATGATGATGATGATGATGATGATGATGATGATGATGACGACGACGACGATGATGATGACAATGACAATGATAATGATAAAACACAACAGTAGTAAGAAACGAACAAATGGTAATGAAACATTACATAGCCCTCATGTTTGCATAGATTTTGTTATGTTACTTTAGAGTGTGCAGTCCGTAATGTTAGACAATAGCTGTGTAAACAGGAGTGAGTTTATTACCTTGAAAATAAAAACTCTGTAATTGAAGTGGAAAACATTCTAAGACCTTTTCAAGTGTTTATACTAAACTTATCCATCATCACAGACTCCACAAGCTAGTTCAAACTTGGGAACTGCCTCTCATCACTCGTCTTCACTTATAAGCAAGAGGAGCAGAATGAAGTTCACTCATACCACTGCTGTGCATTTAATGGAAACTGTCCCATTGCTCTGCAGCTGTTTTAATGTATAAAGGGATATCTGCTTATGTGAAAGACATATCAGTTGGGCCAGATGGTAGAGAGAGAATTATTTTATAAGCTACCAAATGAAAAAAAAAGCATAATCCAAATAAAAGCAAGAAGAAAACCAGAAAAGTACTTAATTTAAAATGCATTCTATAGTATAGAAGAGTTTAAATATAGAAAAAATGTATAATACTTTATTTGTGTATCATGTAAATAGGTTAAATAATGATGGGTCCCTTTAAATGTAATGAGGAATTAAAATATGGAAAAGATGTATACAATGAAAAGATGTGTAATACTTTAATTGGGTGTCATGTAAATATGTAAATTGGTTATTTATTGACATGTCTCTTTAAATGAAATTAAAAGGATGAAAATAATTTGAAATAAAATGAAATTTCATAAAAGTAATAGAAAAAAGTTTTGCTTAAGAGTCTAGTATATTATACACCATTTACATGTTTATACTTTTTTTTCCCTCCATTTGCATATTGCCCTTAAAATCTACCTCACACTGGCGGCTTTACCTTTGGAACAATTGCTTATGCAATGATGTTCACTCATGTACTGGTGCTTTAATCTTTGGCTTTTTTTTTTTTTTTGGTAGTGTTTAACGCCCGCTTTTACTACAAACAGCACCACAGGCAGTGACACGGATGATACATGGAATGAAGATGGAGCACCAGTGGAATGAGATGGGGGAAATTGAAGAACCCAGAGGAAACCTGCCCCTGAGCCACTTCGTCCACCACGAATCCCACATTAATCTTTGGGTTGTCTTTATATTCACACACACATTCACACTTTCTTTCATCCTTCCAGACTCTAGAGAGGATAGGGAATAATCCTGGCTAAAGAAAAATTCCCACCCTCCAGCTGGGAATCAAACCGGGACCTCTAGATTTGGAATGTGGCATGCTAACCACCAGAATACAGAGGCAGTGGTTTATAGTCTTCTATATTATAGAAAGTTTGCGCTGTTAAATATTTTTATACACTGCTTTATTTTTTTTTTTTTTTTTGGGGGGGGGGGCAATCTATTGATCTGTTATTTAGTATTCAACTAAGTGTGGTCCTAAAATAGTTGCTTTATTTCTTACATTATATGAATATATATTAAACTTTCTTTGTATATATCCCCTACTACAGGGCTTTCGAACCAGTTCTTCACCACTGCACAGCCTTTTGCCTGTGCGAGTTTGAAGCTGCCGCACCCAGGTTTGCCGCTACTAACAAGCCGCACATAAAACATGTATAAAAATCTTACATTATAGAAAATGCTGGAAATGTCGTCCCTCCTCTGATATACAGGCATTATATCGGGGAAACACATTCTGATTAACACGATTAAATTGGGTTACTGTAATGTCTCTGATTTCATTTCTAATATTTTGTTTTAGTTCTTCCAATGTGTGAGGATTTTTGTCGTAAACTTTGTCTTTCAGGTTACCCACAAGTAAAAATCACACACTGTTGATCAGGGGCGCGAGAGGGCCATATACCAGCACTAATCACTCTGTCTTCAAACACTTCCCTCATTTTATTCATGGTCTGTACTTGCAGTAGCAGAGTCTTGCTGAAACCACCCATGTGATTACTCTTCTTCTGTCAGTTCACGAAAAAATGGGGTCAAAATGTCATTTCGGTACCTCTCTTTATTTACAGTCTGGTCATAAAATATTGGACCAATTATGCGCCTAGTGCTAACAGCACACCAAACTCCAACTTTCTGATCATAATGAGGGATTTCTTGAATCCGATGTGGATTTTGAAATGCCCAATACCGACTGTTATGAGTGTTCACATGACCATTTAAATGAAACCACGCCTCATCTGAAAAGAATAGAAGCTGTTAAGTGATTAAACCATCGTTCACGACATTGCCAGCATTTTCTATAAGGTAAGATTTTTATACATGTTTTATGTGCGACTTGTTAGTAGCGGCAAACCCGGCTGCAGCAGCTTCAAACTCGCGCAGGCAAAAGGCCATGCAGTGGTGAAGAACCAATTCGAAAGCCCTGTATTATGTATATAATACTTTCATATACATATAAGGGTCATCATCAGATTAAGTGGCTACGCTTTTCTGGGCACCTGATTCTCCAGCACGTGCCACTCACCTGCTAAGATACCAGTTCCCACTATTACGTCACACATGACATATATTTCTGACTCATGTCGCCTATGACAACCAAAGACAGTAGCTAACATTCTTTGGTGATATTTAGTCATGTGTTAGTCCAATCATTGCCCAATTTACTACAGAAAAAATAGTTTTTATTTGCCAAAACTTAATAAAATACAAATTTCCGTCTCTGTGTCATAAAGTACTTTGAGAATGCTTTCCTAAAACTGATTTGCCTAACAGAAGTACAATTCATAAAATAGTCAAGAAATTCAATACTATAAGATCAGTGTTAGACAAAAAAAAACTCAAAAACATTGTGTTTTAAGTCTTTTTGATGATTCACATCTCTGTGTGGTTAGAATGTTCGCCACAAAAGTCTCTCAAAATTAACACAGCAAGCAGGAGTCAGCACAAAAAGCAACATAACTACACAAATTACAGTGTATTTCAACAAGACAGGGCTAAAGCATACAAGGCTCACAATTCTTTGGATGGTGACTCTTTGATGACGGAGTGAACAGATAGGAATTTGGCCCAAGACCTCATATCTTTTGATTTTTACTTGTACGACAATTTGAAAGACAAAGTGTATAAATCTAATCCCCAAAATTACAAGAACTGCAAGATAATATCATCTTCATCAAGATAGGCCAAATTGATGTCTTCCATCTCAGAAGTCATCCTCCCATTGGCGTTGAGGTCTTCAACATCCCTTGTTCCCATGGGTCTGTATTGTATTGCCCGTTTTGCAGGCAGGCATTCTGAGCATATGGTCTTGCCAGTTTCATTTGTAATTATTCATAATTTTTTCATTTAATTTATTTATATATATAGCTGTTCTCTAATAGTTTTGCTTCTCATATGATCTGTAAGGAAATATCCAGCAACATACCTAAGAAATTTCATTTCTACTGTCTTATCATTCTTCTTTCTTTTTATTCATAGCCCAATTTTCTGAGCCATAAGTCAAAATGGGTACTAATATTGTCTTATAAAATTTTAGCATTGTTTCTCTCTGTGTCTTAGCATTGTTTCTCTCTGTGTCTTATTTTTAATAGTCCCATATATAGTTTGAAATTTACAAATTTTATTTTTCAAATCTTCGTCATAGTCAAACGAAACATCACATCCTAAATAATTGAAATGTTGTACCTGTTCTATAGTTTTGTTGTTGATCACTGTTTTAGACCTTAATGGATATTTTCCCAGTGATGCTATTACTTTTGTTTTCATTACCGATATATTTAAATTGCAAGTTTTCATTGTCTTCTCCAACTTAAATCGGGCTGCTTGTAACATATTCTCATTTTCTGCCAGAACAACCAGATCATCAGCAAATAGGATAGTATTTAAAATTGTTTTATTAATCTTAAAATTATGTTTTGCCTGATTCTGCCATTCAGAACTGCATATATATATATACATACACACACATATACACATTAAAAAGTCTCTGTGTCATTGAGCAGCCCTGTTGCACTCGTAAATTAACTATTTCATATTTATCGCTTATTCTTTATCCTTTAGCAATGCTGATGATTGTATTTTCATACATTTTCTTTTTCATTAAAATAAGATGTCTTGGATACCCTTTGTTTTATCCTGCAAATTAATATATGGGAAGAAATAACCAACATATTCAAAGAGTAATTGCAACATGTGTATGACAATGTTAAGATGCTGCAATTCCGATCTTGAAGCACAAGGAGAACATTTCCAACACCACTTTCAAAAAGGTAAGCAATGTAAGGGACATTCAGTATTGTAATTTTGAAATAATAATGGTTCCAGTTGGCCTTGTCCATTCATCGTATTTATGTTGATGCATAAGATGGTCCACACAGAAAAGTGTTGGTAGGGGTGCTGAACACAACCACGACCCAGGTGCCATTAAAAGCATGGCCGTTTAATCTGATGGCACTGTATATGCAGAAAACAGAATATGCAATTTCTTAAATATATGTTTACAACTAATTTTTTGGTCCCAGTTGTAATAATTCTGATGGCCTTCTTTTGTAAATGGAAAATTTTTAATACCTCTTTTACATTTGTATTCCCCATAGAAAAATCCCATATTTTATACATGAACAGATGAGAGGGTAATATACATGTTTCAGAGTATTACTATCCATAGTTCTTTTTGCTTGTCTTATTATGCGTATAACCTTGTTTATTTATTTATGAGTGAGTGAGTGAGTGAGTGGTGGTGTTTAAGGGCCCGTCAATAACTAGGTCATTAGAGCCCATTTTCTTTATGAGTTCCATGTGCTGCTTCCAGCCAAAGTGTTTATCAATCACCAGGCAAAGGAAATTTGTTTGACATACCTCTGGAATACTTTCACCACATCAATAATTTTCATGTTTGTCGAACACTTCTTAACTCTAACTTCATCCAACGTGTTTTATTTACATTTGTCATCAAATCTAAAGCTATGAAATACTGTTTTATTTTTAGAATTTCATTTGTTTTGTTCTTCAACCTCCTTTTCCCAAGATTCTTTAATTACACTGGTCAACACTGATTCTGTGGTATACAGGAAAGTATGTGACTTTAATGGAAATCAGTCTCTTGATTTAAAAAATGGAGTCTATTTTTACTTTCTCTACTAGTAAGTAGAGGAAGTATTGTATTCCACCCAAAAATTTGATGTCAAGATTTCACCGGAAATATATGTTTTGAGGCCCCTGAATCCAAAAAAAGCATTTTTAGAAAAAGGTCTGTGTGTGTCTGTCAGTCTATGGATAGCATAACTCAAAAATGAAAAGATGGTTAAACGCTGCATGGCCGGTAATGGATACCCAATACACAATTCAGGGCATTTAAATTGTTAAATGTAAGTAAATATGCTTTGTACATAAATATTTGTATCTTTGGTATTTATTAAGTTATTTTAATGAAACAAAAACTGGCTTAAAGCTCATTAAAGGCACTGTACATCTATCGCAGAAACAAAGAAAGACTATTAACAAAACGTTTTAAATATCACTAATCTTTTCTCTGCAGCAAAAGTCATTCTGTACATCGAACACACCTAATTTGTGAGTCAGGCTTGTGTTATGTGCATACAAATGTATTTACGTATGGCTAGCTAAGCACAATGTTCTCGGCTTCAAGGTTTTATTATTCTGTTTATTGGCACGACGCAATAATAGACATGAGTGTGTGTCTCGTGAACACCTGAGCTGAAAATAAATCAAACCACTCTTGTCAGCATTTCTTAGAATAAATACACAGCTGAGATTTATGGTGCAGCCGTGTAGCTACAGGGTTCACACTTTCTTGTTTTAGCTATCAGAAAAGCACATTTGAAAATGTTATATCTCAGTTCTAACCATGGCTTCAACTAGCAATGTAGCTAGCACATTAGCACGTGTAGGCAGTGTACAGGCTTCAGAAATTACTTCAGATAATGTGGAGGACGTATTGCTATATGACAGTGACTTTGATATTGACGGTGAGTTTTCAGATTTTGAGGACGGCATCGAGGATATAGGTAGCAGTGAGGAAGAAAATTACTCTCTTCCTTCAGGTGTTCGTGAAGAAGCCACATTGTGGGGTAGTCAAAATGACTCCGAAACAACTAGACTTATCCTCACGAGCACAGCCTCTGGTGTACAACCCCAGGCTCAGATGACTTCTAACAGTCAACCAATTGACATTTTCACAAAATTTTTTACTTCTGACTTAGTGTCTCTCATTGTTACAGAACCAAATGCATATGCGAGTAGGGTGAAGGAAGACCTGACTTCTAAAGGCAATTTAGGGCCTAAGAGTAGAATTCAGAAGTGGACAGAAGTTAACACTGAATGAGATTTACAGGCTAATTTGGCTAATTATGCTCATGGGTGTTATTCGTAAACCAACTTTAGACATGTCCTGGTCTACAGATGTCATGCTAGCTATTTCATTTTTTGGGAAATGCATGTCAAATAACAGGTTTACTTCCATTTTGCGGTTCCTTCATTTCACAGGCACAGAAAATGTAAATGATAAACTACACAAAATTAGGTTGGTTTTGGAAAATATTATTTCAAAATTCAAAGAAAATTACGTGCCTGGTGATAAGGTCACCTTTGACGAAATTTTGATGCTTTGGAAGGGCTGCTTAGGTTGGAAGCAACACATCAAAACAAAGAGGGCCAGATTTGGCATAAAGAGTTTTGATCTTTGTGAAAGTAAAACGGGATATCTTTACAATAGCTGCATTTACACTGGACAAGGAACTGATAATACTGGAGACAAAGATCTGGCTCCATAGTAATGCACCTGATGGAACCTATACTTGGTCAGGGTAGAACTGTATATTTAGATAGTTGGTACAGCTTTCCTAAATTATACATGGCCTTATGCAAAAGGAAAACAAATGCAATTGGAACAGCATGTTCAAATCGTATTGGTTTGCCAAAGAATGTGAATACAAAGACTCTAAGGAGAGGAGAAATGCAGGTGCGTCAGCTCCCACCCTTGACCTACATTACTTGGCAAGATAGGAGGGTGGTTACGGCATTGTCCAATTGCAGCCCTAAGATTTTGATGATTGACACTGGAAAAATAGATGCCCACACCAAAATGTCACTTCCAAGCCTGATGTTATCCAGGAATACAATATGCATATGGGTGGTGTAGATGTAGAAGACCAGGTATTGCAATCATATCCCTCTTTACGAAAAACAGCTAAATGGTATAAAAAGGTATTTTTGCACCAGCTGGATATCACCACATACAATTGTTTAGTAATTTGGAGAACTCTAAACCCATGCAAGACGATGGCCTACCTGGACTTCTGCATATCAATAGCTCATAACCTAATTGAACGCTGTAACATCCGGAGGCCTCTTCATACAGGGGGTAAGAAATCTACAACCCCTGCACCCCTCAGACTTGAAGGAAAACACTTTCCTAAAAGGATACCACCGACAGCAAAAAACTCGCATTCATTTTGAAGGTGTCTGGTGTGCCGCAAGAAAGGAGTTCATAAAGAGACTAACATGATATGCCGTGAATGTGGAGATGTGCCCTTATGTGTCTATCCATGTTTTGAGATGTACCATTCAAAAAGGAACCCTTAAAGGTAAGACTTTATTTATTCTAGAATTTATTTAAACTTATTATAAAAGACAAAAATTAAAATAATTAGGGTTAAATAAGCATTAAATACATGCATGCACAGGATGTCATATAACATCCATATCGGTTCTCCTGAATTTTAAAATTGACGTCATATGACGTCCATATCCGCGATGAGGCTAAATGGCTATCACTCAAGCAGTTAAAGACCTGGACATAGTCATACATTGATACTTGTTCTGATTGGGAAATGCTAAATCTGACTGCAAAGTTGGGAATGACAGAAAAATTATTGAATTGTATAACTTGTGTGATTTATGGTGCTTAAAGGGCAAATAGCTATTTCTTAGAAATGTATAAGTCTATTTTAGTGACATGAACATAATTCAATTGTGTAACTTGTGTTATTCGTGGTGCCTAAAAGGTCGAGCAATGTATTTGATTGCAACTCATGTCTATTTTGTAACCATTCTAGTCAAATTTTTTAAGATTATTTGTTATCTTTCAAAGGGTGGTAACTTTGTAACAATTATAGACAGACCGCGAGCAAAAAAGAGTCGGTGTGCACATGTTCAGCAGAGCCATGACCCTTCCATACCACCCGTGCATCACGTGATACGCTTCCCTCCCTTCTCACATTCCCTTGTATGGAACCGGTACATCTCGTAGAGAAACACGTGTGTTATTGTAGTGTTATTTTGTGTTCAGTATATACTATTAAAAGTGTGCAGAAAACGAGTTGCCAATCTTCAAAGTCTTCTTGCGTTTCCGGTAGGCCACTTAGAGGCCAAGCTCGTGAAATAGTGTATAACGTTACCCAGTATTTCAAGAACATAAAAGAAACATTTAACATTCATAATGCAAACGTACTGGCAATGACAAGTGAAGCAACGGGTGTTTCAGTAAGTACTGTAAGCAACATTTTAAAAGCGGGAAGAGTGTTCATTGCAAAGGGTAAACCAAATTTTTCTATCCCAGATGGAAAATCAAACCCAAAGAAACCCAGAGTTGAAATGGATTCATTTACAGATTCCGCGATTCAACAAAAAATTCATGCATATACCATGTGCAAAGAAGTGTCAACAATAAAAAAACTTTTAGCCAGCCTAAAGATGGACTCCTTGTACACAGTACAAATGGAATCGTTGCCAGTCCAAAAGGAAGGTGTTGCTTATTCCAAAAATTTAACTAAAAACGAAGAAGCAATTAGACCTATTTCCCCAAATTTAGCTACACATCCACCAAACACTTTATTTAAAAATAAAGCATACTCTCTAAAAACCAATACCTACAAACCAAAGCCTACTCATAACTCCTTTAATTTCCTAGGATCCCTTTTGAAAAATTCCCAGGTAAAGCAAATCACTCCGAGAAATAATGTGAATATAAAAACCTTGAAAACTAGAAGTTTAAATGTAAACAATAAAAATATGGGGACTGTAAGTACCAGAAATCTCAGAGTTATTAGAGTTCAAAAAGTAGCTCGCGAAATAACGGAACAAGAATTTAAAACTGGCACAAAACATCACAATTTTGCCAATAGAGGGTATATATTATTAAAAGTTAAAAATGGCAGATTACATAGAATGTAATTATTTAAGAATAGCACAAATTAATGCCCAAAGGAGTAGACATGTGATGTCCGAATTGAAAAAGACTGCAGAGGAATTAAAACTTGATGTTTTATGTATACAGGAACCGTATTCTAGTAATGGCAAGTTAGCACACATCCCAGTTAAAGCTAGAGTTATTAGCTGTGGAAACAACCCCATGGCAGCAGTAGTTATTTATAACCCTCACTTACAAGTTATGGATATAGCTCATCTCGGAAACTCGCAACCAACTGTATAGAAATTACACATACTTCAGGAAGATTTGTTTTGATAAACCAGTATTATCAATATTCCCATGATATAGAACCTTATTTAGACCAAACCAGAATTATATTTAGACAGTATGCTACTTCAGAATTAGTATTTAAATTTGATGCAAATGCAAAATCTGATTGGTACCATAGCAATATTAAAGACGATAGAGGGGAGAAATTAGAAGAATTAATAACTGAATTAAATTTAATTGTTCAAAACCAACTTAATAATCCACCAACTTTTGAAAATAGAGCTGGCACATCTGCTAATATTGATCTGACTTTGTGCACTTACCGAGCAGATCAAAAATTGAAAAATTGGAAGGTTGGTCAAGATTTATCTTCCAGTGACCATCGTTTAATATACTTTAATTATTATATCATAAATCCATATATAGAGGCCATGAAGAGTGAGAGGATTGTCAACTACAAAATTGCTAACTGGGATCAACTAAGGGATGAATTTAGTAAAATTAACTTTAATTACGACAGCAAATCGGTGGATAAAGATGCATTGAAACTGACCAAAGCAATTCAATCAGTAATCAAGAACGTTATACCAATGGTTAGGGCTAAAACATTCTATGACAAAGTGTGGACAGAGGCGTTACAGAAAGCTAGACAGAAGATGAGGAGGACGCGACGGATTTATCAGAAGACAAACATAGCACTCTATAGGGAACGTAACTTGGCTATCTACAGGAAAGCAAGGACCAAGTATAAAGAATTTTTTAATAAAACTAGGTGGAATACTTGGCAAAAATTTGTGGAAACAGAGCTAGAGTTAAATATATGGGGAACACCTTATAAAATAGTAATGGATAAAATTAAGAAACCGGACATGTTAACAACACTTAAAAAGGGCTAAGTTCAGTAAACGTACTTTTAGACAAATTACTACCACAGGATAACAGAAATGATGACAATGATACTAATATATACAAAAGATTAGAAATGATACAGCCATATCAAAATTTAGGAGTAGTGTATCCGTTCGACACCACGGAAATCAGTTTAATACTTAGAAATCTTAAAAAGAAAAAAGCTGCCGGCTCAGATGGAATAATTAATGAAGTACTGACCTGTATAGAACGTGATCTTACACCAATATTGCACAAATTATTTAATGACTGTCTATGGCAAGGATGCTACCCGTACTGCTGGAAGGAAGCAAAATTAATTATACTTAAAAAAGGTGCTGATAAGGAACCCATGGATCCAAAGTCATATAGGCTGACTTGTCTATTGAATACTCTTGGGAAGGTTTTGGAAGAATTAATATGTAAAAGATTAAAAGAATTCCACTTAAGGATTGGACTTAACAATAAGCAATATGGCTTTAGGAAAGGCTGCTCTACTGAAGATGCTATCAATAAGTTAATAATATCGACTAAAGCGTCAACCTCTAAGTATGTAATTGGAATCCTAGTTGATATTTCTGGGGCATTCGATAACCTTTGGTGGCCGGTACTCTTTGAAAGATTGCGACTTAAAGGAATCCCCAAATCTTTGAATTTGATTTTATTGGATTATTGTAAAGACTGGAGAGTGATTATTAAAGGTGCCCGTAGCAATGTAATTCGACACATTACCAAGAGATGCCCCCAGGGTTCGATCCTCGGACCAACCTTTTGGGACATCTTATTGGAGACCTTATTAGATGAATTGATAAGTAATAATAATGTAATGGAGATTATTGCATATGCCGATGATATATTATTTTTAATCGAAGGCAACAATAGAAATGAAATTGAGGAACGGGCCAGGAATTTAACCACAACATTAAGCGGCTGGTGCAGTACAACCAAACTACAAGTGGCCCCATCCAAGTCAGCTTATATGGTTTTAAAAGGAAACTTTAAAAGGAATCCTACAATTAAATATAATAATCAAAATATTAGAAGACAAAAGGAAGCAAAATATCTAGGCATACTTTTAGATGATAAATTACATTTTAGAAACCATACTAAGTATGTTAGGACAAAGGCAGAGAAAGTTATGATGAAATTAGCCAGAATAGTGCAGTTTGAATATAGGATACCGTTTAACGCAATAACCTCGTATCATACCAGCATTTTTGCATCCATAATAACGTATGGCGCAAGTGTATGGGCCTTTAGGATGTGGAATGTTCAAATTAAAACCTTACTAAGAAGAACTCAGTGAAAAATTTTATTAAGGTATACAGGAGCTGTCAACACTACACCGACACTAGCACTATTAGTCTCCATTGGCATTTGGCCGATCGATTACACCATCAAGTTAAAAGGGGCAATTTTCTGGCATAAAAAAGGAGATCTAAGGAGGGTTCAAGACATAGTGGGAAGAAATTGTGCAAATATAAGAGAAATAAAATGTAATTTACTTCTAAGTTTTCAAGAGGAATGGGATAGTATGATCGCCGGAAGGAGAACTTATCACCTTTTTAATAATATTAAAGAAAGATTAAAATTGAAGCATGTGCAGCCCACTAGAGGATTATTACATTATTTAACTGGGCATGGACCATATAAGACATATTGGCTAAAAATACAAAGGACTGAAAACGATGTATGTGACAGATGCAATGTTCAGGACACACCTGAGCATGCGCTATTTGAATGTGTTAAGTACAGGGAGCAAACAAGAAAAGAGAGACAGGCACTGAGTGGCAATATATTTATAACATTATTAGGAATAAGGATTTATATGAGCATCTTCACAAGCTGGCAGATAAAATAAGTAAGATTGCATGGGAGGAGGAGCGATTACCAGCTAGGCAACAACCACATAACGTTAATGTAGTTATAGAACCAAGGAGATTAAGATCTCATCAGGTACAAGAGGAAAGAGTAGTAGTGCAAGATGAGGAGGTTAATGATAATAGAAATGGAGGAGAGACTGCGGGCAGAGAGAGGAGACGGATCGAGATAGAGGAGAGATCAGCAGGGATAGGAGGGGAGATGAGTAGAGATGGAGGAGAAACCAGCAGGGAGAGCAGAGGAGATGGATCAACATGGAGAAGTAACCAGCAGGGAGAGGAGATGGATCGAGATGGAGGAGAGATCAGCAGGGAGAGGAGAGGAGATGGATTGAGGTATAGGGGTAATCAGCAGGGAGAGGAGAGGAGATTATTCTAGGTGGAGGAGACATCAGCAGAGAGAGGAGAGGAGATGGATCGAGATGGAGGAGAGATTAGCAGGGAGAGGAGAGGAGATGGATCGAGGTATAGGGGTAATCAGCAGGGAGAGGAGAAGAGATCATTCGAGGTGGAGGAGAGATTAGCAGAGAGAGGAGAGGTGATAGACCGAGATGGAGGAGAAACCAACAGGGAGAGGAGAGGAGATCGACCGAGATGGAGGAGAAACCAGCAGGGAGAGGAGAGCAGATGTATTGAGGAGGACAGATTAGCAGGAAGAGGAAGTATTAAGTGATAAATTATGTGGCGGTGTAGGTGAAGTGAATATTAAGTTGTGGGTAGTAATTTGGGAAGTGATTGAGTGAGAGGTTTAAAATCCCACACGTAGATAATAATTTGGGAATTTTTTGTTTTAATGTTACTAGTGATTTAAGGAGGGAAAAAAGTGGCATGTTATGAGTTTGAATGGGGAAGTGAAGAAATATGAATTTGAGATAAGGATATAAAGGTGATATTAGAAATATATTAAGTGATGAATTTTGTGCTGGATACCAGTACAGTTGGCCGCCGGGCACTGGCGGTCTTTGGTGTTAAGTTAGATGTAGTATTTATTATTTATAACCGGATACTGGTTATTTACTGGATACCAGTAAATTTGTTTAAATAGTGATTTATGGAAATTTATTTTATGTAGTTATATAAGTATGTTATAAAAGCAGGGGGGGGGGGTGATAAAATGGGACATATTATTTAATTTTTATTATATTATTTGGAATATTTTGTTTTAAATTTAAAATTTAGTTTATGTTATATTTGTAATTAAAAAGGGAGGATAAAAGTGAGAAAGTTTCATTTATAAAAAATTATTTTGAAATGTTTTGTTTGAAATTGAAGTTTTATTAAATTTTATGTGTATATTTAAAAAGGGGGGATAGTAATGAAATTTTATATTTGAATTTTAAAATTATGTAGAGATAATTAATTGTATGTATATTATAAAAAGGGGGTTAAAATATATTTTATTTGAATTTTGAAATGAGAGAAGTTATATATGTGTATATTTTAAAAAGAGGGGAGATAAAAATGTATTTTTTTTATTTGAAATTATTTGTTTGTAGTATTTTATTTTAATTTTTGAAAATTTGTAAATATTTAATATTTAATTATATATTTGGTATAAGTTGTGTATATGTATGAATTTGGTAAATTTTGTTCAAATATTATATATGGTGTTTTGAAAAAAAAAAAATTGTTTAATTTGGTTGATAATTTATGAATATTTTTTTATTATTAAATTAATTTAAAATTTTTAAATGAAATTTATTTGAATTTTGAATTGTAAAATTGAGTAAATAATTTTGGTAAGATTTTATTAGATATTAGGTTGGTATTATAAATTGAAATTTTGTTATATATTGTTTGATATTGAATTAAAATTTGTATATAAAATTTTAAATATTAAATTATGATATTATTGGAAAAATTTGATATATTTTTAAATGGGAATTATTTTGATAAGTTGAATTGAAGATTTGTTGTTTTATTGATTTTATGAAATGTTTAATTAAAATAATTTTTGTAAATGTATAATTTATTTAATATTAAATTATATATTTATTTGATTTATTTTGGTATATTGATTGATATTTGCTATATGAATTGGAAGTTTTGTTGGTTGTTTTGGTTTGATGAATTAGGAATAAAAGTTAATAAATTAATTATTATTAGTAATTGAAATAATTACTTATGTAAATAGGTTAAGAAATTTAGAAATTTAATTACTTGATTTTGGAATTTTAATTTGAGTTTTTTTATTTTGGTTGTTAAATTATGAATATTTTATTTAAAAAATCTTTTTATATATGTATATATTAATTTAACCATTAGTATTGTGATTGTTTTAGGTATTAGAGGAAATGTTGGTATAGATATTAGATGTGATGAATAGATTTTGAGCATGTTTAATTTGTGTATGTTGTAATTTTCCTTTTTTTTTTTTTTAGTTTTATTGTATATTATATTTTTGTTTTGTAGTATTTAGATTTTTATAACTTGTAGAATATTGTAAATATTTTTGAAAGTTAAATAAACGAACAGGGATCCGGAATGTAAGCCCTGGTTTAAGTAATTAGGTGCCAGGGTTTATTATTGCAGTTTTTTATTTACATATTTACATATTATTTATTTATTTACATATTTACATATTATTTATTTACATATTTACATATTATTTATTTATTTATTTATTTATTTACATATTTACATATTATTTATTTACATATTTACATATTATTTATTTACATATTTACATATTATTTATTTACATATTTACATATTATTTATTTACATATTTACATATTATTTATTTATTTATTTATTTATTTATTTATTTATTTATTTATTTATTTATTTATTTATTTATTTATTTATTTATTTATTTATTTATTTATTTATTTATTTATTTATTTATTTATTTATTTATTTATTTATTTATTTATTTATTTATTCATTTATTCATTTATTCATTTATTCATTTATTCATTTATTCATTCATTCATTCATTTATTTAGTCCAAAAGGAAGATTTTGGTTGAACAGCTGGATATAGCTGTTTGGCAAACACAGTACCTAAATGACATCAGGAAGTACAGGGCAGAGCGGTGGAATATTGTATACAGTGATGAAACATACATCTAACAATGTCATTCAGTAAGTAAGTGCTGGCAATCAGAAGAAGAGCTTGGGGTTACAGTAAACATTGGAATGGGGCAGAAATTAATTATTGTTCACGGTGGAGGCGAGAATGAATTTGTCGAGGGGGCACTGCTGATTTTTAGAGGAGGACAAACATGGGGAGACTATCACAAATGTATGAATTTTGAAAACTTCAGAACATGGAGACGCAGCTTCTTCCCGCTCTTGCTCACCCTAGTGTTATTGTTATGGATAATGCCATGTACCACAACAATGAGTGGGACAAGAAGCCAAACATGGCTACTCTAAAATCTGAAAAGACACTGGATGGAGGACTACAGTTTCAACTTTGATCCTGCTATGGCAAAAGCGAAATTGTTGGAAATTATCAACAGCAGGCCTCGTGAGAAACAATTTCCCATGGACACTGTTATTTATGAACATGGACACATTCCATTGCGCCTTCCTCCCTATCATCCTGATCTAAACCCCACTGAAATGGTATGGGGTGACATCAAGGGAAAAGCTGTGCAACAACAAGTTGGCGGAAGTTTGATGGGGAAAGAAGAACTGTGCCGACAGTTGTTTTCTGAGTACTCTGTTGAACAGTGAGTTAAGTGTTGTGACAATGTGAAGTTAACGGAAAACAATTACCTCGGACATGACCTCATCATTGATCAGGAAATTGACAGAATCATAATTTATTTAAACCCAGAGGAAGGAAGCAGTGATTCTGAAGAAAGTTCAGGAAGTGGGTACAGCAGTGAATGCGAGAGTGAGTAAACAGCTGACCAGAGCAGACGGCACAGTGGAAGAAAGGCAACCCAAAGGACAGTGGAGGGGGACAGTAGAAGAGCTTCAGTTTTGGTAAGCCACGCCTACAACTTTATTTTGTTCGCGGTCTATCTATGGGTAATTAAACTCAATTATCTAGATATCTTGTTTTATACTTAGAGAAAAGGGAATGCAATCCTCTCTCAGAATTGGTCCTGCTGATTTTCCCGGTATTAGGGTCCTTATCCTTTGTCCTTCTGACAATTGCACCGCCCTCCATGGTGCACTTTTCAACATCACCCTACATTGGATAACCTAATTCAACACAAGAAAATGCATGCCTGGTCCAGGAGACAAATCACTAAGGATGGCAAACAGACATCATGGAGCAAATTTGTAGCCTCATTTAACTGACATACACCTTCCTTGGTTGTATGGGATAAGTTAAGGTGCATAGCCGGTAAATCGACCCATATGTCAACTGCAGGCTTGAAAACAGCTACAGGAGCTGTTGTTGATTCATTTGATCTGGCCAGCACATTTAGCAGTGCTTTTGCTCAAGTTTCTAGCTCGGATAACTACTCCCCTGAGCTCCTTACAATTAAGACTCAGGTGGAATCTCAAGGCTTCGCGTTTTGTTCTAGAAACATAGAAGATTACAATTGCCTTTTCATCATGGTGGAGTTAGAACATTCTCTTTCATCCTCATAACTGTCAGCACCAGGACCAAATGGTATTCACGTACAGATATTACAACAGTTCTCTCCTGAAGGAAAGACACTCCTGCTCAAGGTCTATAATCGTGTTTGGGTTGACAGTATGGTTCCAGAAAACTGGTGGTAAGCCACCTTTATACCCATTTTGAAAGCTGGAGAGAATCGTCATCTTCTCTCCAGCTACCATCCTATTATTTCCCTCACCAGTTGCATTTGCAAGTTGATGGAATGAATAATCAATAGACGATGGTAGAGACTTGCAACCTACTGACTAACATTCAGGGTGGTTTTCGACGACTCCATTCAACTGTAGACCAGCTTGTGTCGATACAACACAGATAATGAATGAATTTATGAAGAACTGTCAAACCGTTGGCATATTTTTCGATCTTGATAAGCATTATGATATGTGTTGGCAAGCAGGGAATCTATGTTCCCCGTATATCTGGAACATATGTGGATGCCTACCATGGTTCATTCAGTAGCTTATGAAAGACTGCGTTTTCCAAGTAAGGGTTGGTTTGGTTTTTTCTAATTCTTTTGTTCAGGAAAATGGAGTACCTCAGGGTTCGGTACTAAGTGTCACACTGTTTGCTATAGCAATTAACTCCATCTGGAAATGTGTTCCACCTGGAGTTTTGTCATGCCTATTCATAGATGACTGGGCAGAACACTTTAAAGAATTGTTAAATGACATAACTGAAGAGGATAGAGAAGAAGTAGAGGAAGAGGGGAGGAATGAGAACAGAGACAGGATAGAAGGGAATATTGACCCACCTACATTAGAGGAAATTGGAGTAATTGTGGAAAGAATGAAGAACAATAAAGCACCAGGAGAAGATAACATAACGGTGGAGCTGGTGAAATATGGTGGGGAACCCCTAAGACATGTATTATACGGCATAATTACAAAGATCTGGGAGAAGGAGGAAATGCCACTAAACTGGAACACTGGGATAGTTTGTCCAATTTTTAAGAAAGGGGACAAATTGGAATGTAATAACTACAGAGGTATAACTCTGTTGAATATAGTGTATAAAATATTATCAACAATAATTAATGAAAGAACTAAGCAAATCACAGAGATAATAATAGGAGAATACCAGTGTGGATTTCGACCTAATAAAGGAACTACAGACCAACTATTCATCATGAGACAAATTTTGGAGAAGCATTATGAATATGGAATAGATCTTCATATACTGTTCGTGGACTTTCAACAGGCATTTGATAGTGTCAATAGGAGGAAACTGTATGAGGCTATGAAGGCAATGGGCATACCAAATAAATTAGTCAGATTAATACGGATGACTATGAATAATACGAAAGCTAGAGTAAAAATTGATAGTAAATTAAGTGATAGCTTCCAGTTCAATAAAGGGGTAAAGCAAGGAGATGGATTATCCACTACATTATTTATATTGGCTCTGCATCATGTTATAGCAGAGATAGATCAGAGAGGCACTATATTTAACAAGATGAGTCAGATATGTGCCTATGCAGATGATATTGCTATTGTAGCCAGATCTAAAAATAAAATAATAGAAGTGTATGAGAAATTACAGGAAAACTCAGAGAGAATCGGATTAAGAGTTAACGCGCAGAAAACAAAATACATGATGATATCAGGAGGGAATAGGAAGCTACAGGATTTGAGAATTGGTGATCAAATATTCCAAGGAACAGAGAAGTTTTGTTACCTGGGCAATATAATAGATAATGAAGCCAAAATGAGCATTACTATAAAGGACCGCATACAAGCAGGGAATAAAGCATACTTTGCAAATTTAAAATTGTTAAAAAATAAAATACTAACTAGGAAAGATAAAACCCTGATATATAAAACATTGATAAGACCAGTAGTTACATATGGGGCAGAGACCTGGACACTGACAAGGTCTGACCAAGATAAATTAAGAAAATTTGAACGCAAGATAATAAGGAGAATATATGGCCCTGTAGTAGAACAAGGTGTGTGGAGGATACGTTATAATGAGGAAATCAACCAACTTATAAAAGGAGAGGATATAGTACGCTTTATTAAAGCACTAAGGCTACAATGGATGGGACATCTGGAACGAATGGAGACGAATAGAATACCTCTAAGAGTGTTTAAAGCAAGACTATACTCAACAAGGAAGAAAGGAAGACCCAGGATGAGATGGATTGATGGAGTGATTGATGATTTGAACACTATGAAGGTGAAAGGATGGAGAGAGAAAATTAAGGACAGAAAACCATGGAGGCTGATTGTGAAGGAGGCCAAGGCCCACATAGGGCTGTAGTGCCGGATAGTAAGTAAGTATTCATAGATGACTACACCGTCTATTGTACTTCTAAGTGTACAGCATTTTTGGAACAGTGGCTGCAGCAATGTTTGGATAAACTTCGAGAATGGAGCTCAAAAAATGGTTTTCGTTTCTCAACTGAGAAGTCAATTTGCTTTAATTTCTGGCACCATAGGAGACGATTACCACCTTTGCTCCATTTCAGTCCAGATTTACTTCCCTTTGTAGATGAAACGCATTTCCTAGGGTTGATCTTGGATAGGAAGCTTAATTGGTCATCGCATGTAGCACAGCTAAGAGCAAGATGTGACCGTTCCCTGAATATCTTGCGGGTACTAAATGGCAAATCATTGGGAGCACATTGGAAAATTTTGCTGTGAGTGTATCGCACACTGGTTCAATCCAAACTAGACTGTGGGTGTATCATTTATTCCTCAGCACGACCATCTATGCTGAGAAGATTAGATGTGGTCCACAATAGAGGTATACACATGGCAATAGGAGCTTTTCCAATAAGCCCAGTTGTGAGCCTTTTATGTAGGAGTTGAGAGAGTGGTTGAGAAGTTCTCAAAATATGTTTTACAAGAAATCATGACTGCAGTGTTTTCATCATAAAAATCTGTTTCACATCATGCTTTTTTTAAACAAATTAGTACTTTCTTACTTTGAATGTATAAATGATAGGTGCAAATAAATACAAAAATAATGGGCATTAGCATTATATATACTAATAAACTAACAAGAACAAGCAAAGAGAAGGTAGTTAAAAATTTAGAGATTAAAGTCAGTTATATTATAAAAATTATAACATTAAATTTCATTGAATGTAAAAAAGAAAAATCCTGCACCACTTTTGAGTTCAAAAAAGAATTGACCTTTTAATGTTAGGCTCATAATTGGTGGTAAAAGCATTTCAGAAGTTGTAAGCCAAACATATTGAAGTTGCACCGACTAAAATATATAAGCATAAAAGTTGAAAAGACATCTCTGATTTTTCAAATATCTTCTGTGTTTACTATAGGAAAGGTGTAAAATATATTATAATATAATACATTGTGGTGGTCATTGGGCAACCGAGCCCAGTTAACCTCCTTGTGATGAGATATGCGAGAGGAAGTTACCCAGTTTATCGGAAGTTCTTTGACTTCTCTAAGCTTATTACCACAGAGAGCTGACCACTCTTCATGCCAGCATGACAGCACTGCCCTCCATACTTCAAGCCTAAAGTCTTCCAAGTAATACAAGAGTTGGTAATACTAGGTTCTGTGGTTGCTGCCTTTGCTGCCAAATCCGCCATTTTATTCCCCGGCAAACCTACATGACCAGGAATCCATGCACACACCAGTTAATGCCAAACACGTGTAAAACATGGAGGGAGGAGTGGAGAGGGAGGAGTAGAGAGGGAGGAGAGGGAGGAGTGGAGAGGAAAGAGTGGAGAGGGAGGAGTGGAGATGAGAGAAGAGAGGGAGGAGTGGAAATGAGAGAAGAGAGGTGAGGAGAACAGGAGACGAGAAGATAAGAGAGGGGAGGAGAGGATAAGAGTCAATAGAGTCTTATCCTGACGTCACCATGCTGCTGTCAGCTGTCTGCTGGAAGACAAGCGACTTTGCTGACACAACACAAACACCGCCACACCACTGAATGACTGGTTCAGTGTCACTGCTTTCAACTCACTTTATCAAAGTTTATATTTACACATGTACACAAACCCCGTCACACCGAATACTGTTTTAAAGCAGCAGAGGCTTTATTCGTCCGATAAATATTCGATACCAGAAAAAGCACCATTGTTTTCTTCTTCAGGCTTTTCCCTTTCACCATTTTCTTCCTCTTCTTCTCCTTCTCCTCCTCCTCCTTCTTCTCCTCCTCCTCTTTCTCCTTCTCCTCCTCTTTCTCCTTCTCCTTCTCCTTCTCCTTCTTCTTCTTCATCTTCATCTTCTCTTTCGTCATTTCCACTGTCACTGAATCCTCCATCTTGGATTACAAAGCTTTCTATGACATTTTCAAACAGGCTTTCTTGTTCAATATATTTGTCCTCCAGCTTTATAACGTGTTGACAGGCATTTTCCCACTTTTTCACGCTGATATCATCAATATGCTGTTGGCAAAGCTTCATCACATCATCTAATTTAAATGTTGTGTTCTGACCAGCAACCCATTATTTTATATATAAAGAACGAATAAACTAAACTATCATCCCAGATAAGCTCTATTGGGTTAAGATGTAGTGAATAGGGCAGTAATCTAAGGACACTGTGTCCATGAATAGCCAACAAACTGTCAATGACGTAATTTTTTTGAACTGGTTTATGAGCTATAATTAGGTTGTAAAGCTCCAACTTAAACATCCTTTCGTCAAATGGTATATTATTTGCTGCAAGCCAGTCCTTCATCTCACTTTTGGTTGAAGCCGATGTTGGGGCCTTTTCCAACTGCACATTATAGTATGATGCGTTATCAATAACCAAGATGGATCTGGGAGGCCAATTAAGAATTAATTTTTCTACTAGCTATTTTTTGTAATTTTCCCCATTCATTTTGTGGTGGTAATCACCTGTTTTTTTGTTTGATTTATACATTAGAAATGCTCCAGGTACAAATCCAGTTTTACCTCCTGCATGAACGATGATTGCTCTTGGCGCTTTTGCAGCAGGTACATGGAAACCTGAAGTGCTACCATCACTCCAGCTGTTTGATCTTGTATGGGTGCTATGGATGTAGGTTTCATCCTCATATATTATGGGCCTTCCTTCTTCCCTATATTGCATAATTGCCTGCATGAATGAAACATGAGTTCGAATGTTGTGCCTTTCCTGCAATATTCTAGTGTTTTTTCATGTTTTCCGCCACTTGAATCCCATTTTCCTCAAAATTATTTTCAAACTTGTGCTACCTCCATTAAAATTTGTGGCCTCCCTAACCTCAGGTAGCAATTTATTGATGGTGGGAAGCATTTTTTTCAACAATGTAAAAATTAAATATAATACGTCGAATAACACATTTATCAAAATTGTCTACATTTGTGACACACTTTGGTACATGGTGCACTTTTCAGGAGTTTCAAAAGAGGTGCCTTGTTCTTTGCATTGTTTCCCTTCCTTGACAATGTTTCTTATAGTTCTTTCAGGCACTTACTCTTTCTTGCACTTTCTTCAATGGAATCAATAACTCACCAGAAACTGCTTCACTTTTCATAAACACATGGACATTTTTCACAACTTCCCTAGTTTGGCTATGCCAAGTTTTTATAAAATTGGAGGCATTTTATTTCATATAAGAATGCAAAAGACAAAACGTAACAATAATAGGGCAACCTTAACAATAACCTAACCTTAATAAACATAGGCCAAAACACAGTCCAAGTTTATATAAGTGCTGAGGCTTTCACGGCCGGCATTATCAACTATGTTAAGTAGATTTTCCGGGCTTGTGGGCCGTGGTCGAGTTGGATTACCTTCCTCCGAATCCAACTCGACCACGGCCCACAAGCCCGGAAAATCTACTTAACACAGTCCAAGTTTAATTATAGAAACTAAACTGTGCACAGCGAGTTCAAATATCATACGCAGATGGCTGCAAGAGAGACGTCACTCGTAATACTGCTTCTGCTAGATTGAACTAGCTGTATTCACTGCGCATGCACGAGAGTTGTGAGCTCACTAGCTGTCCAAATAATCACTGCGCACCCAGGCTTCACCGGCACAGAACTAGTGCCCAAGCTATACAAGCAGAACTGTCTGCATGGCTATACAGGGAATGCCTCTCAATGTAGAATAACAGATGCAAAGCTAAAGGACTATCTACAGAAAAAAGGTACAGAGGCAAACAATACAACATTAAGAATTGAGAACCATGGGACCAAACAAAGTGTTCAAACTGGGAATTCCATTCCAATACATAGAGCAAGCAAGGAGGCCAACTTTTGGCCCAAAGGAATACTTCTGAAGCCCTTTAATACAAAAGCACCATGAGGGAACACCTGGTCTAAATACAGCCTAAGCAGAGACATGGAAAATGAGACCCTAAAAGTACTACTGTTGGAACATAGACAACTCGGGAGCACTGTAGACATAATACCGGAAGGCACATTTGCGTAATATGATATAGTAATACTGATAGAAATTATGCTGACAGCGAGAAAGGCCTAAACCATAAATGCACCAACAAGGCAGGCTCCCAGAGAGAGACCATCTGGGGGCACCCCATGCATTCTCAGTACCAAGATATCAACTTTCCAAATAACACACAAAATAGATAAAATTCTAATGATTAACACATGATTATGCATTATCATATTTATGTTCTTCGAATCGGATATGACGCCTATGGACATAATCAGAGAAATCTCTGTTACCTTTCGAAAGAACACCAAATAAGATGCTCATCACAACTGGACACAAACTGTTGGATAGACAAGCGATCACTAGAAACATCACAAGTAGTAGACTCCCTCAAAGAGGAAGGGCCGAGCCTAATAAATGATAGGAACTGGATAGCATACTTTTGCCAGAATGAGGTCAGTGCCATAAACCTATCTTTCACCAACATGAAGGACATCAAACCAATAGACCAAAGCATCATCAGGGGAGAGGCACTTAGGAAACACCTACAAATAATAAGCCTACATGAAAAACATGAAAAGACAAGATAAAGCAGACTTTATCCAGAAAAATAAACTCAGCACTGCTAGAGCAACAGAGGTTCAATGCAGCATTTAAAATGATTGAAGAATGAAACCTAAATGGGGCAAAGACATAGAAAGAACCTTAAGACAAGCAGTGGAAGCACCAAGAAATGATAGGAGGAAAGCAAAAACATGGTTCCACATGGACTACTACTAGGACGGCAAATCAGCACTGGAAGCACTATACATTACACGGAGAACACCAACTAACAGCAATCTACAAAATTATCATATCAAAAGGGGACAATAAAAGGAAACAGTCAAGATCATAAAGAAAGCCTTCCATAACGAAACAGAAAAGAAGCTTGAGTAAGCTTTCACGGCTGGTGTCATAAAATAGAAAATGATTATCCATGCTTGTGGGCTGTGGTCTAGTGGGAATTCTCCTTCCAGACGTTTCGTTTGAAGCTGAATTGAACATCCTCAGTGGTGTGACCATAGTACTCTGGTGGTCTCGGTGACGACTGATATGGAACTATTTGGTTTCAAAGATTTTATACACTTAGCATGTGTGGGTGTTTGACAGTGGGTCCAGTCTTCGTTTATTGGTTTGGCTGCTGCATGGGATTGGCTAAATTGGGGGCTGCTTCCATTGTCTGTAATTGTTGTCGATGGGCTGGCATCCACTGTGGCTGAGGCTGTTGATGGTGTAGGATCTTGAATTTCTCTCCAATCAGGTTTATTTAAATACAGCTTGATATCCAGAAGTATACAAAGCACATAAAAACCCTTACTGGAGACAAATTCAAGATCATACGCCATCAACAGCCTCAGCCACAGTAGATGCCAGCCCATCGACAACAATTATTGACAATGGAAGCAGCCCCTGCTTTAGCCCATCCTATGCAGCAGCCAAACCAATAAACAAAGACTGGACCAACCATCAAACATCCACACATACTCAGTGTATAAAACCTGTGAAACCAAATGGCACCATGTCAGTCATCGCCAAGACTACCAGAGCACTACGGTCACACCACCAAGGATGTTCAACGCAGCTTCGAACAAAACATCTGGAAGGAGAATTTCCACCAGACCACAGCCCACAAGCTGGATTATCATTTTCTATTTTAGAAAAGAAACTAATAGAAGAACTAGAAAACAACACTTATAAGACCTTCCAACACAGACAACCCAAATACCCAAGGAACATTACAATGGAGAAATGGGAAGCACATCTCACAGCACTCCTACCAGATGGAGAAACATGACCAGCACCACATCCAGTAAACCACATAGAGGAAGTCATAGTTGTTCATGGAAGAAAAAGTGAGAGTGGCTATAATGTTGACTAAGAACAACAAGGCCAGCAGACCCAACCTTGTATGCCAGGCATGGGGAAGAAGGGTGACAGCAGTGCAATCTAGTATTTGCCCTCTCCACTTACTGACACAATTTGAAGGACTGACCGGTTCTCTGAGGCAGACAGACAATAGTGGGAGGCGTGGTCTGGTAACTAACTGCTGTGAGGCAGTGGAAGGGGTTAAAACTACGGTGTAGAGGAAGTGACACAATGTATTG
Source organism: Tenodera sinensis (assembly GCA_030765045.1). Lineage (NCBI taxonomy): Eukaryota > Metazoa > Arthropoda > Insecta > Mantodea > Mantidae > Tenodera > Tenodera sinensis. The sequence continues at coordinate 156,925,761 of CM060962.1, forward strand.
GTTCTCCCCGTCTATGTTATATGCAATGAGTACCTACCTGAAGGACTCCATTAAGAAATAAGAAAAGGGTATAACCATACTATTCAATGCTTGCCTAGGCAAGGCACCATTCCAAACAACTGGTTAACAGTGATGTTAAAAGCGCTATAGAAAGGAAAGGGAGACAGCAGAGATCCAAGCTTGTATAGAGGGATTGCCCTGGAGTCAGCACTACTGACGTTACTAACCAGATTATTGTGTGAATGCCTGACAAAGGCAGTGGACACACAGATACAAGAGAAACAATTTGGATTTAAGAAGGGAAGAGCTGCAATCCAGGCAATAGGATGTCTACCAAAAGATATAAAGGACTGAAACCTCAAAGAGGGAAGCTTCATACAGCCTTCCTAGATTACTCCAAGGCATTCAACAACATAAATAGACAGACCCTAATGGACAAACTAGAGCACTTTGTGAGCAAATATAGCTATGAAGCAAGACTCATCAGGAAGCTGATGAGCAGTAACCATATAGAAATATTAAACATCACCAAGTCTAAGTATACAACAGACAAATGGGGTATTACAGGGAGACCCACTCAGTCCATTACTGTTCAACTTAGCCACCACAGATTAATACTAGCAAATGTGAACATATATTTACACACAGATGACATGGTACTGACCTCCACCAGCCTACAAGACCTACAACTGGCTTTTGACAGAGAGGCAGACTGGGCGAAATGAAACAACTAGTGCCTAAATGAGGAAATTATGATCACAATGACATTCAGGAAGATAGGGAAGGTGAAAACCCTAGAAGTACCATACTTCAAATAACTAGGGATGGCATTTCAGATAACAGGGACAGTGTGCACAACCCACATCAAGAAGAGAGTGACCATGGCAATAAAGGCATCTCCAGCAGATGTTAAAGACAGCACTGAAACTATTCCAAACAAAGATAGAACCAATGGTGACATATGAGTTAGAGAACATGTGGTCACATTTGAAACAAAATACCTGGAGGAATTAGATAAGTCCAAGAATCCTATCTGAAACAACCCCTGTGTCTCTCAAAGTTTACACCCTCCCTATTTACATATGTACCAATGGCAGAAATGCTATTTATACAAGGCCTGAGAATGAAACTACTTCTGCCGCCAATCCTTGGCTATAGGAGACTAATGGAAGACTTAGGAGTAGAAGCAAAACAAGATATGAAGCAACTTCTACAGTGCAGATGCAATGGAGTACAAAGACTGGAAGAACTGACTGAGGATAATATAACTCATTTGAAGGGAGGTAAGTGCTTCAAGCTGTAACTATTGCAATATTCAGTGTAATCAGTTACAGCAGTCTGATTAATTATTTTCATAAATGCAAATTTCATTCTTTTACTAACCCAGAATGCAAGTGCTTGTGGTGTGGTAAAAAGTGCAACAGGTATCATGCAGTGTGGTGTGAACAAAGACAGATATCACTCACGCAGTTGAGTAATGAACACTAGTGTTGGTGCTTAACAATTGCATATTTTGTCCCATTCCATTATTATAAAAAAGATTTTCACTATATTATACATTGTAATGCATATCCATAAAAAATGTTGTTGGCTAATGCTGGATTACTGACAATGAAGTCACTAATCCTCTTGATTGAAGAGACTTAGCAGTAATAGTAACAGTCTTTTAGAGAGCACCATATTTTTATGTTTTGGCAGTTACAACGCTCTCTCACACAAGTTACAACCCCCAGAATGTCTGGAGGACCACACCTGTCGTTGGTTTGCGGGTCTCACCAACCTGACTGGGAGAATTATCAAAATAAATTCACCGACCATATCCTCTGATTACCAATCAGAGGACGTATTACATGCCATGACAGGTTAGGGGTTAAGAGGTTATAGAGAAATTAGAGAAATGGAAGGGATGGAAAAATAAAGATCCCTAGCCCTCGGGAACACTAATAGCATCGGGGTCGGAAGTAAACAAGAGATGACCAAGGTAAGGTCATAAGGTCAGATAGAAAAGCTACAGTGAGGAGCAAAACACCAGTAGGTGGAAGTAATATTCTGCTCAGCTTGGGTACCTTGTGGTCGCCATCCACATATCCCCTAGACGGGGACCCCTGAGGGGCCAATAATAAAGTATATCACTACCAATAATTAGATTTGTGATAAGCCTGGGTACTACTAATGCAATTATTTCGCTTCCCCAGTTATTTAACTCAATTTCTAGCATAACTTGATGACGTATTTTTTTATCAGCAACAAGCTCTGTAAATATTCTAATATAATGAATCTTACTGCATGCAAAATCTATAAAGTGTTTGTGTTTTATCACTAACATTACCTTGTTTCATAACTCCAAACTTCTCTCAGCATATCATATTTCCATATAGATTTGTTCCAGTTTCCATGGCCCAGTAAACATTCACCACCAATTACATATATATCCTGACCTGTAAAAAAAAGATTGAGTAGATTAGCATTATATGGTGAAACAAATCTGCGACAGCATCTTCCTACAGATAATTACAAATAAAAACCAAATAGTATACATTTTTCCATTGACAATTGAGGAGCATTTTTTCAAAAACTCGATAGATGCAAAATTTTACGAAATTGAGTTATATATAGTACTGGCATAATTTTCATTAAGAAGTACAGATGTAGAGAAAGCCACTATGAAAGATCAAAATCAAGGAGGATATTGACCTCCAGAACTTAATATCAGAAAAATGTGGATCAACTTTTGCAACGAAAGAAGATTAAGAAATCTGCCAGTCTGGTCATTGTCAAAATATAAATACATATTTTACAACAATCTGTGAAATCAGACTTTGCAAAATTTGATTCTTATCCTGTGTAGAAGGTAGGGAACATTAGCAGTTTTTTTAAAACTCGATAGATGCACTTGCTCAGTTAAAGCAAAGGTCGATAAATACAATTTTATGATTTTATTGTCCACAGTGTAGCAACCTGAATTCTATGAAACGCATGTTGGCACTGACTGCCATCTCATTGTTGCGATTCTTGGAATTCTCAATCATTTCTGCAAGCTTTGTACACTGCTGCATCCTAGGCAATAACTGCGAACTCAGGTTGTGCGCTTGGATTTCACATTCATTTCTGCAAGCTCTTTTTTTGTTCCATTTATATCCCACCTTTAACTGCAGAGGTCATAACGGCAGCCTTGCCTATTGACAAATGGTGTTACACATTTAACAGTGGGTTTTTCGATCTTTGGGAGATTTTATACGTTAAATTCAAAATGCAAGTCAAGAAAAGCTCATATTCCAGCAATTACATGTTCTCATGCTCTCGAGTGCACTCCACGAAATCCTAAAAGTAAAGGGCATAAGCACTGTGATGCAGCTCATTTGACTTATGATATAAGTGGATTTCACCAACACCTTTCCATGCTCAACAAAATAGATCAAGATAAATTCCTTATGAAATATATGAGTATTACATCTCCTAATCACAGAGTGGTGAATAAAGAGGCTGCAAATAGAAGGCAGACTGTTCACATTAAATACAGTGTGAGAAGTAATGATGGTCAAGTATTGTCAGTATGTGCTGCAAGCTTCCAATAAATCACAGGGGTGTCAACATTTTCACTTATCTGGCAATGCACCAAAGGAAACCAGAGGAGGTGACAGAACAGGAATATTACAGAATATTCCTACAGAATATTACTTCTACTATAAAGGAAGGCATTAAGAAGTACAGATGTAGAGAAAGCCACTATGAAAGATCAAAATCAAGGAGGATATTGACCTCCAAAACTTAATATCAGAAAAATGTGGACCAACTTTTGCAACGAAAGAAGACTCATTGTCAAAATATAAATGCATATTTTACAACTTCTTCAATCTTTCATTCCATATACCACATACTGACATATGCTCAATCTGCAAAATGGGACTGATGAAGATTAAGACAGAGGTAGATGTAGAAAAGAGAAACAAACTAAGAACCATGTACAGACTGCACAAGCACTAACAAAGGTGAAAGCTTACTTATTCATCTTGTTTGAAATTTCTTTGTGTGTATTCAATAAGTTGGTTATATAAATAAAACAAAATATATTGTTATTGTGAATGTAGCAGTACTTGGTTTCTAAGTTTACACCTAATAAAATAACCCTTATAAACATTAATATGTTGGTTGTATAGTACATTATGTATTATAAAAAGATGAAAATAAAAAAAAAAATAAATACATAAATAAAAAGCAACAAAAACAATAAGCCTTCATGTGTTAATTTCTCACTCACGCAGAAAAGTTAATCAGCATCTATCGGTTTTTTAAAAAAAACTTGCGTTTTCAAACCCCAAATTTTCACTAGTTAAACTATGCTATTTGTTTCTTTTCACATTCAATGAAACAGTATCAGGAAGGTGAGTTGAATGATTAATATAGTTGCTGTGCTAACCAATTAGTATTGCGAATAAATAGAAAAACCCGTTTTTCTCAGAAACGCATTTTGTGCATCTATCGAGTTTTGAAAAAACGCTCCTCAATTACTAAAGGGCAGATTCTTGCATATTTGCTCTTTTCCTGGAATGTAAAATGTATGTATGGGACTGATAAATGCGTTTCATGATATGAGTAATTTACTGGAAAAGATCTATTGTGCATACAGAGGGTTATTTCCAATCTCTGATAATGAATTATGAATGTCATTGGTGCATTTCTGTGTGCGCAGCACGGTTAAGTGTTTGTGAGACAAACAAACCAGTTACTGTGCTGCCTTCATAGCAGTTGGACGTATGTTCATTATGCCTAAGCTAATTGAACCATATTGGGAAGGCTACATTACTGCCCTTTCCAATGCACAGTATAGTTCTCCTGCTATTGTTGAAACATCCAAGAAGAGAAATTTTGTTGTATCAAAGTATGTGGGATTAGCTCAGTGTTGAACAAAAAGGGAAAGGGTCACATGGCATTACAGTTGAACCTGATTTATGTGTGTATCAAGGGGAAGAGGGAAGATCACTTGTAACTCAGAATTACTTACAAATGAGATTATGATAGTGCATCACATTAAAAAAAAGCGATACAGTGGATCTAAATATGTAAAATTTTATAAACAACAAAGATTAAAGATATGTATAAAGAAAACATTATTTCGAACTGGATGCTGCTTTAAAGAAATCAGTTACTTTAGTGTGTGTCACTTTTCTTCATTAAGTGCATATACACCTCATTTTGTTACTGATGTGATGACTAGATGTAGTGTGGTATAAGAAATTCCTAAGTCTGAAGCAATTCTGGTTTTGGTTTTGTTTGGATTAAGTTCCACCTCTCATAAGAATTCTACTTTCTGATCTAATGGATAAGATTTCCCTTTTCTGTTCTCCAGGGCTGATTAAAAACAATTGAGAACTGAGAGACAAAGCCGCCGTTCAACACTAAGCACCAGATACTGAAAATGTTTATCTTTACATCTCCTTTGTTGCTATGACATTGTCGCACCGAAAGCTGTGGCTCTACCGGCAAACATCTTTGTCTTTTGTTTCTGCAGCTGAAAGCCACCTGCTCAGTTTGCATTTTTATTAACAGAGATAAGGAAAATGCACCTCAAATTTAAGATAACACATGCCGTATGCTCAAAATAATTACGTAAAACTTGAGTTGCAATTCACTGAAATTTAATATCCATAACTGCAAATTACATATAAATAAGGTTCTATTAACATGTTTCTATATTACATTTTGCTGACATCTATAAAAGTTTATGTATAAATACGAATTACTTAGAACTGGGTTACGTATAAAGTAGGGTCAACTGTAATTCCAAATGGAAGAAAAGAGACAAACCTACGACCTGCAACTACATGCACTCCAGGTGTGATAAGGAAGATCTAGGGCCTCATCTCTGGCAATAATCCAGCCACACAACAGACCATTGCAAACAAATCGGGAATATCCCTCAAAACTGCCAACACCATTATACACCGTGCAATTTACTACCAACCACCAAGGAGTGGAAAATATTTTCAAAGATGGTAAGCAGAATACAGAGAAAGATTCTCAAAGGGATTTATGGCCATCACTGGTTACTGCTATGATGGGAAACTGGTAATTTGTAGACTTGCTAAAAAGGCCAAAATCAATTCCATGTATTATCAGGATGAAGTTCTTACCCCAATTCACCACACTGAAATCCCAGCTCTCTATGGGAGGGACCAAAACAAAGTCTTAGTGCATCAAGATAACGCATCCAGTTACACTTCTGTTTCGACTCTCACATTCTTGCGAAGAATGGAGCAGGAAACTGGAAGACACATATTCCGTTCAGCAACATCCCAGTGAAATCTCCTGATGCCTCTCTGATGGATTTTTGTGCCTTAGGACTCTTGAAAAGGGCATTGGCAAGTAGGCTAGCCTGGAACAATTGATGGTCTTTGGAAAGCCTGTAAAGAGGAGTGGGAACTTCTGGACAGGATTGCAATGTGCAAGACTCTTCTCCAGTGTAAACTGAGGTGCAGAACAATTGCTTGGATGAAGAGACAACAAATAGAGCAGGACTGGTACAACCCTCCAGATAAAGGCATATTCAAGGGGTTAGCACATATTTATTAATATTACTATATGGATGCATGTATTACAGTTTTTCCAAACTTGTAATTGAAATATTCATTTTATTTCCATAATATGGATTTCCAGCAAGAAAATGTGGAAATTGTGTTTTTTGGAAAGGTTTGAGCAACACATTAGTATCAGCTAACATTCCTCTAAAGAATTAAACAGTTTAGAATTTTGAAAATTCCTGGAAAGATTTTGCAAAGGAAAACTTGCTGACAAATTTATGTTACAGAAAAGTTACATTGGTCCCCTTCATGAAAAAGTAGGATTCTTTAATTCAAAAAATTACTGCTAATTCAGAAAATGTTCCTAAAAACAGATCAAAATAATACTGTATAATATAATTACAGATTTTATGGCGTTATATACTGTATCACTTAAAACATTTATATACATATATTATATTGTAGATGCTTCAAGAAATTATAAATGCCAATAGTAATTTGAATCTTTGGTTATCAGTAGCAAAACATTGATTAATATGGAAGCTTCATTCCAATGCCATTGTTGGAAAACCGCATGTTCTATGGTCTGTACAGGAAAATAAAGAAAACAATTGCTATACAGATGTGGCAGCACAAATGCTAAAGCAGTTAAAGCTTTGCAGATATTTATCCAAAGCTAGTGTAAAGAACGTGTCTAGTGCACAGTCTGCACAACTGAGTAGAGGAAACTCAAGCAAACTTCCCCGAAGTGAATACTTAATTTTTTCTGTGAAGGAAGTATTTGTGGAGGCTTCATCAAGAATAATGTTGCTCTCTGAAATGATGCAAAATACTTGTTTGTGCCCAGAACTAATCCTTACTAGATGGTAAAATTGGATAGAAGCATCATAGTACAGAAGCGACCAGTTAGAAGATTTAGAAAAGCATGCTGAAAGCTTTGGATACAGTGAATCAGCAAGTATTGCAGCTGCACTGAATGCTTGTAATGAGAAGAATATCAAGGGTAAATGACTGTGTATTAGAAACTATTTTAGCAAAATACCAGTCACAAATATCTGGAAGAAAGAGGACTGCTATCATAGATGTATGAAACTGCAGATATTCTTTAGAAAGAGTCCCGTGAGAGTTTCGTGAGAATTTCGTCTAAGTCCCACTCAGCAGTGTGAGCGAATTCATACGAAAGTTGCCAAAGTTGCAGTGTTAATTCAGCACTGCCAACAGCACTATTACTTCATTTATTTGTTGCCAATCTTAAATTTGAATGTTTAGTGGGACCCGGCAGTATGCTAGTGAACTCGTTAGAAGCAAGTTGTGAGGGTGCAATGAATCGCTTCATTAGCATAGTAGATTTAGCGCCTTTATGCTATAATGAGGAAGAATGTATACAATTCCTCTACGATGAGGGCCTGCTGAGAACCTGAATGCTATGCAGGGAATGTGATGTCGTGCTACACCCCATAACAAAAATTAATTAGTGTTAATTCAGCACTTCCAGTGGAGTTTTTTTAGTGGGTAGTGCCCTAGGGCGAAGCCTACAGTCCCCCCTCTGTGCCATCCCAGCGCATGGGGCTCCATAAATGGATTTTTTCTCCACTCGAAAATACAAAAAAATAAAATAAATAAAAAATAAAACGAGCCAACATTTCGTGGACCGAGTCACAAGGCAATAACGGTGTTACACAATAATTAACACAACAACAGTATGGAGTCGCGCTAGCAATATATCTGTGTGGGCAATAACGATAATGTACACAATAATTGTATGGAGTTGCGCTGGAGGTGTAGATTAGCCGACACGCGCGCGAGTGTTTAGTGTGTTGGCAACAGAAACTAGTGTGGTTGAAAAAAGCAATGTTGGCAAATATGAAAATCGTCTGCTAGTGACACGGCGCAACCTAGTGATGATTCTGCTAACAACTGTCGGTGCATGCGCAGTAAGTAGCTTCGGACTTAGAATTTGGCCGGCAAGTGCTATGGGACCTTTCTAAAGAAGAGCCTGAAACTGCTATTACTAAAGATGTGTCTAGAGAAACTGGAAAAAATCGAAGTCAGGACTAGCATTTTTTCAGGAAGTTAACGTGATACAAGACTAATCTGGATAACAGTATAATTCATATTCTGTGAGTGACATAGCCTGTTTGGAGTACTGCCCCGTGATGTTCTGTGTAGTGAAGAGGACATTTTCTTTATACAAAATCACTTTAAATGAGAAAAGGAAACATTACGCATCAGAAAATATGATAAACTATTTGTTTGTTTATTAATAAGAACAACTGATAAGTGATGGCTAAAAGACAGTATTATTTCATGTCAACTTATTGACCATAAATAATCTATCATAATTACTATTTTCAATAACTAATGAGAGGTTAAAAATTAATACACTTATTATTTATAAAAACCAATAGTTACCTAAGATGTATGAGCAGTTTATTCAAAGATTTTGAAGAAAATTTCTCCACCCTAAACTACCCTTTACGTGGAAAATTTTTCGAAAATTCTGATTTTCTTGAAAATGGCTCCAACAATTTTGATTAAAATGACATGTTTAAAATATTTTTATGACAAATGAAACATAGACTTTGATATTTTCTTGCTATAGCCTATGTAGTCCTGTTTACTCTGGATGACTTTTGGATAACTCGTAAACCGTAAGAGATAGACCACATCTTAAAATTAAAACAATAGTCTAATAGTCAGTAATTGACAGCACATTATATTTATTAATTTTCAAGAGGGGCTGTGGCACCCTCTTGTCCCCTCCCTTTATGACACCATGTCAGGGAACTGAGTATAATGGAGAAGTTGCGTTATAGAGTTGGAAAATACTTCGATCCTGAATTTATTACTGGAGTACATGACTCAGAACCCAACATTTTACTTGGCATGAATTGATTAATCTAACTTGAAATGTTTCTGTTTAAAAACACAAATCAAGATTTTTTGCTTCCAGGCTTAAAAATGAGATGTGATGCATTCTCTCCAATTTTTCTACCATTGGAAAATTCATAGATTCATTAGGTATATATTATACGCTTCATATAGAAAATTATTCTATCTTCATTACATTATAATAATATGTTTGTGTGTAATAAACGTTTCAAGTTGAGCAAGAATTTTTCTATATGTGAAAACAGCATTAAAATGTTTATCGTGGTAATGTTCAAATGGGGTATAGTTGATCAAATTGTAATTTCATATGCTGATATTTTTTAAACAAGCAAAGATAGGAATGTGGCTTCTGTCACATGGCATGGGTCTGCATCTCTGATATTTAAACCCATGCCTTTTTTAAGTTTCCTCTAACAGAAAGAAAACAAATTATAAGTGCTCTGTCAACTTCACCCCACCTTTCATTTTGAAGTTGACTGGTTCAATAAATGAATAACATTTAGGTTATAAGTAATACTAGGTCAGCAGCTGATGATAAGAGCAACAGACTCTCAAAACATGTCCAGGTATTGTACCAAATGATGAGTTGGTAAAACAGATCAACACTTTAAAATGTAAAAAATCTAGTGGTTTAGACGAGTATTCAAATGAAATGGTGAAACATTGCAAATATGAACTAGCCGAAATCTTCTTGCACTTAATAAATGAAAGCTTCAATTCAGGAATCTTCCCACATAAGCTAAAATGAATAATGGTTACACCAATATACAAACGAAAAGGCTCAAAATAAATGATGGAAAACTACTATTCAATATCACTGTGATGTTTTTTTTTCCTAAAATAATGGAAGGAGTTTTTCTAGAATAGCTCCAAAGTTACTGCAATAAAAACCATGTAATGTATGAGTACCAGTTCAAAAAAACAAATTACAATACACACTATAAGTAAAGGAAATGACATACTCATTAGAGCACTAGATAGGCAAGAGGTTGTGGTTACAATTTTTCTGGACTTATCAAAAGCATTTGACTGTGTGGATATAAGGAAACTGGTGGGAAAAGTAGAAAATGATGGGGTTAGAGGTACACTACTAGATTGGATTAGGTTGTATTTATCAGACAACAGTGCACAGAAATAGTGTATAATACCAAGGAAAATCTAACTAAAATTCAATCCTCCTTCAAACATATAATTCACGGTGTACTACAATGTTAAAAATTGTGGCAATTTTTATTTATATTATATATAAATAACCTACTGAAAAAAAATTCAGGAGGCAGGAGGATTAGCCATTGGATACGCAGATGACACCACAATAGTGATAACTGGTAATATACGGAAGATATGCAAAGAAAGGCAAATTCATGACTAAGAACAGTCAGTATATACTTGGCAGAACTAGGGATGGCATTATTATAAATAAAACAGAATGGATGCAGATTGGCATAAGTAACAAAGCACTAGTCAACCTCCTTTTAGAAATAAAAATTAGCAAATTAGGGAAGTATTGCAAACAAACTTTCTAGGCCTAGTCATAGATAATTTAAAATGGAGTGGACTTATAGAAAAACTATCTAAGAAATTCAATAACAGTATATATGTTCTAAAACATGTTGCACAAATCATGGATGAAAGTTGCATAGCTCAAGAATACTATGCCTTCATACACTCACATCTGACTTATGGGATTATCTTATGGGGATCAGCAAAGAGAACACATCTCTTAGAAATATTTAGATTACAAAAAACGGCAACAAGAATTGTAAAAAGAATACAAAAATGAAGTACCTGCAAAAATGCTTTTAAAAAACTCAATGTACTCACATTACCAAGTCTATACACATTTGAATGACTTAAATATGTTATAAAAACCCATAAAGAAGACAAAAATACAGATATTCATAAATATAATATTAGAACAAGGGAAAACTACTTTAGAAATAGATTAAGAGACTCCCTAGAAACTAAATGTACTGAAAGTAATGCAAAGAATCTTTTCAATCGTTTACCTTACTGGATTAAAGAAATAGAAAAGTAAACAGCAAAATTAAAAGAAATTAAATCCTATCTGGTTAAAAATGCACTTTATGAAATTAAAGAATACAAAAGAGCAAATGTAAACAGTGATTAACATACAAGTTTTAGCTAAAACTGTGCCCTAGTACCTCTCTGAAACAGAATAGTGCCAAAGTTACAATTGCACATATAGAGGTAATGCTAAAATTAAGAGATTTAACTGTAAATTTATGTAGTTTCATATGACAAAGCCTTGTAAAATTGTTAAAATTGGTGAATAAAATATTCCTGAATTCATTTGCATTCATGGAGCTCACTGGAAAAAAACTTAGTGATGTGAGTAAATGAGTTTTCCTACTCCTTGTTTATTTTCAACATTTAGGTTTTTCATGAGGCTGGGGTAAATTTAACCAATCATCATCACCAGCTCTAGCTTAGTTTATACTATTACTTAGTCAAAAACTAATTTTTTCTCTGTGCTAAGTCAAGAAACTTCTTCCACTAAAGGACTCAGAAATTGTTCTTTAATTTTTATTGAACAACTTTTCTGTCAAGAAATGCACTTGCTATGTACTATATATAAATTGAAACTCCTATCTGCACAATTTATAAATCCACTAAGTAAAGCCTCTTTCTTTCTCATACTAAAAAGAATTTGACCACCATTATTTTTAATATGACCATGAATTTTGTTTACGGGTTCTTAGGAATCCTGTGTGCTTTTACTTGCCTCAATAACAACTTTTTTGTATCCAAAACTTATTTTGGACACTCCTTTTGATAGATTTATTTGATTCAGTAATCTTACTTTTATAAACACTATCCAAATCCAAAAAACAATGGAAGAACAAGATAAATCAGAAATAGTTAAAATTGAAGTATGGAAAAGTAACTACCACTATAGAATTTACAGTATCTACAATCCTCCAGACAATACACTAGATCTAAATTCTATTCCCATAGAACCCAAAAGTATTTTAATAGGTGATTTTAATGCACACTCCCCTAGGTGGGGCTACAGAGATATAAATTCAGCAGGAAGAGTCATAGAAGACCTATTAAACTCATCAACAATGGAATTAATATTTAATCCAAATGATCCACCCACTTACCTTCATTATAATGGTTCAGGTACAAATCCTGATCTTCTGATGGTGTCATCTGACATAATTGACAATACAAAAAGAGAAATAATAGAAGACCCAGGTTCAGGCCACAGAATCACCATAAACTCCATAAGAGGTCTAATAAATAAAAGTAACAAACCAAAAATTAAAACTTCTTGGAATTTTAAAAAAGCAGATTGGTCCAGTTTCCAAAATGAGATAGAAGGGAAGTGTAATATACTGTTAGAATCAGAGTTCAAGTCAACAGATGAAATTAATAAAAAAATTTGTGAAATATTATTGACAGCAGCCAAAACACATATCCCCATAGGAAAGTTAAAGAAATATAGCTACTTTTGGTCTCTATCTTTATCTAAGTTAAAACACGAAAGAAATATAGCAAGAGTCAAAGCCGAAAGAACCAAGTGTCCAGAAGATGTACAAAACTGGAGAAGAAAAGCAGCCATTTTTAAGAAAGAATTAATTACAGCAAAGAGGGCCAGTTTCACAAATTTTGTAGAACATATGGACTATAGGAAAGATGGAAATAAAATATACAAATTCCTTAATAAAACAAAATTATCAAAAAATACAACTGAACCATTAAAACATAATAACAAAAACTTAACTACAGATAGGGAAATAGCAGAATCCCTTAACAAGTTTTATGCTCAGTCACAAAGAATACCCCAAGCATGTAAAAAACAAGATAAGGCTATCCAAAAAACTATCAGAGAAACTAATAAGCCAAAAGGTATACGAAATGATATTTTTATTCAGGATTTTAACGAAACAGAACTGGATTTAGCAATAGAACAATTACAGAACAAAAAATCCCCAGGACCTGACAAGATCCACCCAGAGTTTATTAAACACCTTGGCAGGAAAGGAAAAGAAATCCTACTTAAACTGTATAACACGTGTTGGAGAATGACTGTACCTTCTGACTGGAAAAAAGCCATTATCATCCCGATTTTAAAGAAAACCAAACCTTCAAACAATATTAATAGTTTCAGACCAATATCTTTGACCAGTGTTATTGCAAAAGTGATGGAAAGAATGGTGGCATCTAGACTTAACTGGCTCCTAGAATATTACAACTTAATTAATAGTTCACAGACCGGCTTCAGACAGAATCATAGTACAAGTGAAAATGTACTCCTACTAAGCCAAGACATCAAGGAAGCTTTCAATAGAAAGGAGGATACCTTAGCAGTATTCATTGATTTTAAATCAGCATATGACTCAGTCTGGAGAAACAAATTAATTGAGAAGTTGCAATCAATAGGTGTGAAAAGTAACATGCTTAAATGGATAACTCAGTTTATTTCACAAAGATTTTGTGCCACAAAGATTTTGTGCCACAAAATATAATACATACATTTCCAAATATAAACAAACACACAGAGGACTTCCACAAGGTGCTGTTCTGAGCACAACACTCTTTAACATATATATAAATGACCTTCCATCAATAATAAAAGCTTTAGAAACCAAAATTGCTTTATTTGCTGACGATGTAGTCATTTGGACTTCAGGCTCTCCAAAAAAACCTGAATTAATTAAAGACAGAATAGAAACAGCCCTAAACAAAGTACAGAATGGAGCTCCAAAAACCTCATGACTGTCAATGTGGAAAAAACAAATTATGAATTATTTACACTAAAATACAAACCAGTTAATATTAACATAAATTATAATGGTAAACCACTCAAAGCAGTTGATGATGCCAAATACTTAGGCATCACTTTCGACAAAAAGCTAAGTTGGAAAAAACATATAACAAACATCTCAGAAAAGGTTGAAAAGAAACTGCAAATCCTGAAAAGGTTAGCTGGTGCTAAATGGGGCTGCTCAAGGAGAGTCCTTAACACAACATACAAAATGTATGTTAAACCAAACCTCTTGTACTGTTCTGAAGCTTTAATAACAGCAGCAAATGCTAACATCAATAAACTTGAACAAATACAAAATCAGGCTCTTCGCCTAATCACTGGAGCAGTTAAATCCACACCTATTGATGCCATGCTTGCCTTAACACGGACCCCATCAATAACAACAAAAATAGAGGAACAAGCATTGCTCCAACACGAGAAAATGTTACGACTGCCAAACTCTAAATGGACAGAAGAGAACCTCCCCCCTTCAATCCTTAAAACTCATAGTAGTTTCCTAGAAAAGGTAACACAGATTAAATCCAAATTGAACATTCCTAACACCAGAGAAAATCTACTTATAAGAGAAAATCCATTGGAATTATTGCAATCTACCTTCAATTTGGAACTAATAGCGGAAATAAGTAAATCAGACACACCAAAAGAAATACAAAAACTTCTAGCTCTGGAAACAATCAATACTAGGTATCCCACAGAAGAATGGCTGCACATATATACTGATGGATCCTCCAAGGAAAACCTTACTGGAGCTGGAGTTACGTGTTCACCTTTTTCCTTTTATCATTCTGTTGGCAGAGACACAACAAATTATGATGGAGAAATAGAGGCTATATACATTGCTCTCCGACAATTATTAAATCTTCCCTTAAATAAATTTAACAAGGCAGTAATTCTTTCAGATTCTAAAGCTGCAATTCAGGGAATATGTTCAAATACTACAAAGAAGTCAACAAAAATTAGAGAATGCTACAAAATGTTAACACAACTCCAAAAAGTTAATAAGACTGTTCATCTCCAATGGATTCCAGCACACTGTGGAGTAATGGATTCCAGCACACTGTGGAGTCATGGGAAACGAAGCTGCAGACTCACTTGCAAAGAAAGGCACAACAATAAAACAAAAGTCTAAATTCAATTTCCCATATTCCTCAATAAAATGCTTGATCATTAAAAAATTTTCTCATTCATACCTACAAGAAATAGAAACAAATGCCAAAGATAAAAAATGGATTACACTACTTTCCAACCCAGATATAATCCCCCAGAGACCAAGGAAAACAGCGGTTGCAGCCTTCCGACTATTGACAAATCACGACTGCTTGGCAAGTCATCTCTACAGAATGGGTATCTCAGCCTCACCAATATGTGTCCTGTGTAACGATCCAGCAGAAATGAACGAAGACCACTTGAAGACCTGTGAAGCATTAAGATCAGAAGAAACTACAGTTCAAAAGTATTGGAAAGCACGAATGCTAATGGCTTCATTGCCAGATGCAAGGCACTAGAAAACAACAACAACTTTTATAAACACAAGGAATTTTTAACTTTAGAAATTAAAATGATCTGAACTACAAGCTGCTAAAGAAAGCAAACACCTGCAAAAATGAGTTCTTAAGATTATTACCTCATTGTAACTGACGATTATTGCTGTGTTAAATAATTTAACCAGATTTTGAATTGTAAAGTTTTAAAAATACAAACTGACTAGGATGTACTCAATATGTTGTAAAATTATCTAATAATCAGTCTCACCCCAATTTCCCTCAGAGATCCAAATACATGTGAACCGCTATGCAGTGCTCTTCCACTACGAACGCGGAAATATGATAACAACAGCTGATATACACAAGGTCATGAACATCACTTGTTTTTCTCTGCTCTGCTCACAATCAGTATTGAGTTGACACGATATCATGCGGCTGCATTGTTATCAGTGTGCTTTATTATTTAGTCCTGTACTTATTCACAAAGTGTATTGTGGCTCAGCATTTGTTTTCTACTGCACAGCGTGTATTTATTATGATTTTTTTCGAGTCAACAGTTGTCGCCCATACATACGTGAATACAATTTTGCGCCCTTTTTTTAGAGAATTCACCTACAGAGAGCATGATTTTGTCTTTTTTCAACAAGACAAACAGCTCATACAGCCAGTCTTTCGATGAGAACAATTGAAAGTGTGTTTCAGGACAGAATTATTAGTAGAAATTTGTGGCACCCCTAAGTCCCCCGACCTGCGATTTCTATCTCTGGGGTAACTTAAAGCATAAAGTGTACAAGACAAACCCACACATCCTGGAAGAATTAAAACAAAACATCCATCAGCATTTCTCAACGTGAACTACGGCGAGTGATGGGTAATTTCCTAAAGAGGTACCAAAAATGTATGGACGACGACAGTGTCCAGTTTCAGCATCTGCTAAAGTTATATTGGTAAGTAAAGCCTTTAAAAGTAGTTTTAAAAATGCTTTATGGTTTTATCTGTGCTGTTCTATGACAGCGGCAGTTGGTAACGAGTGCAGACAAAACACAGTGCAGCCGGTTCACAGTCTTTTGGATCACCTGTTATTATGCACATATTTATACCTGTCTTATGTTTACATAGGAACGAGTTATTTAGTTGGTTGCTTTGGCTGTCATTACACATAAAGGCATAACATACACAAATCCCAGACCTGAGTAGTGTTTTATCTTAGTTGCCCAAACGAAAAGTTATTAACATTTTAAAATTGGAGAAATTAATACCTATAAAAAGTACTTTAAAACTGAATAATGTATAGAAATTCTGAAATCATTACTGCAAGCTACGGAGGCTATGAAAAGCTGTATTGGAAGGATAAAATTTCAACAACAATGTATAAATAAATATTGTAAATATTTTCAGTTTTATAGTCAACTGCACCTCAGTGGTCAAATTCATCCCATTTGATGCTAACAAGCTCTTGCAATGAAAAGAAAGGAGGGTAGGGGGAAGAATCGAGAACTTTCAAGTATTGTCCATTATGTGGTATTTAAGAAAGGCTTACGCTTGCAACATGAAATACTTAAAAAATGGCTAACAGAACCAAATTTGTTTTATTTTAATTAGCTCCATATTTATCTAGTCATAATGTTTTGTCTAGCTGTTAAAATTTCCTAGTTATACAAAATTCAACCAAATAACAGGAATTCACAGAAATAAGGAAAATTGAAGCTATTAACAGTGAAGCAACAAGATTCTAAAGTTAGAACAAATTAGAAACTAAAAACTTCACTTATCTTAGTAATGTTCCAAGTTCTTTTTGCACAAACTGACTCGAGTTTCTAAGATAAGTGAAGCTTTTAGTTTCTAATTTGTTCTTACTTTAGAATTCACAGAAATTTCGGGTGATCCATTTATTTCTCCTGTCAATACATCAAACATGTGATGTTTTAATCAAAATCATTATAACCATTTTTGAGAAAATAAAAAATTACAATTTTTTCTATATAACAGGCATGGAGAAGGGCATGGTGAACTTGAATATAATGTTTGGTATTTAACAGACCTTTTGTTTTTTGGCACAGACAGATACATAAATGTACAAATGGATATGCACAAAGTTGGAGGAACGGGCCTTTCTCTAAAAATGTGTTTTTGGGTTCAGGGAATCCCTAAATGCATAGTCATAATGAAATGGGTGGAATAGAATACTTATCTACTTAATACTTATCTACTATCTTTAGGTAAGCAGCAAAGAAAGTAAAAAGCAGGAGTATCAAGAGGATGGTATCAAGATATGTGACTGCATAATGTAGAACTTATTTTTGAAAAAAAATATGTTTTTTAAATGGTCCAATAGCTTTGTGCAATGGCATTCTTGGCAATTTCAAAGAAATCAAAGAATGTTATACAACACCAGAATGGAGGATTTTTTATTGTTTCTTTGAGAAAAGCCTAAAACAGTTCTTCATAAAAGTAATGTAAACCCATCCTTACCCATTGCCTAGTTTGTGCATTTATAAGAGAGCTACAAAAATATGAATGTGATTTTACAATATATGTATATATTTGATACAGCACCAATAATGCATCCATGCTAATTTGTTGGTAATTGGTATATTAATGAGCTTGCAATGAGGATTTAAAAATGTCCTTACTTCATGTGCCTTTGGTATAGACAAAACATTGAAGAACATTACATCAGACTTAACTGGAAATTAATTATGCTTATAAACCAGAGAAGAGAATGCCTTCACTTGCTAAATCCATCCATCCACATGCCATTTGGTTTGGATAACTTTCATTAAAAGAACTAGATAAGAGAAATTTTGTTGGATTCCCATGCCAAACTGCACAGTTCACAAATATTTCATCTGGAAAACTAACATAAAGAAATGGTTTTCCACATATCACATACTGCATTTCTTGCACTTTCATTTACATTTTTCCCCTTTATTGCTCATCAGATGAGAGAAAGATTCATCAAGGAATTAAGGTGAGGGGAAAGTAATATCAGGGATCCAAGATAGCAGACTATTACTGGAAGTTTCGTCATGATGATCTGATTAAAATACACAGTCATCTATTAAACTGTGTACAATTCAACAACTGTAAATATTAAATACATTTTATTATAAATATGAAACTAATGTGTCTTTCTTAGGTACTTACTCCTACTCTTGTGACTTTTTAAATCTTGAACATCGTGATCACATTGTGATAGGGACTTAGGCAGAGATGGGCTTCACCTTAATAGAAGGGACCACCTTCTGAGTAGAGTCACTGACCATCTCAAACCAAAAAAACTAGTTTACTTAGATAGTGTTGCAACAGTTGAAAAAAAAAGTAATTGATAGTAAAAACTCTGAGCCAATAGGAAACATTTCTACAGATCTCTTGATTTCAAACTTGGACATAATACACAAAACAACCCAAATGCACATTGTACATTTTCCGTCAAAACATACAGTATCCGAAATAAGATTCTTGAACTTGGAGCTTTATTTAATAGAGGGAGAGTTAAAACATGACATAATGTGCGTAACTGAGCACTGGCTAACTCAAAGTGAATTAACTGAATACCAGGCTTTAATTTAACACAGGGTTACAGTAGGTCAGTAAAAAGAAGTACTGGGTCATTAATAGTAGTAAAAAGCTCTTTAAACGCAAAAACTATAACAACCTTTCAGGCACTAAACATAGAACAGGGGGCTCTTCCTGCTTCCTGCGCAATCACTCATCCTAGAGCTGCCTGCTGATGACGTCATGAGGGAGATGGGCAGTACCAATACTCACACGTGCAACTCACACTTCATGATATAATTCAAATCCCATCTTACTATTTGACTACCTCTACTCTAGTTACATTGCTTTCTGACATTAAATAGTCAATGTAGGTGTTTTAATTGAAAACGAAGCTCTCATTTTGTAATATGTGATAAAACAGAAAAAAAATGATTTGTAGGAAGAAGAAACAACAAAGTGTGCCACATAATCGTGCAATTGTTATTTTGTTAAGAAGCTCCAACTCACTTTTTCACTTTCTTCAAAATTTAGGTTATAATTGTAATGCAGCCCTTGCTAAAAGGGCTCACAAAGAAAATGTGAGACTGACCTTCTTTCCTTATTAAGGCAGTATTTTATTGCCTAAGCCAGACCACTCCAAGTGGGCAGCCCTCCTGGCAGCCCTGGACTGTGAGGGCTAACTGGGCCGTGCTGTTTATCATTTTGCCTATGTTAACGGCGTTTAGAGTGCGGCACTTTAGAAAGATAGAGAGAGGTAGGGATAACAAAGCATGTTGTATGAGACAGAGGAACAATTCAATCAGGCATTTCACAATAATACAACACAATTAATTTGTTCTTTATTCCATGCTTAGGATGACGCCTGACATTTTTTTGATTTCACCAACTTAGTTATATCAGGTAAAATTGTCTAAGCAGAATGAATGCGTAACACTGCTTCCAACGCAACATTTGACAAACATGACCTAGTTTTATTCTTATTCCAGTTCATGAGTGAGAATATGTGCTCACATAAGTATGTAGAGCCAAACATAGAAATAAACTTGCATGCCAATGCATGAATACGTGGAAACTGTTGTTGTTCCAAGTTCTGATAAAATACAAGAAGGCCACCTGTAACATTGTAATACCTATCTTTCAAAATTGTGTCACATTGAAGCCTTATCAATTCTCTTTGGAATTTTGTTGGAGACTGCTCAACATTAACTGAAAAGGGTGTCATAAATATGTTTAGTTCAGGCGTCATATCTTGGAAACCTGTAAATCGATTTTCGAATTGTTTCTGTATATCTCTAAGAGCTTCACAGTGACTATCAATGTTACAATGGGACAGGTCACATGTCTTTAGAGATGGAAATTCGTCAAGATTTTTGTCCAATGATTGTTTTTCGAACAATGACAGTTCCATCTTAAAAGCACGAACACTGTCCCACATAGCACCGATCAACAAATGTTTGCCTTGTAAAGAAACATTTAAATTACTCAAATGAGTTGTAATATCAGTTAAAAATCCAAGGTCAGCAACCCAGTTTACATCATTCAAAAGAGGTTCAGGTGATCCCTTCATATCCATAAACAGGTCAATCTCCTTTAATATGGAAAAAAATATGTTTAACACTTAGCAGAACTTAACCACCTAGTATCACAGTAAAATGGTATGTCATGATACTCAGCCTCATAATCAAGTAACAATCCTTTAAATTGATGATGGTTAAGTCCTTGTCGTCTGCAAAAGTTCACACATCGTGTGACTACAGTCATCACAGACTTGAAGTTACGAATTGCTTTTGCACAAAGTTGTTCCTGATGCAAAATGCAATGCACAACTGTGATTGGTGGATATCCAGCAGCTGAAACTGCCCTCTTCATTCAACCGGCAAACCCTTGCCCCTCACTGAGCATAGCAGCAACACCGTCTGTAGTGGCGGCGCCGTGGCCGAGCGGTTAGCGCGCTCGCCTACCACCTAGGCGGCCCGGGTTCGATCCCAGGGACCCGCATGTGGTATTTGTGGTGGACGAAGTGGCGTCAGGGCGGGTTTTCTCCGGGTGCTCCGGTTTCCCCCGCCATCTCATTCCACCGGTGCTCCATCTTCATGTATCATCAGTATCACCGCCTGCGGTGCCGTAGTAGTAAAAGCGGGTGTTAAACACTACAACAAGAACAACAACCGTCTGTAGTAACGGAGCAAAGTTTACTTAAAGGCAAATGTATTTCAAGTATCTGTTCTATAGCACTAAATATATCTTCCCCTATAGTGGTATTTTGTAAAGGAACAATGTCAAGTAATTCTTCAGTCATATTCAATTTGTTGTCAACTCCCCTCACAAACACTGCTAATTGAGCTGTGTCCCCAATGTCGGTGTTTTCGTCTAGGGCTAAAGAAAAACATACGAACTCTTGGTATCTTTTCTGCAGTTGTTCCTTCACATCTGCACCTAGTTCCAACATGTGGCGAGAGATTGTTTGTGGAGAGAGACTTATAGATTCAAATAAAGTCACCAGGGAAGGACACAGGATCTCGACATTGAAATCATGCACTCCTTAACAAAATGTCCATCTGTAAAAGACCGGCTACATTTGGCAATATTTTGCGCAACATTATAGCTTGCCTGGACAGCTCTCTCTGAACACGGTTCAATATTCTGTTGAAGAAAGGGGAAAATGTTAATATTTGACGAAAGACGGTTGCACAGTACAAACGAGGACATGCGAGTACATAATCGTAAAAACAATTCTTTAAGGATACCCATCTGTGAAGTTTTGAAAATCTATAGTTTTTATTTTATTGATTTGGAATTTTAACACAACTATCACTGTATAATGAGGAGTAAATCTGCTAAATTTCATACATGCAGTCAAATTGGTTGCTAAGATATCCATATTTTATTATGATTTTTTTAATATTTTTCATAAATGGTTATAAATGGTTTTATAAATGATGCAATTTTGATTTGAAAAACTTCATAATTTTTATTTATGTTCATTAATAGAATGCTAGCAAATTGATGAGATAATTTCTTAATTTTCCTATTAAGTTTGGATAAAAATAAATGTTAAAGATTTAATTCATTTAAATTTTGAAATGTAAACTTTATTATTTAATTACTCAGAAGTTATTCAAGTTATGCAAAAATTATCTCGTCATTTCCTTCTAATGTTATTTCTAAGCAAATGTACCAAATTTTATGCATATGTAGGTACTGAGAACTGCATCGTGTGGAGCATTGTAAAGAGCAAACAGTGCTAAAAATAAGAACATGAGAAAACTAAGTTTGAAGTGGTAGCAAGGATAATGAAACTGTACTGATTTAAATGGACATTACCACTTACAGGCAATCAGTTAAACGGCCACGTGACAGTTATAAAGGCTGTAAAGCTATAAAAAGTATATCAAAATAAAGCAGTTTTATACTATTTGATAAAACAAAAACCCATTTTTGTCACTTCTGGAGATTTTTAGCCATTTTACACAGATGCGTATCCTTAACAAAACAATTAATTCTTATTCACTGTTGACAATTATTATTAAAAAACGTACTATAGCAATGAAATGATTTCAAATTCCTTTAAGAGTGATTAATTTGTTGAAATTATACTAACCTGATTAGACGCCCTTTCGTCCTTTCTTTCTTTGCCTGTAATATCAGCGTGGGTATGAGAATGTTTAACGTCGATGTGACGCTTAATGTTATGCGTTTTTGCCTGTACATAGGTATGGCATATTAAACATTGAACATTGTTCTCGTCAGATTGAATAACAAAATACAGACCCTCCCAAGATGGGTTAAATCCTGACACAGCTGTCGAAGCACCTCTTTTCATTCTTGCATACAATAGTTACACAAGATCACGAACACTGGATGAATGCACAAGGAGTCACCTAGAAAAGTGAGCATTAACAAACCGGACGCCAGTGGCAGTCAGAGAAGGCCTGACGTCATCACAGCTGTAGCTATCAAAGCCCTGGGCAAGCTCTGGGCTGAGCCAGGGAGCCCTAGCCCTCAAACGCTGTGTTGGAGTGGTCTGGCCTAAGCTGTTCTTCTAAAAAATAACTGGGTATTCACTCTGTTTCACCAATATGAAATACAATGCAGAGGAAAATGGAATAAATAACACAATTACGACAGCTATTATTTTTTAAAATACCAACATATCTGAAATGGAGAAAGAGGAGGAGGAAGAGGAGGAGGAGGTAGGAGAAGGTTTGACTATCCTTTCCCCAACTGATTCCTTGTTTATAATGTGTAATGAAAGTTTATCTCTGTTAACATGAAGTAGATAGAAGAATAAGCCTTGGTAAGAATACTTTGTACAAGAGTGAGCAAAGAAAATCGTGTGTACGTAACACACCAGACTTTTATCATTAAATATACGCTGTGCATATTTTCATACCTTAAACAGCTAAAAATAATTTCAGTTATAGATGTTGCGCATTTTCATACATGACCACAGTGATCAAAACTAGAAAAATCCTTACTTGAGGTTGCAAAATAATGTAATTTTATTGCAAATTATGTTTATTAGTGGAATATAATCAAAATGTATAATTGCAATGTTATTCCAGCATGGGTCAAATGCTTCTCTTTAAAATGGGAAAAACATATTGTCCCTGTTTCTGGAATGTGAAAGAAGCACTGCATAGCTATGTAGGAAGGGTCATCAACTTATCAGTCTTTGTTCATGTTATACCTGAATTTCCGCACGGTTTGGGGTTTAAGGCGATGCATTACCTTTTGACAAAATGAAGGTCATTGCATTTCGTTTCCTTCTATCTTTCTGTTCATCTTAAAAAGGTTAGAGACGTTCTGCCTCAGCATTTGAAATGGCATGAACTAGTGTAATAAAACATGCAAAATTGCCCTAAGAGATACATTTTGTTGTATGTGTTAATGCACTAATTTCTAAGACAGAAAATTCTGTATTTTCTGGAAAACACATCTCAAAGTCATGCCTATACAATTACTTTGACGAATGACAGAACATTAAGTAATATCTTTATGTGATTCACTTTACTGAAATTGAAGATTTTAACCTTGACACTATAAAGTATCTTGCAGATTATATTGCATACAAATGCCGGCCTTTTAACTGTACTTTGGGAAGTAAAAGCAGTGACTGTAATTTGCCAAAAAAAGTGCTGCAGGACTGGATTGCAGTTATTTCTAAGGGTGAACTTATTCGGCCGACTGAACAGAGGTAACAAAAAGTGAAGGAATTTTAAGGATTCCATGGCTTTAATGTTTCAAAATGTGCTGGAGTGATGAAAACACTTACTGTCATGATTTGCTCTAAGTTTCCTGGATTGGACCAAAGAATTGTTTCCCTATATGTCAGGACTCGCACTTTCATTAGGATGCAGCATTTAAATAACAAATTAAAAGCTGTAACCATGGCAAAAAGAAACATGAGGAAATGTCAGCAGTGGGCGTCAGCTACTTCTTCTGCAACAACTGACCATATGTAAGTGTACTTTTAAGATCAAACAATAATTTGTCACTTCTTATTTTGATTGTAATTTTAGTGGCAGTGGTAAAATTGGTTTGTAGGTAACAGAATGTGTTGATGAAAGTTTCCTCTGTGTTTTCAGCTAAGGTATCTTTTATACCATATACATTGCTTAACCTTTTACGCAATGGAACGGTCAGTCCATGCTTTAAGTGGTATACAAAATGGGTTTGAAGCATTCACTTTCAATTGCTACTGAACTGCACGCACTTTCCGCCCTCTTGGTGACATATGTTGTTTGGAACCAACAGCAGCATTTGTGCCAGAGTGGCCTACCTTCTCTCTGCTCTACTTACCTTCAACGTAGAACACTTTGAGGACAGCACTATAGAGGTTGCAAATAAGCTGATTATAATTTGCTTTTATAGAAATCCATCAAGTGACTTAAACCTTCTAATTGAGAGGCTGGATATTATTCTTAATCACTTTCAAAAGCTAAACAAAACCATAACTCTGCTGGGGGACTTTAATATAAATTGTTTAGTACACAACAGTGAAAGATGGGAGTTCATTATACTACTAAATATCTATGCCCTTCACCCATTGATATATGTCCCTACAAGGGTAAGTGATACTTCTAAAACAACAATAGATCAAGTAGCCATAAGTAGTGATCTAATCAATTGCATTAGTAATGTCAAAGTTTTTATACTTGTCTATCAGATAATTTTGCTCAATCTGTACTTATTACACTGGCCAAGCAAGAAGAAACATGGGGAATCAAATACACTATATAAAAAGCTTAGGCTAAAGAAGTCCGAAAACTCAGACTGCTTTAATTATTTGCTAGAACAGGAAAGTTGGAAAGATGTACATGAGGAAAATTCAGTAGATGGTACTTACTCTAGCTTCATAAACACTTTCAACCACTACTATAAGACAGCAATCCCACTGGTTAAAGTAAAAATCAAAGAAAAACATTTGAGATGGATAACCAGAGGCATAAGAACCTCTGGCAAAAAACTAAAAATTCCTTAATAACATAATTAAAAATGGAAATGCCTCAGAGGTATTAAAAGATTACTCCAAGAGATGCAAAACTATTTACAAAAGTATAATTCAAGCAGACAAAATATTAGGTAATACTAGAAAAATTAACAAATCAGGAAGTAAACAAAAAGCTATGTGGGACATAATAAATAAAGAAACCAACTCTAATACTTCAATGAAAGGAAATGTTAAATTGAAATATGGCAACATTGTAACTAATCCTAAGGAAATAGCAAACATATTTAACAAATACTTGGTAGAAGTCACGAAAAAGTCCCAAAGTAGAAGTAGCCCTGTAAGTAATGATAACAAGGTGCCTGACTTTACCAATAACAAATCATTATTTCTATCTCCTGTTTGTGAAAATGAATTGTCTGATATAATAAAAGAGCTAAAAACTAAAAAATCTGAAGCTATAGATGGAGGTTCGAGTTATCTAATTAAAAAATGTAGCAGGCATATTTTGAAGTCTCTACGCCACATTGCAAATAAATCACTTAAAAGTGGCACTTTCCCACAAGAGCTAAAGACAGCAAAAATAAAACCAATATTCAAGAAAGGGGAAGCACATGACCCCAATAACTACAGCCCAATTACATTCCTTTCAGTCTTCTCAAAAACATTAGAAAAAATTATGTACAAGAGATTAATTAAATTCCTCACCAAACATAATACAGAGAGATCCAAATACATGTGAACCACTATGCAGTGTTTTTCCACTGTGCACAAGCAAACACACCACCAGCAGCTGATATACACAAGGTCATGAGCATCACTTTGTTTTTCTCTGCTCACAATCAGTATTGAGTTGACGTGATATCGTGCGGCTGCATTATTACCAGTGCACTTTATTATTTCGTCCTGTACTTAGTCACAAAGTGTATTATAGCTCAGCATTTGTTTTCTACTGCACAGCTTGTATTTATTTATGATTCATATGTGTCAACTCAGTCAGCTCACCAAGCGTATGGTGCGCCACTAGTGGAGAAAGAGTTATAGGCCCAATTTTTTTGAGTCAACAGTTGACGCCCATACATACGTGAATACAATTTTGTGCCTTTCTTTTAGAGAATTAACTGACAGCGAGTGTGACTTTGCCTTTTATCAACAAGACTCTGCAATAGCTCATACAGTCAATCTTTCAATAGGGCCGTGCCATAGCCGAGTGGTTAGACCATTCGCTTCTCACCAAAGCGGCCCGGGTTAAATCCCAGGTGACCGCATGTGGGATTTGTGGTGGACAAAGCGGCACTGGAGCGGGTTTTCTTCGGGTTCTCTGGTTTCCCCCGCCATCTCATTCCACCGGTGCTCCATCTTCATTCCATGTATTGTCAGTGCCACTGCCTGTGGTGCCATATGTAGTAAAAGCAGGCATTAAATACTACAAATATATATAAAATGTTTCGATGAGAACAAGTGAAAGTGTGTTTCAGAACAGAATTATTAGTAGAAATTTGTGGCCCCCTCAATCCCCCGACCTAACCCCCTGTGATTTGTATCTCTCGGGTAACTTGAAGCATGAAGTGTACAAGACAAACCCATGCACCCTGGAAGAATTAAAACAAAATATCCATCAGGAAATTGCCAGCAGGTAGCCCGTTTCAGCATCTGCTATAATTATATTGGTGAGTAAAGCTTTCATAAGAGTTTTGAAAATGCTGTATGGTTTTATCCGCACTGTTCTATGACAGCAGCAGTCGGCGATGAGCGCAGAGGACCCCAGACAAAACACAGCACAGCCAGTTCACAGTCTTTTGGATCACCCGTTATTATTAATAGCTGCCAATATGGATTCCGAAGTAACAAATCAACTAGCTTGGCTGTAATTAACTTTGTTGATAATATTTATGACATATTAGACAGAAGAGAAGCAGGGGTAGGGTTATTCTTGGATCTATCTAAAGCTTTTGATATGGTAGATCACAAAATCCTGCTAAACAAGTGGTATAAATACAGTGTGAGCGGAGTGGCCTTCAATTGGTTTAAATCATACTTACAAATGAGGGAGCAGATAGTTGAAATTGACTTTGTAGATACAAAATATAAAGAAAATAGAAAGGAACCTTCAGAAAAAAGACCTATAGCATCGGGTGTTCTGCAGGGTTCTATCCTAGGTCCATTATTGTTCTTGTTATACATCAATGACTTACCACTATGCCTTGAAAATATAACACAAGCTAAATTAATACTCTTTGCAGATGATACAAGTATTTTCATTGCAGGGAAGATTTATAGTAGTCTTCAGGAAAGCATAATAGTAGTAGTGAATAGAATAATAAATTGGTTTAAAGACAATTAAGTGCTTGTAAATGAAGAGAAAACTGTAGCACTAAATTTTCAGCATAAAGCTTGTAGAAGACAAAATAATCCTGACATCAGCATTGGATCTAAAATGGTCAATTTAGAGTGCAAAACAAAATTCTTAGGTTTGTGGGTCGATAAAAATATAAGTTGGAAAAAGCTATCAGGGAAGCTGAGTAGAACTTGTTTTGTTCTTTGTCAGCTTAAGCCTCAAGTGGCAGATTATGTCCTCAAAACTTATTTTGCTTACTTTCACTGTTTACTGCTATATGGACTACCATTATGGGGAAATGCTATAAAAGTAAGACAATATATAAACTTAAAAAATGAGCAATAAGAATCCTAGTTGGTATCCCAATAACAGAAAGTTGTAGAGAACATTTTCACAACTTGAATATCTTGACCTTACCATGTTTGTATATAAAAGAATTGTTAATTTATACCATGGCGAATGCATCACATAATGTCACAAATGGGGAAATACACTCACATAATACATGGAACAAGAACAAACTTCACAAAACCAAACTATTTGAATCATCCTTCAAGTATAACAGCTTAAAATTATACAACTATTTACGAGGGAACTAGAAAAGCATAACCTCTTTAAACAAATATGAAGTAGAGTTATATAAGTTTCTTGAAAAGAATCAGTTGTACTCCCTACAGGAATATGTTGAATATTGTACAGGGAAATTCAAATGTTAATAAATCTTATGAACTTGTCTGTTGCATGGATCCTGTTCACCTGTTCACCTCTTAGGCTCAAGAGGATGCCTAACGATTGCCTTCAAGACCATGATCATTCTCCATTACATTTAATATTCTGTTTAAATTTATCATAAAATGTTAATATATATTCTATTCTAAGGTACCTGGCTGACATTTTGCCAAGGTTTTCCTCACCTGTTAAAGCAATTGCTGGGTACGCTGTTTGTATGTTCACCTTGATGTAGTATTTATCACTGTATATGTATATAATTTTACTAGTGACGAAACCGATAAATCTGTACGATTTCTTATGGTGAATAAATATGATTAGGATTCTTTTAACTATACATGATACGCGCTCAGTCTATATATGACGGGTGTTTTGAAATTATTTACAATAATAGTTTTTTGTATCTTATTTATTAATAAACATGATTCAAAGTACACGGAATCTCTCAATATATTCCCCAGCGATGTCAGTACAGCACCCCCACCTTCCTGGCAACTTGCATCCTCTTGCATAAAGGAACCAATGTTTGGGGATACTATGCACCCACTTGTGGACAGCTGCCTGCAATTCCTCATTGATGCCGAGACTTCTACCTCATAGCGCATCCTTCATGTTATTGAACAAAGACTTTCTTCTCTGGTGTTTGATTGTAACATTATGATAAGCCACCAGCTTCTCCAAAAAATTCTGGATCTTCATTCTCCATTTCTGACCTTCAACTCTGCTCTCCTTCTGGGCCTATGTCAAGTACCGTGTAATCCGCTGTGCACACACTTCTTCATATCCAAATTGTCCTGAATAATGATAGCAGGGTTCTGCAACCTGTCTGTCATTCTACTTCATCAAATCTTATGCACCTATCAGCCATAATCAATTCAGATTCAAGATCAATGTTTCTTAGAGACTGCGATGTTGACAGACAACCAGTACTCACATTCTTGGGGGCAGATTCCCTTCCACTGGCAAACCCAGCGATCCAGCAGTAAACAGACATGTGCAGGAGCTTCTTCACCACATAACACTTTAAATGTTTGTGAATATCTGCTGTTTTGACTCCTTCCTTCCAGAAAAACCATGCAGTCCATTTTTGGTCATGGTATTGGCCTTTCATCTTGTCCACAGCTTTCTCTGCTTAACAAAAAACAAGCACTGTTCTTTTGCTATACAATCTCTTCACAACTGCCATTTAGTGTCTGTGTGGTGTACTAGTATCAGCTCATCACCCTACAAGAGGACATGCCCATAGACTGAACAGTATTTTTAAGACAACACAATTGTAAATCATTTTTTAATGCCCCTCATATTTATTCATGCATTAGTATGTTACAAAAAATAACACTCAAAGCAAATACAGGAATAAACAACTGAAATAACAAAAGTGGAAATATTAAACCAAAAAATACAAACAGTAAACAATAGAAATCTCACAATTCAATATAAAACAATAACAAACCCTCAGCAAACAAACAGTTGATACACTCATGACACAGTTTGACAGTCAATAGCAACCAAGAAACTGCACAAGTTAAACTTTTATAAGTAAACCACTTAATGTAACATAGCAGAGAAGCTTAGCAACAGAGGCAGAATCATCTCCTAAAATAACAAGTAAATCGATAGACCAAGCCTATTTCGAAGTAGCAAATAGTGACAACACTGGGTGAGGAAATGCTTCACAGTTACAGGCACATTGAAGTGGATACAGTATGGTGGTGGTTCACCCTTGAGGAGGTAGCCATGATTGAAATAACTGTCCAATATGAAGTCAAGCAAGCACGATCTCCTCAAAACATAATGGGCAAAAAGAACAACACCGAGTAGGTACTGTGGCCTTGACCTCTTGGAATTTGGCAGTGGACGTAAACCACTTTGCTTGCCATTGAAAGATTATCTTTCTGCACAAAACACACTTCAAATAAGCATCAGAGAACCCGTCCATCAGGATGTAGAATCGCATCCTTCACTGCCGAATCATTTGTTTGTTGCCTACAATGCGACAACGTTCATCAACCTAGATGAAGACTGTCATCACTATGTAAAGAGTGCAACTGATCATTGATTTTCTGAACAAGTGCTTGAAGGATATAGAGATCCCATAAACTAAGTAAAGCACTGAGGGAATGACAACAAATGACACTGGATTGCAGGGAAAAGGTGCATATGAAAATTATGGCTTTTAATATAGCATACAGCTCAGCAGTATAAGCGGAAGTGCTAAGAGGAAAGTAAATGTGAAGAGACACATGAAGTAATAACCACAGCACAGCCTACCCCTTGTTCCATTCAAGAACCATCAGTATATACAAAATGGTATCCATTAAAACCAGTTTTTACAGCCACAAAATGTACAGTATATACAGGTATGGCAGTAGTGTCCTTAGGCAACAGAGCCAGATCAAGATGACACCTAGTTGTTGGTCGTATCCACCATGAAGGAAAATTATGAAATCTCCTATGGAGGGGCAGGGAAAGTATTATGTCCAAGTTGAACAATAAGTTCCAAAATTCCCTACAGGAAACAGTGCTGTCGGACTGTTGTGATATCAATAATCCAAATCAGCACCAAAGAACACAGAATAGGTGGGGTGACAAGGCATGTTACATAAGGTGGATGAGTAATTATAAAGAATATTTCAACGTATTCAGAGGGATGGTTCACCAGATTCCACATATAAACTACAGGTGGGGCTAACAAGAAAAGTTCCAAGAGCTAATCAAAGGCCCTGATGATGGACAAGGTCCAATCTACATAGAATAGATGGCCAAGAAGAATAGGCAATGGAACCATAGTCTTGTTTTGAATGTATTAAGGCCCAGTAAAGTTGTAGCATTAACATGCAATTGGCACACCAGGAAGTGCCATCAAGGACACAGAGGAATTGCAGTACGTGATCACAGCAGCCGCAAAGGTATAAAATATGAGTTTTCCAACTTTGGGAGAAAAACCGAGGCTGAGAAATTCAGCTTTCTCAACAAACAGCAGTTCCACTCACCAAGAGAAAGATGGGAGGGCGTGGGAGTGGCAGGAAACTCCTTATGACACCAAAAATTACGACAGCAGGTATTGTCCGCCAAAAATTTAAACCCATTCTCCACACTCTAGGTGAGAACGATAGCATGAAAGCTCTGGAGGCAGTGTTGCTTAAATTGTGCAATCCAGAGCTGCAATGACACACATGGAACATGTAATACAATGGGGCTATGGCTATAGCAAACAACATAACACTCAGCATGGAATCTTGCAGCACACGTTCTCCTATTGAAACACCAAGGATAAAGAAGATCCCACTCTCACTTAAGCAGTATGAGCATCCACAAACTGCTGCAGAAATACAGGAACTTAGCTGAGGAAGTTGCAACAGAAGAACTGGCAGAGGATGCCCATATGCCAGGCAGTATTGTAGGCTTTTTCCAAGACAAAACAGAGTGCCACAGTGTTTGTCTGTGCAGAAAGGAACCACAGATGTAAGTCGTCAAAGAAATCCCATGGTCAACAGTGGACTGTCATTGTCAAAAACCGCATTGCACAAGTGTGAGATGAGCAGAAATTTCAAGACATCACATTAATCGCTAAGCAACCAGTCTTTCCATCATTTTACAAATGCAGCTGGTTAAGGAAATAGCTTAGTAACTTGTAGATACCTGTGGAACTTTTCCGGGCTTTAGATTCCCACCAATGAGATGGGAAAGCACCATACATCCAAACATGGTTAAAGGTTTCACTTAACATATATGAAGCGATATAAACAGTGAAACTTTTCAAGCGATTCCGCAGAAGTATTTGAGTCAACCATGTGTCCAGATAAAAAGTTAAGTGAAACTAAAGGTGTCTTTAGGCTGACTCAAATACTTCTACAAAATCAATTGTTAAAGGTGACTAAAAAGTAGCTGACTAGTAGGAGATAAGTGCTGAAGTGTTAGTGCATGTAACATCTGGGCCTGGGGCAGTATCAGGAGTAACCAAGGCTAATTCCAATTCATGTAATGAATTGTAATCTTCCAGATTCTGAGAGGTGAAATCAAAACCTGAGGGCTCTACTCGGTCCTTGATAACAAGGAATTGGGGATCATAGTGAGCAGAAATAGAGGCAGAAGCAAAGACTCCACCCAGGGAATTGGCTATAAGCTGGGCATCAGTAACAATGTTGCCAATTATAGAAAGCTCGGGTTGGTAGTAGTAGAAGGTTTACCACAAATGCGTCATATTTTATTTCACACCCAGGAGGAGGAAGTGCATCATGACAAAGTAGAGACAAAATGTTCCCAAGAAGATTTCTTTCATTAATTATTTTCTGACAGTAAATGACATTTCAGAAATAGAAAATTCAGCACTGTTTAGTATTGTATCCCATAGATATAGTATCCATGCATCAATATGAGGAAAAAATGTGTTGGTATTGAGGATCACAAGTTCAGAATAAATATATCAATCTGCTTTAGTGAACATCCATTTTGGTGGACAAATAGAGTTGACTCCATGAACAACCATATTAAGCAAAATGGGGTAGCGATCACTGCCATAAGTACTGGCAGACCATCATAAAAAGACAGCAAGCTCTGGTGTACAGAAGGAAATATCAAGACAAAAAAAGAATCAGTAGTATCACAAAGAAAAGTGAGATACCCAACGTTTAGTGTAACTAAATTATGGAGGCCTGCAATTGCAGCAATCTGTTTAGCTATAGGACAGTCGCAAAGCGAGCCCCATAAACGATGGTGTGCATTGAAATCGCCAAGTATGAGAAATGACTGGGAGGGCTGGGTAAGCAAACCTATAAAGTTTTCCATAGCCCCAGAATTAGGTGTAAGGTGTAAGGAGTAAAGCATGAATGAGAGATAAGGCATAGCAATGCGGAGCGCTACCCTTGTAAATCCATGTTTAGCTGGACCAGACCATAGTACACATTCTTATGCACCAAGATACCTTATAGGCATGACTCCCATCAAAAACTGTGAGGTAATTATGAAAAATCATATATCAATGAAAGTACGTGTAGTCCTCAGGGTGGAGTTTAGTCTCCTGAAGGCACAAACACAAAGGCTGATAGGTAGGAAGTAGAAGTTCCAGCTCTTCCTTATGGGAATGGTAGCCATGCAGATTCCACTACAAAAGGGCTATAACAAGTAAATAAGAAAAAAGACACTAAAATGAAAAAAGGGTAAAAACACTTAAAAGTCAGTCTGCCTCTATGTGTCCAAACTGTTTTGAAGCATGTTGATTTTTTCCCTCTGAAATTTTAAAAGTCCTTCTTCCTGAGGTTTGATGACAAAGGTGGTGTAGGAGACTTCTTAAAAGATTTATCTGTAGCACTGCCAGCAATGGTTGACTTTGCAACAGCTTTTGGCATCTTCTGAGACTGCGACTGAAAACTAGTTACCACGGATGAAAATTTTCCTGCCCAGATCTGTGTGGTGGCCAAGGATAGTCTCACAGGACCAGGTGTGGGCAACTCCTTGGAAAAAGGGGACGTTACAGCTCGAGAAGGTATTGGAGACAGATCCCTATCAGCAACACTGGTAGATGCAGATTTTATTTCCTTAGTGCTATCAGGGATAGCGGGAGAGGAAGTTGTAGCAGAAAACAGTGTTGGTTGAGAAACATCCACTTTTTGTCCAATTTATCAACATTGCTGAAGGTTGATAGCAGAGCACCAGATTTGGGACATTGCAAGTTTGTAGCAAATGAAGCTCTCATGATATCTCAGAAAATGTTTGCCTTAGTGAAGTCTCAAAGAAGCCAAGAATACTAACCGCCTGGTTAGTATCCAAAGGGGACAGAAATTTGGAGAAAAGAGTATATTAATAAGAAATGGTTCAAGTTGGATAGAAATATAGCTGTAATTGAAATGTTTGTTAAAGATAGCAAGAAGATTGGACAATTTTTATACAAAGTGAGAAACAAATGGTTATGGACAGTGAATATGAACAATAACAACTCTACAATGGTGTAAATAATTAGTAATAAGGATCTATTGTAAAATATGGGTATGACTGGTACAGAGCCAGGGCTGAACACCAGTCATACTCACTTGTACATGGCTTAGCTTAAATAAATATATAAAATACCAAATAGTATCCAAAGATAGATCTGCAGGATTGTCCAAGGTTAAGGCACCAAACCAATTGGGCACAGTAAGGGATGGTTGGAATGTAGAAAGTTCCTGACACTGAGAAGATTTCTGAGTATTCAATCATTGAAGGGGAAACCTAGAAGATATCATAGGAGTTGAAAGGGGTGATGCCTGGAAAGGAAAGAGAGTTTGGATATAAAAACTTCCATTTTGGCTAGCACAGGCACTGCAGGTAGAATGGCAAGTACAATTCAGCGCTGGCAAGACCGAAGAACCTGACTGAAGGATCTGCAGTCTAACTTGGTGGGAAATAACAGGAAAAGTTTCTCTGTCGCCTTTTGATAGCCAATTTTATTAACTCAAAGTTCTCGAATTGTGTACTCTTACTTATACACACGGCAACTACAAGAGTATGCAGGATGGGCACCATCACAGTTCACACATTTGCAGATGGAAGTACAAGAATTATTGTGTCGATGGGTTCCACACTGAGAGCATAAAACCTGTTGCTTGCAGGTTAATGCTGTATGTCTGAACTTTTGACAGGAGAAGCAAAGTAAAGGGTTGGGAATGTATTGGTGAATGTACAATATCTCATAGCCAGCTTTAAGACTGCTATGAAGCTGCCCCAAGTTAAACGTCAGAAAGACTGTCTTAATAGGTACCTGTGCTGTACTGTCTCCTGCATGAGCTCTTAGCAGCACTGGCTCCTTGACTAGAAAGATAGGCAACAACTTCCTCTTCAGAGGGGCCCTCTAAGATGGAGAAAGTAACAACTCAGCAGACATTCATATATATGGTTCATATAATATGGTTCAACAATAACTTCATGGGTTACAAAGTGATGAGTAAAGCCTGGATTTCTAAGCAAAATGCTTAACTTTTTCCACACTTATAAGGATAAACTGAAAGGTTATACTTTGTAAGACACATCTACATGTGCAGTTTTAATTATGTTTGTGCTTATTTACACTTATTTCTCAGGAAAACGTTTTTGCTTACTTATACTATGATGTTTAATTAAAACAGCATATTCTACTCAAAACTGTAAATTTAAAAGTGCATATTTCACAGTTATCCATGATTTATCAGTGATTTGCTACTTTCTCGACTAAATGCATAAGACAGAAATTCTTGAGAAGGACAAAAATGAGAACAGTGGGGAAGGTGGTTAGGGGCTGTGTCATACTACACAGAACACTTCAGTAAAGTGAAAACTGTTTTGGAATCCCTAAATGCAGAAGAAGCAGTCAGTATTGCCACAGTGCAATGTTTTACTAAAAGCAGCACCCAAGGTAGATGTTGTAGTAGAGTTTAACGCCCGCTTTTACAACTACGGCACTGCAGGCCACTGATGATACATGGAATGAAGATGGAGCACCGGTGGAATGAGATGGCAGGGGAAACCGGAGCACCCGGAGAAAACCCGCCCTGACGCCGCTTCGCCCACCATGAATACCACATGCGGGTCCCTGGGATCGAACCCGGGCCACCTAGGTGGTAGGCGAGCGCACTAACCGCTCGGCCACGGCGCCGCCACCCAAGGTAGATGGACGGACGTGTAAAGCTTGAGAGCTCATCGGCAGCTAGGTCATTTGGGCCTGATGTCAAATCTTTAAGGCTAAAACATGAAGAACTGCATATGATTAAAAAATGAAGTGTAAAACCAAAGATGAAATTGTGTTGTTGTTAGCTAATACTGGATTTCTGACAATGAAGTCATTAATCCTCTTGCTCTCCAATATTTTTAATTGATGGATGGGGCACTAGAAGTGGCCGGGCATATTTGAAGGTGGTCTTGATCCATTTCCTCTTGCAGATCACATAGAGGACAGAGTGGTGAAGAATATATCTCAATTCTGTTTAAATGTTTTGCCAGACAATCATGTCCTGTAATCAACCTGAAGGTTGCAACTGCTGTTTTTCAAGGATACTCAGGAATTACTGTTTGAATGTTTGGTAGTTCCCATCTTTTATTTTTTGATTTTTCATAGTAATATTTTGCAATAATTTTTTTGAATTCAGAGTTGACTAATCTTTTAGCTGCATAAAATGGTAGATTAACTATAGATTTTTCTACACCACTGGTACCCTTTTTTGCAAGAAAATCAGCTTTCTCATTACCACTCAGTCCACAGTGAGCTGGTATCCATTGAAAGACTGTGTGTTTTTGAAGTGCTGTTAGATGGTTAAGGATTTTCCAACATTCTATAATTGTTTGGTTTTTTGGTGACAACTTGAAAGTAATTGCTATAATTGCTGCCCTGGAATCTGAGAGAATAACTGCTTGCTGAAAATGTGAAATTCTGTACAAAAGATTTTGTAGGGCCATTCGAATTGCTTCAATTTCTCCAACAAAGTTAGTAGTTCCATAACTTAAAGATTTGTAATAGGAAAAGAGGTGACATGTGGCTCCAGCACCTGCTCCATCTTGGTTTGATATCAATGATCCATCAGTATAAATATGGAGCCATTCGTGTTCTGGAAATCTAGTATGGATTGTCTCTAATGCCAATAATTTTAGAACACTAGTTGGAGTATCACTTTACTTAACTTCTTCTGTCAGGTGTAAATAATATGTGATGTCTAGTATTTGTGTCGGATTGACTTTAGATATGAAGTTTTCCTTTGAATTAGGAAGGTATACATTCTTCTTGATGTCTTGAATTTTGGAAAGCAAGCTCTCCTGAGTCTTTAGTGTATATGTAAAATTTCTCTTGTGCCATGTATTGAATGAGAGACTGATCAACTTTTCGTGTTGAATAAGAGCAGCTTTTTCTATTTCATATTCAATGGGGTATTGGTTGGTTAGTATTTCCATAGCTGGTATTGGTGTGGTTTTGATAGCACCTGTAATTAGTCTCAGACTTTGGTTTTGAAAGATTTGAATTCTTTTTTTTTTGTGTTTGCTGTTACAAGAACTTCGCTGCAGTAAGTAAATAATGGCTTTATATATACATTGTATGTTGTGTTAAGAGTTGCTCTGGAACTTCCCCACTTCATTCCTGTTAGACATTTTAACAGTGAAAGGCGCTTCTCTGCTCCTTGTATTACATTTTCTATTTGTTTGGTCCATGTAAGTTTGGTATCAAATGTAACTCCTAAATACTTTGCTTCCTTTGTTTCTGGTAATTGCTGACCCTCAAAATTTAGTTTTATTTTTAGTGTTTTTTTTCTTAGTGAAAAGATTTGGTAGTTTGATTTTGTTGTATTAACAGTCATTAAATTTTCTTTGGTCCACCTTTGTAGGTTGGTTAAGGATTGTTGCATGGTTTTTTCTAGTTCTGTACTTTTGCTTTTTGGTTTTGAAGTCCACATTACTAAATCATCAGCAAATAGTGCACACTTCACGCCTTATTCTTGTATTTGTTGTGGTAGATCATTAATAAATATATTAAAAAGTGTAGTGCTGAGCACTGCACCTTGTGGTAAGCCACAGTGTACTTGTTTATATTTAGATATATTTCTTCCATATCTGGTTGCAATAAAGCGTTGTGTTAGGAAATGACATAGCCATGAAAACATTGGACCTTGTATCCCTATTTTTTTTACTTTCTTTACCAGTTTTGTTCTGCATATAGAATCATATGCACTTTGAAAATCAATAAAAACTGATAAATTATCTTCTTTTCTATTGAAGGAGTCTTTGATTTCTTGACTGAGAAGTAAGACTTGTTCATTTGTAGAGTGGAACTCTCTGAATCCAGCTTGACATGGGGATATTAAATTTTGTGATTCTAGGAACCAATTTAACCTGTTTGACACCATTCTTTCCATCACTTTTGCTATTATGCTGGTAAGAGCTATTGGTCTATAATTTTTTATTTCTGATGCTGTTTTGTCTTTCTTCAAGAGTGGGACAATTATTGCTTTTCGCCATTCAGCAGGTACAGTGGTTTTCCAGGATAGATTGTAGAGTTTCAGTAGTTGTTGTTTTGCTGTTTTTGCAAGGTTTTTTATGAACTCTCGATGTATGTGATCTGGTCCAGGAGACTTTTTGTTTTTTAGATTATTTATTGCAATGTTCAATTCTTGCATATTAAAATTTTGAAAAAAGATATTGCATTGAGTGTTAGCATCACATTCTCTTTCTTGTTTCAAATCTTTCTTGAATTCTTTACATTCCTTTTTATTATTTCTTGTTACTTTATGTGAATTAACATAATATTTATTGAATGTTTCGGCTATGACTGCATCATTTACTAATATTTTATTGTTGTGTATGATAGGTGTGCTGTTGTTTTCTTTCCTGTCCTTGGCATTTTTTATGAACTTATGGGCTTTGTTACCATCTGTCCTATAATCCATTTTTTCTAAGAAATTATTAAAGTGATTCTTTTTAGCAGTATTAATTTCTTTTTTTAGTGAGGCACATTTCTTCCACCATATTTGTGTATCTGATATGTTTTTTGTTTGTTCAGCTGTATTTCTAGCTATGTCCCTTTGCTTTTTCAGTTCTTCTAACGGGGGGTTCCAAAAGGGTTTGAAATTTTTAACTATTCCATGAGGAATATGTTTTTTTGTGGATGAAATTGTAAAAAAGTTAGAAACAGCTAAAAGGGTAA
Source organism: Tenodera sinensis (assembly GCA_030765045.1). Taxonomy (NCBI): domain Eukaryota; kingdom Metazoa; phylum Arthropoda; class Insecta; order Mantodea; family Mantidae; genus Tenodera; species Tenodera sinensis. The sequence continues at coordinate 156,965,108 of CM060962.1, forward strand.
AAATAGTAAAATGATTAAAAAAAAGGTGAATGGTAAAACAGTAAAGGGCTAAAATGCTAAAAACAATTGGTAAAACCCACAAAGTTCAGAAGCTAAAACTATAAGGTTACACTCCAAATAATAAAATACACATTAAACTTGCTTCATGAAATCAATTTCTGCAACTAACTGCAGCACCTTATCTACGGATACCAGGTCATCACCAAGAAGTGACTGCAGGGTCAAACCCAGGATTGGTACTCTCCAGTATACTGGGGACAATCAAGCAAAACATGTAACACGGAGAGGTGCACGTTGCATGGTGAACACACAGGGGCCGGTTCGCCATGCAAAAGATGACCATGAGTAGCAGGTGTGTGACCTATTACTAATCGGGTTAGGATTACCTCTGCCTGCCAAGAATCCCTGCAGGAGGTCAACCAGGGTTGTATGGTGTCCTTGATTGTCCTCAGTTAAGTGTCAGCTAACGCATCCCAAGACTCCTGCCAGACAGCAAATAGATGGCGATGGAAGTATCACTGCACATCTACATAAGGCAGAGTATGGGTGGATAGCAGCAGCAGACGACATGCAGACTTAGCAGCCGCAGCCGCATCCGCCTCCTCGTTGCTCAGAATACCCACATGGCCTGGGGTCCATATAAAAACTAACTGGTATCCGTGAGAGAGTAACTGCAAAATCAGGGTCTGAATTTTAACAATGAATGCTGAAGAGCACTGAGAGAGTCAGAGCAGATGAGAAAGCTCTCAGGACCTGAACTGAAGATAAAAAGGAGGAAGTAAAATACGGCAAACAGCTCAGCGGTAAAAACTGAACTGGCATCCGGAAGGCAGAACTTGTGAGCATCACCATTGAAAATGAAAGTGCAACCTGTAACACTACCCACCTGGGAACCATCAGTAAATACCAGAGTGTAAATCCAGTAACATCCCAGGAGCTCTGTGAAAAGCTGACAATACACCGATTGAGGGGTAGCCACCTTAGCGCTCTGAAAGCTCCAGGTCAAACTGGGCACACTGGATTTGCCAAGGAGGATAGCACCCAAGAGACTATCATTCTGCAGCAGGCATTCAGAGCGCATGTGCAGAAATATATCTAAATACAAACAAGTACACCATGGGTTACCACAAGGTGCAGTGCTCAGCACTACACTTTTTAATATATTTATTAACGATCTGCCACAACAAATACAAGAATCAGGTGTGAAGTGTGCACTATTTGCTGATGACTTAGTAATGTGGACTTCAAAACCAAAAAGCAAAAGTACAGAACTAGAAAAAACCATGCAACAATCCTTAACCAACCTACAAAGGTGGACCAAAGAAAATTTAATGACTGTTAATACAACAAAATCAAACTACCAAATCTTTTCACTAAGAAAAACACCACTAAAAATAAAACTAAATTTTGAGGGTCAACAATTACCAGAAACAAAGGAAGCAAAGTATTTAGGAGTTACATTTGATACCAAACTTACATGGACCAAACAAATAGAAAATGTAATACAAGGAGCAGAGAAGCGCCTTTCACTGTTAAAATGTCTAACAGGAATGAAGTGGGGATGTTCCAGAGCAACTCTTAACACAACATACAATCTATATATAAAGCCATTATTTACTTACTGCAGAGAAGTTCTTGTAACAGCAAACACAAAAAAAAAAAAAATTCAAATCTTTCAAAACCAAAGTCTGAGACTAATTACAGGTGCTATCAAAACCACACCAATACCAGCTATGGAAATACTAACCAACCAACACCCCATTGAATATGAAATAGAAAAAGCGGCTCTTATTCAACACGAAAAGTTGATCAGACTCCCATTCAATACATGGAACAAAAGAAATTTCACACATACACTAAAGACACAGGAGAGCTTTCTTTCCAAAATTCAAGACATCAAGGAGAATATATGCCTTCCTAATTCAAAGGAAAACTTCATATATAAAGTCAATCTGATACAAACATTAGACATGACATATTGTTTACACCTGACAGAAGAAGTTAAGAAAAGTGTTCTATAATTATTGGCATTAGAGACAATCCATACTACATTTATGGAACATAAATGGCTCCCTATTTATACTGATGGATCGTTGACATCAAACTGAGGTGGAGCAGGGGCTGGAGTCACATGTCACCTCTTTTCCTATTACAAATCTTTAAGTTATGGAGCTACAAACTTCGATGGAGAAATTGAAGCAATTCGAATGGCCCTACAAAATTTTTGTATAGAATTTCACATTTTCATCAAGCAGTTATACTCTCACATTCCAGGGTGGGAATTATAGCAATTACTTCCAAGTTGTCACCGAAAAACCAAACAATTATAGAATGTTAGAAAATCCTTACCCATCTAACAGCATTTCAAAAACACCTAGTCTTCCAATGGATACCAGCTCACTGTGGACTGAGTGGCAATGACAAAGCTGATTTTCTTGCAAAAAAGGGTACCAGCAGTGTACAGAAATCTATAGTTAATCTACCATTTTATGCAGCTAAAAGATATGCATTCAAAAAAATTATTGAAAATATTACTATGAAAAATAAAAAAAATAGAAGATGGGAACTACCAAACATTCAAACAGTAATTCCTGAGCATCCTTGAAAAACGGCAGTTGCAACCTTCAGGTTGATTACAGGACATGATTGCCTGGCAAAACATTTAAACAGAACTGGTATATATTCTTCACCACTCTGTCCTCTATTTGATCTGCAAGAGGAAATGGACCAAGACCACCTTCAAATATGTCCAGCCACTTCTAGCACCCCATCCATCAATGAAAAATATTGGAGAGCAAGAGGATTATGGCTTCATTGTCAGAAATCCAGCATTAGCTAACAACATATATTGTAACCGTCTTCAATAAAGTAAGAGTTCTGTGAAACAATTTATCATCATATTTGCATGTATTTGTTTTTGCTTAATTTGGTGCTTATTTTCATCATTTTCCGTGCTGATTTTCTTGCTTATTTTACTATTTTATTGTGTTTAGAAATCTGTACTTTAGTGATAAACTGTAGTAAGCAAGTCATTACGTTGCTGGTTACAGTTCTGTACTGGGCCAGTGAATTTTATCCAGTGTCCCTGAACCACAAAGGGGCTCAAGGAACTAATGGGGCAGATGCTCAGATGTACCTGAGCGCATGATCAAATAACAAGGGATTGTATATCATCCTTAGTTTGTATCAAAATAGAGTTTGTTTCTAATCTTTTAGTGACTGAGGTCTTGCGGGGTCTCAGGTGAACCCTGTTTGGAACCATCATGAGGTTAAACTTGGTATGGGGATTGATGTGGCTAGTGGCATGTCTCTGTGCATGGAATCCACTACAGCAATGGACACAACATTTCAAAGTAAAGTGTTTAAAATCTGTAAACAGTGATTGTTTTGGAACCACCCACTCACTCACCTACCCACTTATAACCCGACCAAGGCCAGTGCAGTCCTGCTTCAGAGGGTGCCACTTGTACGCATTACGGCTTGCCCGTCCTCCTGTACAGTCCGGTTGGCAAAAGGAGAAGAATAACAGATCTCATGTTGACATTTTCTCTGTATCACTGTATTATATGTATTGTATGTATATTCATACCATAAAAAATCAAATATATTCACAAATACTTTAAAATACAGTACATTTGAGCATTTCTCTGAAACTTGCATTATTCCGCGATGTCTCCCTCACTTGCTGTGTCGGTCTCGGATCCGGTGGGCATTTCTTCTCCAGACTCGTCACTGCTGTCCAGTCCTAGATTGATTATTATCCTTTATATTTCTTCTTCCATAAGCGCATCTCTTTTCCAATACGTTTCTTGAATATCTTTCACCTTCTGAACAGAGGTTTTCCAGGGCTATTTACTGTTATTGCTCCAGTAGCATGTGTTAAAGTCTTTAGTGTTGACAGAGAAACATGGTCCACATTATCAGCAACATTTCTTTTATTAAATTCCAGACTAGTTCGATAGGGTTCGAGTTCGGATGATAGGCTGGTAATCTAAGTGCTGTAAAGCCAGCATCTGCGAATAATTTGTCAATGGAGCATGTTTTCTTTGGTTTGTGCTGTTTTGCGTGAATGACAAGTTCAGCTTTAGTTATTTCCGGGTCAAATGGTATATTGTTGTTCCGTAACCATTCTTGTAGTTTTGACTTTAAATTGTTGCTTGAGGCTATGTTATTGTCTTCTTCATTGTGATAAGGAGCATTGTCAACCACAACAATGCTGTTTTGCGGTAATCCAGGTATAAGTTGGTTTTGCACTCACTTGGATTAGTTTTCGTAATTCATTTCGCTAAGCTAATCTGATATCTTGGATTTGGAATCGTAAATGAGGCAAGCACCTGGAGTAAGTCCCACTTGCCAGCCAACATGCACGATAATAAGACCTGTCCAGCAGTGTCATTTGCATACACTTCTGAAACATCGTCACTCTGCCAACACTTGGAAACTGTGTAGTGCATGTGAATCCAGGTTTCGTCCATGTATATCACTGGCTTATTTTCCCCGTGTTCATTTCTTCTAAATGTTCAAGAGATGATGCTCTTTGAGGCACTATATCAGGACATTTGCTCTGTGCACTCCTTTTATTTTTACACCTTTTAAATCAAAATCCAATAGATTTCACTATTTTTCTAAGTGTTTCTTTACCCCCCCGAAATTAATCTCTTTCTTGCAAAAGTTAAATGCTTTTCGTAGCATAAGAATTTCTGTTTTAACCTCGTAATAATCCTGATACTTTCTTCTAATGATGCATGTGTCCATTTCGTCCAAACTGATTTTATTTACAGGACGTTTACCAATCTTACGAGGTGGTTTTATTTTGCTCGCCCCACTTTCTTCAAGCCAGTCCACTTTCCTAATCTTGCATATCGTTGTCTCACTGCAGCCAGTAGTAGCGACAGCACATTCAGTAGCATTTGTAATAGCTATTTTTTTTACCTTTTGTTCTCTTCGTCACAAAACTTAACATTATAAATAACACGCCGAGCTTGCTTGTGAAGAATTTTATTTCCTTTACATTCCGTCACTAGCATAGTCACTGTGTACACTACGCTGCACGTTAGTAAATCAGACTGTACAGCATTTCGTGACGTATTCGTGTTGTCACCGCGTTAGTTCGCCTGCTTGGCACTTCCCATGCAGGACTGCACTTGCCTTGGTCGGGTTATACAAATTCAATTACAGAGTCAGTTTTCTTGTACCATGTATCGTTAAAAGGGTGTTCAAGATTTAAAAAGTCACAAGAGTAAGTGGGTGCCACCAGTCCTCCAGATTTCAGGGGTTGGGTTAGGTTTAACAACCCTGTATATAAAAAGGGTGAATGTGTGCTGAGCACATGACCAAATAATGAGGTGTCACACTTTTTTGATGCAGTAGCAGTTCCTTAAATGACAAGATCAACCATGTCTCTTCTTAGAGAATACAGCGCGAAAATCTTAGCTGTGACAGGTGAATCACTCTTTTGGAAATGATAGTTTAATTTAACATAAAAAGTATATTTTAATAAGATTTATATTTTCCCCATAAATATTGAAGTCTTCCAATGGATACCAGCTCACTGTGGACTGAGTGGTAATGAGAAAGCTGATTTTCCTGCAAAAAAGGGTACCGGCAATGTGCAGAAATCAATAGTTAATCTACCATTTTATGCAGCTAAAAGATTAGTCAACTCTGAATTCAAAAAAATTATTGCAAAATATTACTATGAAAAATCAAAAAATAAAAGATGGGAACTACCAAACATTCAAACAGTAACTCCTGAGTATCCTCGAAAAACAGCAGTTGCAACCTTCAGGTTGATTACAGGACATGATTGTCTGGCAAAACATTTAAACAGAATTGGGATATATTCTTCACCACTCTGTCCTCTATGTGATCTGCAAGAGGAAATGGATTGAGATCACCTTCAAATATGCCCGGCCACTTCTAATGCCCCATCCATCAGTGAAAAATGTTGGAGAGCAAGAGGATTAATGACTTCATTGTCAGAAATCCAGCATTAGCTAACAACATATTTTCCCCATAATACCCAAGCTTTTGTCTGGAACTCTTATGATTTGCTGCTTATCTATATCAAATTCCTCAACCTCTTAACTGAGTAATTTTCTTCTTGTGACTGTAACCCCTCCTGGATATTTTTGTTCGGCCTGGTGCTTCTGCTTAAGTCACTATCAGATGTTACTATAAGCAATTTATCCTCATTTTCTAAAACTACTAGGTATAAAAGAGCTGTTTTTAAATTCAAATAGAACCCTTACATATCCTGTATACACTCAGTTATGAAAAATGGAGTTTACAATTGGAGACTTTTGTCTAGTGATGAATTCAGGGGGTGGCCTGGGGAATAACCCTTGGGAAATTCACATGTATTTGTAAATGTATATATATCATTAACATTATCTCCCCCCATCAACCTTAATATCCCCCTGAAGGAGAGTGTCTATTCATCACTGCTTTTTTCAGTATGACACAGTTTGATACATGGTACTATACACAATACTTTTTTAGTCTGGGCACCAATATGAGGTTTCCTTCCTTTTACCTCAGCTACAGCTCTGACGCTGCTATTTTTCATTTCTTTTCCCTTTTTTTTTTATTATTATATTCAATGTAACCCTTAGGATGTGGATCTACGCGATAGCGTATGGATAAAAATACAAGCGATTAACATATGACGACCTTTAAGTTCATAAACAATCTTATACTTATTTACTTATTAATTTATCTACTTATTAATTTATTTATTCACTTATTTATTTGCTTATTTATTTATTTATTTATTTACTTATTAACTGGTCGGGTCAGGTCGAGTCAGTCTGTCTTCATTTATTTATTTATTATGAACATAAAAGCATAAGTCCCATTACTAGGGCTAGGAAGTTCATGCATTTGCATGTTTTTTCATAGGGGTTAAAAATGTATGCCTTTACATTATGTGCACAAATCATGGAATTTTCAGTTATTTGGACATGATTTTATGATGCATATAACTGCATATTTTCTTGATTTTGATAAATGCATAATATTTCAATATTATAGCCCCCATATTGCATATTTTAATGATTTTTATGGTTTTTTATTATTTTTTTCCATTGGTATATTTTTCATATTGGTAGTATTGCACATGATGATGCAACTTGCGAGGTAGCGAGAACTAATGCTGAGTCATGTTGTCATGCAGTGAATCCCCTGTTTCCATCCTATATGTGCACCTGTATGTGCATAGAGAATAATCAGTGGGTTAGCTGAGAGGTTTATATTAACAAAGATAAAGTGCAGGTCATCGTTTTGAGCAGCACGATTATAGCAATGCTTGCCTGCCCACCAGCAGTTGTGTCGTGGTCTTCAAACGTAACAGTGTTTGTGAACTAGTTCCCACCAAATTAAATTAGGCCTATAAAATGTTAAAAAGCTCTTCAAATGCCGAAAATAAACCAACTTCGAGTGCTAGATTAATTAATTTATAACCCGACCAAGGTCAGTGCAGTCCTGCTTCTGAGGGCGCCACTTGTACGTGTTATGGCTTGCCCGTCCTGCTGTACAGTCTGGTTGGCAAAAGGTGAACCACAACAGATCTCATGTTGACATTTGGTTACAATTATCCATGTGTCTGTTAAATCTGAGATTTTATGCAAAATATACTCCTAGATCTTTATTATCAAACACTTCAACGAGTGGTGTCATATTTACATTATAAGTACATTTAATGGAATTTTTACTTCTAGTGAAGGTCACTTTTACACACTTACCAATATTGAATAGGAGTTTGTTTGCTTTGCTCCATGTATACAGAGACTCTAGGTCACATTGAATTTCTAAGCAATCTCTAACATTGGTGATAACTTTGTATAATTTAACGTCATAAGCAAACATAAAATGTTGGAGTGTTCAACAATATTAGGTAAATCATCGATAAAACACAAAAACAACAAGAGGTCCTAAATTTGAACCCTGGGAGAACCCTGAATATTAAACTCATATGACATGTAATTTTTATAATATACTACTGGTGATTTATCTTTTAAACATGATCAAAATACTTTCATTAATGGAAAAGAAAAGCCCAAGTTATATTAATTTAGCAAGTAAACAGTCATGATCAACTTTATTGAATGTCTTTTGGAAATCTGTATATACTACATCTACTTGCTTGTGATTAATCTATACAAATGCTCTTTTCTGGAGTATAAATAGAAGCAAGTTTCCTTTTCAGCTCATCAACAATTGGCTGAAATTTATAGAAGTTTTTGTTGTCTTTCTCCAAATTGAATTTTGTATTGTTCGAAAAGTGAAGGAATTTTAGTAACAGGTGAAAGCTTTTCTCTAATATTACTTTGCAGAAATAAAGTTTTGCAATGGTCTCTTTTTGAAAAATATAAACCATTCTCAGATTTATGTAGAACTCCCTTGAGTATCAGAAGGCCTACAACTGTTTTTATTTCTGATGGATTGGTATCCACCCATCAGTTACAGCAGGAGCATGCCTTCAAATCAGGATGTGCTGCAAAAAATTGTTGCTTGTACAGGTTGGTCTGATCTACAATTAGCTCCCACATATTGCTGTCCACAAATAGTTCCAAGCACTGTGTTACACTTATGTTGTCATCTAAATGTAGGTACATTTAATCCACTAGCACCAAGAAATTTAAATTCCAAATGGGGCAAACCATACGCAACAAAAATATTCTGCAAAATCATCTTCTCCTGATTCATCTTCACTTGCACCAGAAATTGACTGTCTTCCGAATCTGATTAAAAGTTATCCAAACTATCCCCAAATACATGACTATCATTATAATCTTTCAAAAGACTTGTAAATATTGCTGCATTCCTTCTCCTGTGAGAGCATCATTCTTATGTTTCCAAATAAGAGTATGTTCTTGGGAACAGCCCACATCAGCATGTGGTAAGATTGCTATCGCTTCTGAATTACACTTCCAGAGTCCATGTAAGTAAAATAATTTGTCAGAAAGTGATGCCATCTATCATGGAAGACTGCAACAAATATCTCCTAGCACACTCACCATACCCAGGAGAGAATAGCATTAAAAGACACATGATGGAATGGTATATCATACCCATTACGTAGGCACAACCCAAGATGTATATACTACTCGGCCACAACATGAATGCACTTCAAGGAGGGCACCACAGGTTTGTTTACTACCTTAAGTCTAGGAATCTGCGCAGAGCGAGGGAACGCAAGGGGAAAGGCGATACTGGGAGTGTTAAGTCACACAATGAAAACAGTACTCACCTGTTGATATTTTCACATTAGCAACTTATCCTTTCTTGTGTGTTTAAAAACACCAACAGTAAGTTTGTTGGCATAAATAAATAATAATTATCCTTTCTTTCCCGGCACAACAAATATTATGCAAAATTTGAAAAATTTGCATTAATAATTTAAGTTAATGGTGTTTTCTGCTGAATACTATACTAAAAATTTGCATTAATTTCGCACAAATTTTCAGGTAAAATTAATACACACAGACATTACTGAAATTAAAATTAACAGGTGAGTAATGTTACTGTAACATTATTGTTCAAAATTTCTCCAAATTGAAACATTTTATTATCGTGACATGAATCACTACATATATCATGCATCAGACATCAGGTTCATTGCCCATCAATCAACATCACCAAATTGCAACATACAAGAAGTTATGACACTTTCGTTTTTAATTGCCCTTCTTTCTATTACAACCAAGTTATACGTAGAAAAAAATATCTCGTCAGCATCTGATACTGAGTGCTGTATCAAATTTGTTATTATATCCTAACTGTTCAACAATGGCACAAAGTTCTCTGTGCTTTGTGGAGGCTTTGATAACATGGAATGTGACCTTATGACATAACCTTTATTGTAGCCTCACCAATTGCATTGTCGGGAAGCTTTCTTTGTCTCTGCCAATAATGTTTATTTTGTAGTACTGTTAGAAGTTGATCTCAAAAGAAGCCGGGTTAGTGAATTCATAAGAATTGAATGTGAATTGTTTCACTGTTATTAAAATCAAAACATAAACACCAGCAACAATGAGTCAGTGAATAAAAAAACACATTTCAAAGCAAAATTTACAAAAAGTGATACAACATATTAGCATATAAAACAAAGCAATTATGATCATATTTTCAGTAATATCACTAATGAATTATGTTTATTAGAGACTCTAGAAACCATACAGTATAATATTGTGGCAACATTAGCACTGCTTACAGTTCAACTGTCTTGCAGATAGTAATTTTGAACTGCTGGTGTTACTCTGCTTGCATCGTTAACACACCTCATTGCAAGCATCTTGGTATTGGTGATGTTTTCTTTACATGATTGTACTTCAAAACCCTGCCTACTTGTGACGTATATGTTTAGTAACACTTCTCACCGAGTGCACTCATATTGTGGCTGAATAATATTTTTATTGGCCATTAGAACATATTTTTAAAGAATTATATAACATTTTCTATGCGTGAGTTTATACAAAATTATTTCCTTGCATGATATTAAGGTGCCTGGCTTATGCATGAATTATATGGCCTATGACTTTTGAGTTATGCCACATCTTCCATAATCCCCTTTTTAATGCCCTTTTTTGACTAAAATCAAGAATTTAAAAACTTTAAGGAAGCTTTTTATACAAATTACCCTTACTTCTATCAAATCTTAGGTATGTATATCAACATTATTGAATCTCTTCTGCACAAAATTTCATTTCTTTTCAGCATTATGCCCACAAATTATACATTTTTAGTAGGCTCACCATAGACATTATACTTAGTACTAAATCTGAAGTATGTCAACAAAGCTTTTCAAATTCATAGCATTTCAGTTTCCATGTGTAGCAGTATGACTAAACATAGTAAATGTGAAAGAGAAATTAGTTTTAAATTTGCACCATGTTGGCAGAATTTGAAAGGTGTTGACAAATTTTCTTCATATTGTATACATATCACTATATATTTTAAAGCTGATTTCAAATTGGTTACAAACCTCTATTAAACACTTTATATCCTGTAGGTTCAACTGGACCATCATTCACCTTGGATAAATGAAGGAATGGCACTGGTTGTCCATCTTTAAAATAAATGAGATAAGGTTTGCGGCTGCTGTTTATGGCATCTTTTGTGTCATCACCTTTGTCTTCTGTTTTATGGCCCACAACACATGGGAATAGTGGTAGTACTCGTGATGGAACTTGCAGTAATTCCTCTGCCATTTCTTTTATTTCTGTCCTAAAACTTGGAAGGTCTATAGTGCCGCAGTTTCCATTTTCGCCACTACGTGTATTAATGATTCTAGGGATGTTATTTTCTTCCACAGGAGTTAATGTTTCCCCACTACCCCCACAACATCCACAGCAACTGTTCAAAATAGTTTGTGTTTCACTTGGGCATTCACACTGCCATTTTTCCTCTTGACTGACTGTACCTTTCTCTCTGGCTCCTACAACAATGTTTCCAGAATCACTGTCCTCCTTAAAACTCTCTATACATTTTAATAGCAACACACAGTTTTCATTGTCTTTGATCAGTGGATAAAGAAGCATTGTCTTGATATCAGATATCATGATGTCAGAGAACCTTATACATTTAAGAATTAAATCCACATATTCCTTTCTTTCTGAAAGTTTATGTTGTAACCAATTCAAGCCTGCCTCAAAAACCTCAAATTCCCCTTTTGTTGTATTAAGTCCATTATTCTTTAAATAAGCTTCAAGTTCAAGAGCAGAGAGTTCAAGAAATTCTTCTGTTTTCCAAACTTCAGTAAATTCCCACAATGCATATGCTTGAGCCTTCCTATAAAGGTCAATCAAATCTAGTTCATGGGCTGTTATCATTGTTTGAAGACAACTTGCTATGGACAACTTTTGATGAATGATTACTTCAAGACACTGCTTCTGGATGGATTCAAATTGTAACATACAGGATGCTTGCAGTACAGACAAAATGTTGTCTGTCTTCAACACATCAATCTCATTTTTTAGAACAGAGTCAAGCAGTACTGCCATTGCATCTGGATCCACATCCTGTAGTAGAAAAGCAAAAGTTTACTATATAATACAGAAAATATTTCCATTATATGATCCCAAAAACCATTTTTAATATTATAACAAATTACTTTAAATGTTAATATCTGCTTTAGGTTGTTTTAGAACACTTTTTATTGGAAACCAAAGAGGTGACAGATACTCTGTATTTGTTATTTATTTATGCCAACAAACTTACTGTTGGTGTTTTTAAATGCACAAGCCGTGTTTGTGGTTTACCAGGAGAAATACGAACTGAGTTTGTCACAATAGCTCAGTGGTTAGAGCAGCCGCCCGGTAAGCGGAAGGTCTGTGGTTCAAACCCCAGTTGTGGCATTGAATTTTTAAGTTCCAGTTCTACCTCTCAAAACTCTGTATTTGTATTTATTTGGTGTGGTTCTCTTTCAAAGACTTGGCAATCTGCACTGGAATTCCAAAGCTCATAATAAATAAAACTAATAAATTCTGATGCTTAACAGTCGCCAGACTATTTTTCTAACCACTTACTATTTTAAGATAAAAAGTCAGTTCTTTGTCATAATAAACATCTATCCAGAAATGGCTGTTAAATTTAAGCAATGCATATCTATGCAAGGGTATTAGCAAATTCTTAACCTAAGACCCTTCCCACAAGAGAACAAAACATTTCCATAACAAAAGTATGTTGTATTCTTAAACAATTTCACCATTTTCTAATAGTAAGTGTGATTAAATTTTTAAAGTACATACAGCAGAGAAGAATCTGAATTTGGAGAAAACTGAGTATCACTTGGTGAGAAAGTAGGAGTTCATTTCTGAAAGGCTTATCCAGCAAGAAAATGTCTGTGGATAAATTGAGCACTCATATGCCACCATAAAAAATTGGATTGCAAAATTTAAGACAGAAAGAAAAGGTGTAAAAGAAGAACATTATATTAAAAAGGCATTTCAGTGTTCACTTCCAAAAATGATGCTATGCACAGTATGATTTTAGAGAACTGACACATTGAGTGAAATGCATAACTTTGAACATCTCATACGACCATGCCTTTATCATACATCTTAGCTTTTGTGCATGAGGAAAATCAATATATGCCAAAATGATTAATGGTGATGAAAAGTGGCTCAAAACAAAAACTTCCAATTCATTATTTCAAAGTGATTCTTAAAACCTTTTGGGTGATACTGTAGCTATGGAAGGAATGTGTATCCACTGCTATGATTCAGATAGTAAAAAGGGAATAAACAAAGAATGGGAACATTGTAATTATCCAAAGAAATTTGTGTCCAAGGTGAAGGTTCTTGTATGTTTTGGGACAAAGAAAGAAAGATTATTTGACAGAGTATAAAACAGTGAGAAGGTTCTGCAAGTCTTAGGAGAAGATTTTGGAAGAACAGCTAACTGATTGCAATGCAAAACACTAATGAAGTTAGCTCTGAACTGAGTGACTATCCTTCCTATTACAGAGCTAGTCTTTTCCGACTATGATCTATTTACAAACTTAGAAGATATTTAAAAGGGAAACAATTTTCATTACATTATGCAGTGGACTCTTCTTGTCTGAAAGAGTGGTTTTCAGAGCAAGAAAATAATTTTCTTAAGAGGCTTAAATATCTTTCATGAATGTTGAGCAATGTGTAAATGTTCATGTGGAATAAATGAACATTTTGTTTTGAAATATAACTGCATTTTCAATATCACCTAACAACTAAGCAATATCCCCTTGTGTTTTTATATGTGCAGGGTGTTGAGACAACATCCTACTTGTTATACTTTTTATGTGTTTGTCTGTCACAAGTTAAGAGGAGGGAGCTTACTTTCTAATATGTTATTCACACCAATAGCACCTTAAAGTATCTTTTAACCTGGAAAAATTGAACATATACCTAACAACAAATATTTTATACATGAATACCAGAAAAATTTCATTTGACACAACTGTTTACATTAACATGCTCAATCCTACATAAGGACTGATTCTTCTAACACATACAAACCATGTACAGACAAAATTTGAAAGACAGAATCAGAACTGAAAAATTCAATGCCATAGCCATTCTGATTCTACCTTTCAAAACATGCTCTATATTTTTCTAGTAGTAAGATTTTTTCCATCTCATTGGTTTTCCAGTTGTATAAAATTCAGTGATATGAAATGGATTTCAGAATACACAAAATGATCATTAATCCCTAAGTACAGGCATATGGTCAGAGAGGCTGTACCAAAAATAAGAACAATAATTTGAATTCCTTGCCATTGCACAGCATGATTGTTAGTCTCATTACTTATGTTTCTCTTATTTGTCCATTGTTTAGAGCAATTAGTTCAGTGTTAGCATTCAGCTAGTGAGGTATGTAAAGATCCTCAAAATTTCAAAACAGGTAATTAAACCACATGCCAATGTTAGTAACCATATTAAAAAATCAAAAACTATTTTGTTGTTTAACAACCCTATCAATTGCCAGGATAATATCAGTGTCGCCAGTGTGTCGGAATTTCTTTCCGTAGGAGCTCTTTTACATGCCAATAAATCTAGACATGGAGCTGTCGTTTTTAAGCACACTTAAAAACCATTGGTCTGGGCCGGATTTAAACACACAACATTGAGATCAGTAGGCCAGCATCTAACCAGCTAAGCCACCCAGACCAACAGCAACCATTCTGTAACATTTGACAATAGCAAGTAATAAACAACCAGGGTCTTCTCTACATGTAAGCGATTCTAACTTTGAGAAAACAATATTGGGTGGTACAAAAAACAAAAAATCTCATGTGCTGCACTCACATGACTTTCTCTACTCTTGTACTAACCATTCTTACAAACTCTTATTACTATATCTTCTTCATGTTAGCTGAGATAAACATTTGTACAAATTATCTTATTGTTTATTCCCTTGTAGGTGTAAGGGGAATATTAGAATACAGTAGTCTTTGAGCGATAGTCAAATATTTTAAAGCTTTGAGATCCCATTCCCTTTGTATGCTTAACATATAAAAAAATGAACAATGATGTTCCATTTCACGAAAGTTTTTAAGTTTTCCGAAACTGACACAATTAACAAGGAATATCTTCGAAATGGTTCACTCTACAAAAAAATTTAGTCAGACATAAATTGTGTGTTTTAGCGAGACCTACATTTTTTGTATAGTAAGATTTTGACTATCTCTTATGGTTTACGAGTTATTCAAAAGTCATCCAGAGTAAACAGGACTACATAGGCTATAGCCAGAAAATTCAAAATATACATTTCATTTGTCATCAAAATATCTTAAACATATGAGATTTTAATCAAAATCGTTAGAGCCATTTTAAAGAAAATCAAAATTTTCGAAAAATTTTCCATGTCAAGGGTAGTTTAGGGTGGGGCTATTTTCTTCAAAATCTTCGTGTCGCATCCTTGAAAGACATTAAACTTAAATACCAACTTTCGTTTTTAACCGGCTTTTCGTTTTTGAGTTATGCTGTCCATAGACACACAGAGACACACACAGACCTTTTTCTAAAAATGCTTTTTTTGGATTCAGGGGGTGTCAAAACATATGTTTCCGGTGAAATCTCAACATTGAATTTTTGGGTGGAATACAATACTTCCCCTACTTACCAGTACAGGAAGTAAAAATAGCAAATGCTTATGAGCTGCAGCTTCTAAGCAAGTTGAGAATCGAGCATTAGCTCGTGTTTCAGTATAAATAAAAATTTCCTCCTTCATTGAGCTCAGCCACCTTCAGCATTTCATATCCGCTGAGTTAATAAATATGGCTATTTTTCGTCAGGAGATGATTTCAATATCTATATACTTATTCATGTTATACATATGTTTAATATATCTAATAGAGATTTTGTATTTGGCAAATGAAATAGTAATAGAGATTCACCTGACATTCAGCAGATAGTGTTCTTCCCCTTTCTAAATGTGATCCCTGATTTCCTTAATTTGATAGAATTAAAAACATGCCACCAATTGATATATTGAAAGTATCAATTGGTAGCATGGTTTTAATAAGCAATTCCAAGCAATAACAATAAGCAATTCCAATATTTTATAAGGTTTTATCATGAATTAAAGCTATACATTCATTTCATTTCAAGTTAAATTTAGGGTTGGTTTAATCAGAAGGTTTTCAGCTATAATTTGGTTTTCATTTGCACAAGCATTTTGGTCTACTTAGCTGTGCACAATTGACGTTGCTTTATCTTATCAGTTGGCAATGAATATTTACTTATGTTCCTTAACCATTTGGCTCTTACTTTGCCCAAAAAGTTCCCAATTTCAATTAAATTTTCCCTAGTTTTTCCACTCATTAACTTCATTGCTTGAATTTCATTTGGTAGCCTTGTCCAATCTTTTTTACCTATCCTCCCCCTAAGCAACCTAGTTTCTTCACATTCTAAAAGTAAATGCCATTTTTTATCCCTTTGTTGGCATAATGGGCATTTCTCTAGGTCCCTCCCTCTTCGCAACCCTTTCAGTTTCACCACCCCTGTTCTGGCCCATGCAAAGCCTTCTCTTGCTGCTTTATCACAAATGTCTATATATTTTTCCCTGTTCCAGCTCGCTTTCATCTCTCTATAAACTTCCAGTGAGCTTTTTAAATTGAAACTTCCTATCATTTCTTGCCTTTCAATATCTTCCGTTCTTAGCCTAAGTTCTTTCCAAAATCCACTTTGCAATAATTCCCTGTTTTCCCACATGTCACCAAACCCTATTTTTAGCATCATTTCCTTTATCTTGTTTAGCCATGAATCTTTCTGATTTAGTCTTTCCTGTACTATCAAGCATTGACGTAGAATATTCTGCTCATCTAAACTCCTAATTCTCGCACAATATTTTAACACCCTTTCGACCACTATCCCTCTAGTTCCCAGTCTTCCCAATTCTGCTTGTGCCACTCCATTTGGTGAAGCTTGTGGTAAACCCAAAACTTGCTTGCAAAAATTTCTATGTATCACATCCATATTTGCACCCCCTTCCTCCAAACCGCATATCTCCATGCCATATAGCATTTTTGCTACTACTACGGCTGTGTAAATTCTCTCCAGCTGTTTTATTTGCATTCCTGGTAATTTATCTAGGCATGCTTTAATAGCTTTTAATGCAATTTTACCTTTAGCCAATGCCATTTTCTTCTGCTCTTTCCACCCTCCCTTACTGCTTAATCTTACTCCTAGATACTCAAATGTATTGATCACCTCAATTTCCTTTCCTTGCCAGTACCATTTCTCCTCTTTTCTTAACTTGTTACCTTTCTTAAATACCATAATTTTAGTTTTGTTTACGTTAATTTTAAGGCACCATTCCTTACAAAATTTATCTATTGCTATACCTATCCCCACTTTGGATATAGCTCCTACTACTAAATCATCCGCAAATAGCAACCCAGGTATTTCCCTGTTATTAATTATTGGCATATGCCTATTTTCCATTCTAATTGCATCTAGAATATCATCTATAAACAAATTAAACAATACAGGGCTCAACTTGTAGCCTTGCCTCAATCCTATATTATTTTGGATGCATTTTGTTACCTTATTATTTGTCATCTTTATACAGAACTCATTGTCTATATATATACTTTGTAAACTCTGAATAAATCTGTTGCTCATTCCCTTTTTACTCAATTTGTACCATAATGCTTCTCGATTTATTGTATCAAAGGCCTTTTCAAAATCAATAAATAACATATATACCCTCGCCCTTTTGTCTGCTAAATATTTACTTATCAATGTGCTTATCACAAATATATTATCCACTGTTCTCCTGCCTTGTCTAAATCCTGCTTGGAAATCTGATAGCTTCCTCTCGTCTTCTACCCACTTTTGTACTCTTTCTGCCAAAACTCCAGTATATATCTTACCTAGCACAGATAATAAACTAATTCCTCTATAGTTTACAGGGTTATCTACCTCCCCTTTATTCTTAAATATTGGTACTATCATTGCCTTTCTCCAACTACTTGGAACCTTACTCTCTTCAAATACTTTATTTAGAATTCTCACTAGCAAACTTAATCTATTCTCGTTTCTACTCCATGCCTTCCAAAATTCCCCTGGAATCCCATCTATACCACTTGCTTTGTTCCTTTTTAGTCTTTTTACTTGCTCCCTTACTTCTTCTATTCTTATCTTACTGTCTAATTGCTTGATGTCACTTGTATTATCCAACTCTTGAATACTTTGTGCACCCTGTTTTATCCCGGGCAGACTTTCAAAGTATCGGCACCATACTTCTGAACTTATATTGTTTTCCCTAGTTCTAACCTTATAGGTTCGTTTCACTAAGAACCAAATTGCCTTTGTATCATTCTCTTTTATTGCCTCCCTCATTTTTTTACACATAGTTTCCTCCCATTCCTTCTTTTTAGCTTCCATGAGATGCCTGTACCCCGTTCTTTCAATTATAAAATTTTCTTTTTCTTGTATGTCCCCTGTTTGTCTCCATTTCCATAACTCCCTTATAACTCTCTGCTTTGCCTTGCTACACTCATCATACCAGCCTCTTCTAATATTTGGTTTATCTATCATTCTCATTTTTGCCCCTTCCTGTTTCACTAACTCCTCTAACTTTGTTACAGCTTCCTCAATTTTATTTTCTCTCAGCATCTCCTCTATGCCAACTACCCTTAACATATTTGACTGGTTTCCCAGCTCCTGCATAAATACTTCTGCTTCCTCTTCTTTCCATTTATATCTATGAATTTTTATTCCATTCTGCTCAGAGCATAATTCATTTTCTTTATCTATACCTCTGAATACTGCCCTTACGCGAAAATGGTTACTAGCACTAACTATATTTAGGACCTCAAAGTCTACACAGTATTCATCTAGATCTGCTGAATATAGAATATAGTCTATTACACTTTGACCATTTTTATTCATAAAAGTATACTCTCCTAACCTGTCATTTCCTTTCACCCCATTGCACATTATCAAATTATTCTCCTCACAAAATTCTATTAGTCTCTTACCTTCGTTATTAATACATTTATCTTTGCTCCTTCTTTCCTCCACCTAAACCATTTAATTCCCCTTCAAAATCTATTAATTGCACTTGATTTTCCCCCACTCTTGCATTGAAGTCACCCATTATAACAAATCCTTTATGTATGCCCCTGTTAAATATTTCTTCCATGTTTTGTCTCATCTTAACAAATAACTGTGGGTCATAAAATTCTGAGGTATTTGGTGGGTTATACACTATTGCCACATATACACTTTCCCTCTCCCATACTCCACTTAGTACACACCGCAAAACTGATTTTTCACCTAGTTCATTCAAAATTTTCACCTTAATTTTTAAGGTCTTTTTCACTAATAAACCTACACCTCCTGAACCTCTACCTTTGTCATTCTGTTTAGTGCCACATTTCCCATAAAAGTCAAAATCACTCAAATCCACATTATTATCTCTTAACAACCAAGTTTCCACCACACCTATCACATCCGCTAGATTTAGAATTTGATACATTTCTCCACTTTTTACCTTGCCCCACCAGCCTTCAATATTCCAGAATAAAACCCGCAAATCCTTTCCCTATACAGATCCCTTTCTTTCAAACCTGAATTGTTGCACTTTTGCCTTGCTCCTAGTTAACCTTTCCATCTTTTTTTCCTCCCCATCATGGTCCCGTACTTGCATAATACTTCCTCCATCCGTGGATACAATGCTGAGACCCATTTCTCTCCACACGTCCAAACCCGCTGTAGCTGCAAGCACATCTCTTCTGGCATCTTCAGTTAGCGGTTTATCAGGCTGAAGCCTTTTGCTCGGTGATATGTTGAGTGACGTCTGCTCCCCTCCATCTTTCTTGTATTGTGACGTACTTGGTGATGTAGTCGGTGACGTAGTCGTTGTTCCAGTAGCTCCTCCTCTCGAATTCGGTGACTTATACGGTTCCTCCCTGATGTCCCTGGATACTGCTTGACTTTGTTTTTCTGTCACACAAGTAGAATTTCGCTGATGCATATCCTGTTTCTTTCCATTTATCCACAAATCTAGACCTCTAACAAAAGCTTTATCTCCTTTGGCCCTAGCATTCTTCATTTCTTGTAGTAATATATTTCTGATTTCCCTGTCTTTTTTCCCATAATCTTGTTCAATGAATATTCTGGTACCTTTTAATTTTTTAGTATTTGATAAAATTGCCCATTTTATTATTTATTTATGCCAACAAACTTACTGTTGGTGTTTTTAAACACACAAGCCGTGTGTGGGCAAAGTTTAAGAGGTAGAACTGGAACTTAAAAATTCAATGCCATTCTGGCAGTTTGTCACAATAGCTCAGTGGTTAGAGCGTCCGCCCGGCAAGCGGAAGGTCTGTGGTTCAAATCCCAGTTGTGGCATTGAATTTTTAAGTTCCAGTTCTACCTCTTGCCCATTTTATTTTCATTGTAGCACACCTGACAATCACTGGTCTCGGATTTCGACCTTTCCTTCCAACTCTAAATGTATCACTTATCTCCCAACCATCTATTTTTAGTCCCAATTTGTCCTTCAAAATCTCCTCAATCTGGTCCCAAACATGTTTTTCTCTTGATTCTTCAACTCCAAAAATTATTATATTCATTCTCCTTCTTCTATCATCGGATTTTTCCAAGAATGTAATTCTTTGCTTGCATTCTGCTATTTCCCTGCTTACTTCATCTTCAAATCTTCCCCACATTTTTTTTAACTCTTCAAATTTTCTATCCATCTTCTTGTCGATTTTCTTCTCCATTCCTTTGATATTTGTTATGTCCTCTGCAATACCTTTTACATGCTCATGATATTTTGTTCCGAATCCGGCCCCGGGTTTTGCTCAACTCCGCCGATCACTAACAGTACCAAAATTATAAATACAAACCACGCCATAGTTGTCAATCGTTTTTTTGAATCTCCGGCTCTTGAACTTATTCCGTACGCGGTAAATAGCCTGATTCTCATTCTATATACTTCGATTTAATTTGCAGTATGAGAAAGTTGAGATCTTAATGCCTGAAAATGATATATTCTATTAAAAAGACACAATGTTCATTACAGAGGAACACCTTTACTTAGTTATTAATTTTCTTTTCCCAGTTCATGAAATATCAAGTCAATTTTTTTATGCCAACATGGTCCGAAAGTTACAAGACAAAAAACCCCAACATACCTTCCACTTTGCAATAATAACAGATTAATACAATATTGCAATCAAATAAAATTTCATTTTAACATTTACAAATATAACTTTTTTGGTATTTTCAAAAGACATCCACGTTGAGTAATGATAGTAGCCCTTTCAGTCACATCACTGTTCTCAGATGCTGTAGTTGTCTGTTGATAGTTCTAAAGCACGTGAAACAAATTCTTGGGAACATGTCTTAGAAACCTCAAGCGGGTATAGCTGTTGGAATGGCCTAATTGTTTCCCCGTTAGCTGTCTTGATTTTGGTGACTCATGCATGACCATCTCTAACGAGGTAAATTTCTAAGATAAGATCTAGTGGCCACTTGATTTTCTTCACTCCACCCATCTCTACAAGGACGACTTCTCCCACTTGTAAAGTATCTTGTCTCTTGCCAGGTGGCTGTACCAACATACCCATAGACTCAGTGTGAAACCTCTGACAAACTTTTGCATAGCTTTTGAAGATATCTTAACTTTTTATTCAGACTGTTTGCACCAATGGTGTCTAAATCTACATCAGAACTTGGTAAGCTTTGTAGGAATCTCAAAGGAGTCAGCGGAAGTAGAAGCTCCTCCAAATCATCTACATATGAAAGAGGTTGTGAATTTATGGTAGCTTCAGTCACAGAGAAGAGTTTCCAATTCATCATAAGTTACAACCCTTCTTCCTAAGTTTCATCTTAGAAATTCTTTAACCATTCCGACAAGTCTCTCCCACCATCCACCCCACCACGGAGCAAGATTAAACTCCAACCTCAGTTTTTGTATGGCTGATCTATTTCCTTCTAATCCAATCTGCTTAGCACATTGTCCTGTATCCCTGAAATTTGTACCATTGTCAGTATAAAAAACTGGAACTCTGCCTCGATGAGCTATGAACTGTCTTAAAGCCATCATAAAACACTCTGTAGACACAGATTTGGTAAGTTCCAGATGTATTGCTCTGTAGACTGTACAAGTGAAAAGTGCAATCCATGCTTTCTCTCCCGAATCTGCTAGATTCATACCTGTTACTTCGAACACTGCTCCACATTGTATACAATCCTTAGGTAATGGTCCAGTAGGTGTGTTGAAAGCCTTTGCTCGGTAACTCTTACATATGACACACTTCCTGACATCTGACTCCGCTAAATTTTGTATTCCAATAATTCAACAGTTTTCTCTTACTGAAGTGATCAGCATTCTGATATCACCATGTTGCATTTCACAGTGTCTCTCGAATACCAGTCTATGAACCAGTATGCTGTCATGATGTAGTAGAACTGGAAGTTTGAAATCAGGTTGTTCATTGCTAAGCAGTAACTCTGTCTTCGCCCTTATCCCATACTGATCAATGAAAGCCTCCAGTTTCTTAACAATGTCTCTATATCTCCTGCAAAACTGTTCTTCCTGCACACAATGGAACAAAACTCATTCAGTCATCATCACTTCCTCTCTCTCCAGTTCTCCTGATCTTTTGTCTACCAGAGTGCAATTATGTATAAACCTCAAGATCCAACATATCATTCTTAATTTCTTGGTATAGTTGGAAAAATTGTTCAAAAATTGGAGAAGGTCATGCATCTTGTTCGGGTGCAATAATTTCCAGATTTGGCCATTCTTCTTCGCTTTTTTCAATCCATCCTGGCCCCTCCCACTATCAGCTGTGAAATAGAGCTTTTGGGTCACAACCTCTGGAAAGACCAGCAGCATTCAACACACTGGGTATATAATGCCACTCTTTTACACTAGAGTACAGTCTTATTTCTTAACATATATTATTGACAAAAATATTCCAGTCATCCTCTCTTCTTATCCATGTGAGAGCAACAGAAAAATCGCTCCAATAGTATGTTTCACAACCTTCCAAAGCCATGGCCTTCTTTATATGGTAGCACAGTCCTGCTGCAGTAAGAGCCACCAAACAATTCAAGCCTAGGAGTGGGTACTTCTTTAATGGGAGTCACTCTCAACTTTGCTTGAATTAAATGTACAGTTGTAGTTTTGTCTTTGACTTTCAAGAAAACACAAGCTGCATATGCTGATTTACTAGCATCACAGAAGACATGTAAATTTAGTTTCAATGGCAACTTCTGCTAATCTTCTCTTCACTCTGCATTTGCTAAGCCAGTGTATGCTTTTCATCCATACCAAAAATTTACTTATTATTTCCTTAGGCAACTCTGAATCCCAACTTAAATTTATATGCCATGTTTCGTGCAGTAATAATAATTTTGGCACTAACGTTGTTGGACTTAAAAATCCAAGAGGATCAAAGATCTTCTGGGTTATGGACAAATGGTTTCTTTTTGTGATGGTTTCAATGGTTAACCTTAAAGAATCAACATCACAGTATAACTCGTCAGCACCTATGTCCCATACCCCCTAATGACCTAGTTGTTGACGGGCCCTTAAAACATCGTCACCATCTATGTCCCACATAAGTCCCAGCAGTGACACAGCATTATGTCCTGATTTCTTCACTTCTATTTCTCTGGGAGCACTAACCCAACCTCTGAGCTCAAACTTGCCAAGTTTCAGATCTTTTGCTTTATGGACAAATGTTCTCAGTTCTTATTCTATTTCTAAACTTTTATGCAGTTACCCACATAGAACGCCCCTTTCTGTCTTTCAGCTGTTTCATATCTTCTGGTGCCTGATTCAAATGAAGCTGCAAAGTGGCATTTAGCAGGAAAGGACTTGAAGCAACTCCGAAGACAACTCTCTGTCTCAAGACTTCAACTTCTTGCCTACTGAAATTTTTCCACCAATAGGAACTTCAGAAACTGTCAATCTGCAGGTGCCACACTAATCTGCAAGAATACCTTTGCTATATCAGCTGTGACTCCAATTGCACTCTTCCTGAACTGAATAAGGAAATTTGGAATTAATTCTATTAAATTAGATCCAGTTTAGAAACAAGTATTCAAAGAGCTACCCAGGGAATCTCGAGTAAGCATCAAACACTGGATGCACTTTCGTTGTCTCACTAGACTTTAATTATGGCATAATGTGGCAGAAAATATCCAGAGTTGATGTCTTCTGCCTATGAAAATATTTCCACGAGGCCATCTTGTATCCATCCTTCAATGACGTTGCTGTATTCCTCTAGTTTAGTTGTTCTCACAAGATGTCTAGTCACTGACAAAACCGTTGTTTAAGCAGATTTCTTACTGTCAACTAATTCCAGACTTCCTTCTTTCCAGGGTGGGGAAACTTAATAATGACCCTCTTCATTCACAGAGTTTCGGAAAGTCTTTCATCTCCTCTTCCTTCATTCTCTTATTTTCATTTCTGCCAGATCATGAATGCCAATGAATTCTAAATCCCAAAAGTCTTTCACATTGAAATGGACATTAGTGAGTCCTGCCACTTGCAGACCTTTTTCCTGCATTATGCAACCCATAAGTGTCCACCCTAGCCATGTCTCAATTGCTAGCAGATTATCATCTACTTTCCTGCTTATGCCTGTCCACAGTTTATTAGTGACATCTGCTCCTAGTAAGATGTCTATGTCCGGTGCACTGGAAACTTGGTTCATGATGTTGATGTTCATTTGCTTTAGCTGAGAAAATATACTTTGAGATTCTAAGCGAGGTATAAAGTTGCAGATTTCTTCTTAATTAAGCAGTGTTACGCTACATAAATAACTCTTATCTAAGCTCTGTAACGTGATTTGGTAGATCTTATGCTTTTGTTCTGGTAACTCTCTTCCTTCAAACAAACTGTGGCTTAATATTTCATCTCTGAAATTCTTCAGTTTGAGCTCCTTGGTTAGTTTATCTAGTTGTAGTGTTTAACGCCTGCTTTTACTACTATGGCACCGCAGGCGGTGACACTGATGATACATACATGGAATGAAGATGGAGCACCGGTGGAATGAGATGGCGGGGGAAACCGGAGCACCCGGAGAAAACCCGCCCTGACGCCGCTTCGTCCACCACGAATACCACATGCGGGTCCCTGGGATCGAACCCGGGCCGCCTAGGTGGTAGGCAAGTGCG
Source organism: Tenodera sinensis (assembly GCA_030765045.1). Taxonomy (NCBI): domain Eukaryota; kingdom Metazoa; phylum Arthropoda; class Insecta; order Mantodea; family Mantidae; genus Tenodera; species Tenodera sinensis. The sequence goes on from CM060962.1 coordinate 156,990,238, forward strand.
CTAACCGCTCAGCCACGGTGCCACCAGTTAGTCTATCTAATATATAGGACCTTTGAGATCCAGAATCAAGGAGAACTCTTGCCAGACATACCCCTTTTGTTGTGTAATACTCTTACAATTGATTCGACCATTTAAAAGGTCATAAGTCCAAAAACACAACTTATCAGGGGATAAAAATAACTGGTTCTGAAGTGTATTTGACGATAAAGAGCAATTGTTTCAACTTAGTTGAAAGAAGATAAGGCATGAAGAGCATACAGAATAAAAAAAAGTTATATCTATTTACTGAAGGGACATATGTGTCTGGACATGCGCCCTTTGCATAGCAAACTCTCAAAATTAATATACTATTTCAAGTTTCTTTCTTATTGCAAAGAATTAACTTTTTTTTTGGTATACTATAACTCTAATCTTTGTTTTACACTACTGTCTTTCAAATCAATGTCCAACAATCTTTTCAGTCCACATTATCATCTACAGCTGGCAGTTGTAAACTCTCCTCATAAAATTTGTTCTGAAGGAATGTAACGCGTCAAATGACAAATGTCCTGCATTTTCTTCAGCTTAATTGATACTGGTCCTCCATGAACCTTTTGCAAGAGAAATTTACAAATTCTCCTGGAATTTGAAGGTCAAATGTTAAACTGCCTATGTAATAACGAGCCAAAAAATGATTGCTCTGTTGTTACAACACAATGTACATAAAATTTCAGGGTTGCAATGAGACTTTCTGAGATTTATGGACTTTACTGCCTTGACTTTCTGTTCATCTATTAAAGGAATATCAAGGCATTCTATTAAAAGCACAATTGTCAGAAAGTAAGCGCAAAAGTTTAGCACTAGCTACAGTAAAGCAACAATTGGAGGAAGAGCTTACAACATCCATCGAGATGCAAATACTAAAAAAAAAAAGCAACTTAAAACAAAAATTAAGTTCATAAGTGATTTGAAACTAATTGGCAATAAGCCAGTTGTTTTAAAACAGTGGGAGCAGGAAATCCTGGCCATGGTACTAGCTGATTGAGCAAGCTGAGGTACCTACATAGCTACCTCAGAAAATAGCTTGCAAAAGCTTCGTCGGAGCGAGGAAGGCAGGCTTTTATTTATACCATTTTGTGAGCAATAGCTCTGCGGTCAAGGTCGGGAAGCTTTAGCTTGCAAGGAGATGGAGAAAGTTTTTATTTATACAAAACCAACCTCTTGCTTCGAATTAGTGAGAAAAAGCTAGTGCTTGCTTTTATTTATACCACCCAATATCATTATCTTAAAACAATAATAATGTACGGACATTATTTATCAAGGTATCCAACATTCCCTAACATAAGTATAAGTGGCGAAAATTGGATTTTGGTATATACGAAACATTATCCACAAACACACATTACATATAAATATTTCTGAACTTTTATACCTACTCTTTTATATGTATTTACTCTATGTGATTTGCTTACAGTCTCACTTGCAAAGCTCAGTCCCTAAATAGAGCGATATGTTCATTGGAACGTTCTATGTAAGTAAGTAAATAAATAAATAAAATAACCTCTATTGAGCTTGGGAACAACCAGAACCCACTAAAGGCTGTCAAAAAAAAAAAAAAAAAAAAAAAATCCTGGAAACAATGTGCATTGCATTAAAGTAAATTAGTATTTGTTTCCTATTATGCACAGTTCAAAATTACTTTAGTTTATTATATTTGCTTTTAACTAACCTTTAATTCTATTATTTTTTTATTTCTTTCAATAAAGTTACTACAGAACATGGCTTGAAAGTACGGACTGTGTTCTGCTAATGTTTTTCTGTTACAGGGATATTTCCTGTCACCAACTTTAAGTACTACATCAAAATGTTTGTGAATATCACACTCCATATTTGCACTTAATTGGTAGGGTAGTAACTTTTCCCGTGACTTGCTCTTCGCTACGTAACAATACAGTCTTGTCTTGTCTGGCGCTTGTTTAACGACCACAGAACACCTTTAACGACGCTACTGCCAGCCTTAAAGGTGGCGACAGGTGTTCTGTGGTGGCGACCATGGCGACTGCGTCAATCATGACGGTCTAGTGTGGTGAAAGGGTGGGGGTCTAAACAGAGGTGGCAACGTGTGACCTAGCGCGAGTTTACAGTTTCATTCGCGTGCGTGTAATAAAACGAAACAAAGCTTTACATATAATGGTGGAAAAAGGTAGAAGTAACGAAGGTAATTGAAAAGGTCCAGTATGATATACCCGATACAATACCCTAAGAAAGCCCATGGTAGCTGCATGGTGCCTGGGACAAGCAAAAAATAGATGGTTAATATCCCCTATTTGGCCACATTCACAAGAATTTGAATCACGTAGATTGATTCTGTATAAATAGGCTGGTGTCAATGCCACATTTAGTAGCATCCTAAAGTAACTCGAATATGCAATTTTCGGTATACGTGGCTTATGCTCGAGGAATTGTCTGAATTGTATGCGTATATCCGCCAACGGAGTATGCCGCGAATCGTCGCGGCGTAAGATATCCACCAGTATGTCTCCCGGAGGTGTTAAAAATTCTGGTGGGACCGTGGGAAATCTGGTCGCAGCTTTGGCGGCGGCATCGACTATGTCGTTGCCAGATATTCCGACGTGACTGGGTATCCACATGAGCGTGAGCAAAACATGACTTGGTAATTGGTGTAGTATATTCAATATTAGAATCTCGTAGATTTGGTGGTGAGAATGGCAGTATGTACGCGTGAGCGCCTGCAGGAGGCTGAGACAATCTGTAAAGATAAATACCCGGGAGGGCACATGTTGCACGAACTTTATCGCCTTGTAAAGGGCGATAGCCTCGGCGGTGTAAATTGATGTCTCGTCAAATAATCGCCACGAGTGTTTGTCCTTTGTATTCCATATATATATGCCGGAACTGACTCCATCGGGAGTTTTCGAGCCGTCTGTAAAAATGATTTGTACTGCATGTTTAGGTGAGGAAAGGAACGGGGCGATATACTCTCGCCAGGCGAGGGAATAATCCATTTTAGGTGCACGAAACTGATGGCAGTCAATCTCAATATGTGACGGAAGCGAATAAACATTCATATCTATTAAGTAATTCGGACGTGTGGGTGTCCGGTAGATGTGATCATAGGACTGAAATCGCCCCAAGCATCGTACCAATGGTAATGGTAACTGTTCCCCCTCCGAGCGGTAAAGCTCGTAAAGACGTGTCAATTTCGGTAACAGGACATTGTGCGAATGTGTTAACAAGCGTGCTATTTGGCGACCGCCCTGTATGAGCATGCGACCCTCGACGTCATACGACGGGAAGTATAATTTATGTTGGCTCTTCGCTGGTCGTCCGGGTATATGGAATATTATGTTGTAGAGTTGGTATAAGAACGATTCTAGTTTATTCCGCACACCTTGCGTAGGGGTGGGGGCTAGTAATAAACCATATTCCAGGCGTGAAAATATCAAAGGCGGAAATAGTCTTAGTAAGACCCGGGGGTCTGTGCCCCAGTGACGCGCGGTCATGGCCTTGAATAATGCTTTTAAGGTATTAAGCGTAGCTAATACACGTTGCATATGTAGCGTGTAACTTAAGTCTTGGTGTAAAAGTACCCCTAAAAATTTGACTGTGAGAGTCGGCTGAAGGACATAATTTCGGAGGCGCAGGGAAAGGCGTGACAAGCGGGTAGCTTTATTAAAATGTACAAACCGGGTCTTACTTAGGTTAACTGGGAGGCCGAGTCCTTCTAGGTACGCGATTATCTTCTGACAGTCTGTCGAAAAATTGTCCAAGCCTATACGGGAACGGGGGGTGATTGTTTGATAAAGAATAATATCGTCAGCGTATTGTAGAACTCTGACGGCTACTGTTACAGCCGAGATGATGTCACCGACATATATGGCATATAACAATGGACTAAGTGCCGATCCCTGAACTAGACCTTGCGATGTCTGTCTTGTGTGGGCCCTTTGTCGGAACGGTGCAAGTGTGCAATGTCTATCGGCATGAAGCGCCGCTATTATTTGGCGAATAGGCGTCGGGATCCCGACCGCCTGTAGCCGTTTCAGTAATATTGGGATCGACACCTGATCATAAGCTGAAGTTATATCTAGAAAGAGTGCCAGAATTTGGTTCTTTGTGCGGAAGGCGATATTAACATCGGTTAAAAAGGTATATAGTGGGAAAGTGGTCCCATAGCCTCTCCGGAATCCGTATTGCGTACTGGGCCACCGACTATTTCGTTCTAAATAAAAACTGAGGCGGTCCTGGAGGATCTTCTCAAATACCTTTCTTAATGTGGTTAATAAGCCGATCGGGCGATAATTCGCCGGGGCGTGACCCATACAACCTGGTTTTAGGATAGGATGGATTATAATGGTTCGCCATGAAGTTGGTATAGATCCCCCGCGAAGTAGTTTGGTATACGCTGATGCTATTAAAGCGTACCATGCCTCCGGAAGGGATTGCAAAAAGTTATAGGTGATCCCGTCGGCTCCCGGGGCCGATCGTCCGGTTTTTCTCATTATAGTTCTGCGTACCTCAGTTGCAGTAAAATGTGTTAATAGTGGGTTCGACGTATCTATTTCCGTTGCCGTAACCGTCATGTTTTCGGGAACCGAAGTCGGGGCCACCCGACTTAAAAATTGTTCCTGTAATTCAACCTGCCTGTTCATCGGTAAGGGCGGTAAAGCTGGGCGTTGTTTCTTGAACCAGGCCAACTGTTTCCATATTTGTGCGGTTGTAGTATCCGAGGTAATGGAGTTACAGTATCGTAACCATGATTGCCGTTTGATGCGGCGGAGCCGACGTCTCACGCGGGCCTCCGTTCTTCTAGCTAAGAGGTAGGCCTCCTCGGTCCTAAGGTAGTTGTATCGAGAGTAAGCCAACCGTTTTTCCGCGACCAACTGGGCACACTCGATGTTCCACCATGGAGGTTTTCGAACCTTCGGCGACTTTATTTCCGTCCAGGGGTGATACTGATCCTGGTACTGGTGTAGTGTATCCTCTATCTGTTCGTATGTCACGTCGGTTTCCGAAAACTGATTGGTCGCTTGGTTAAGGTACGAACGTAAATGTTCACGGCGCACCTGCCCTCGTCTACGACACTGATATAACGTGTGTCCGCCCCTCTGTCGAGGTACGTATTTAATCAGGAAGGGAAAATGATCGCTCCCCAGGGTCTGGGAGAGTTTCGACAAAGTCACATTGGGGTTTATGTCCGCTGTCACAAACATCAGGTCTGGGGAGGAGTCCTGTTGTCCCGGAGTACCCATTCTGGTGGTATGGTGTTCAGATATTAAAGTCCACGCATGTTGTTCCGATAGCTGGAATAGGGGATGACATTGGCGTTGTTGTGAAGATAGTGCCCGGAAATCTGTGATATTAAAATCTCCGCAAATCACTTGTTGCTGTGTTTGGGGAATCAGAAATTGCTCCCATTCCACCAAAGTGAAACGGCGGCCGGTCGCATAGACACCTACAATCGAGAGGTCCCGTACAGCTTCCAAGTGGGGCGGGTACCGGATATCGGTATCCCAGTCCCGGACATACAGATTACTGGCGACACCGATGGCTACACTTCCACCTTGCGTCGCCCGGTCGTTGCGGAATATTTTATAACCCTGGAGGTGAAATGACTGGTGTAAGTGTAACCAGGTTTCCACCAGTATTATGACATGCGGGTTAAACCTAGTTAAGTACCAATGCAGGTCAGCTAATTTGTTATTGATGCTGCGCGCATTCCAGTAAGCTATTCTTAATTCCGGCATATTTAATATGCGAATTTTACAGGTGTGGTTGTTGTTTCAAAGATGTCAGTGTACTTAAGAGATATTCAGGAGCTTCAGCTAATAATCTATCAAATGTATGTTGTATTTCCCGGAGGTCCCGTCCCCGAGACCCCGGGGGCCACTTTGGGGGTAATCCCTTAACTGTATCCTCCCTCGGGACGTTTCTATCCAGCGAGTTTTTGTCTTTGCTCGATGCTCCTTGCTCGATTGGGCCAATGTGCAATTCCCGGGTAGGAAGTGGTTGTGGGACTCCTAGGGGGCCATTCTCCGTTGGTTTAGTAGGAATGACGGAGGGGGTTCCTTCTGGCCAGCGGTCATGGGGTGCCCACCGTTCTCGTAACTATTCCTGAGCAGGAGGTGCCTGTTGTGTTTGACATTTCCGTTTGGCTGAATAGTTTGATGTACCCCTCCCGGACCTATATGAGTTAGGCTTCGATATTATGCATCGGCTTCGCTCCTCTGGTAGGTTAGGAAATTCTTCCCGTCCCTGGCTCGAAACATCCTTGGGAACAGTTGTTTTAGTGAGGTCCGCGTATGAGGTGGTTCCCGTAAGCATCTGCCGAGCTTCGTGCCTGGAAATGGGTAATTCCCCTATCCGGGCAGCAATCTGCGACTCAAGCTTATACGCTGGACATTTATCTGTTTCCGTTGCCACGTGCCCCTGCTTACAATTGATACAGCACACGCGATCTACTGGACAGTCGCTCTGCCCCTCCAGGTGAACCTGTCCGCACTTTAAACAGCGCTTGGTGTTCCTGCAGAATTTTGCTCTGTGATGGAATTTACCGCAATTTTCGCAAATTAGGACTCTCGTTGTATATGTTCCCACTGTAAAGCGTTGATAATAAACATACACGTACGCTGGCAGACGTTGCGCCCTGAAGGTAATCTTCACCGTACGTGTTGGCTCAAAGGTCGTGTCCCCATTCGATGTAACTCTACGATTGAAACGGTGAAGATTGTGTATTTGTAGCTGGCCTGTTATTTGAAGATGGGTACCCAGTTCTTCCATGCTAATGTCTGTATCTATACCCCTCACCACACCTGTTACAAAGATATTATAAAAGGGGATATATGAACGTGTATCATGTATCGCATCAAAATCCGAGTCGAGAAATTTATTAGCTCCCATATAGGTTGAAAAGTGAACTTCTAGTTGGTTAAAGCCACTTTTATGGCTGTGTGTCACACCCTCGGCGTGTAAAAAAAGCCATTTTCTAATTTTAAGTGGGTGGAAATCTCGAATATTCCGACTGTTACATCTGATGATTACGAAAAAAGGTCCTAAATCCGTGGCTTGATACCTTAAAGGGGGTTTAGTTGGCTTGTTACTCATCGTTGTCCCAGGCGCCACATTTGCCCCATTAGACTGCTCGGCAGCCGGAACCTCTGTGGAATTCAGATTCGGCTCGGCATTTTCTTGAGTAATGACTTCTGTATGTTCAGCCACCGGTATGTCTGTTTCCATGACCACCGGGGCTAGTAGTGTTGTGTCATCCATAATTAGTGCCGGCTAAACGATTGCCGGCACCCCCCCCCCCCCGAAGGGGTGGAAACGCCTCTAAGATCCACCAAAATTAAGTAGGAAATATATAATCTTACCTTTTTAGTCCACCAAGATAATCAAATATAAAATTAATCACACTACACACAAAGACAAAAACTATGCCGAAACACAATCACGTGTGTTCTGGAAACACAAAGACTGCTTCCGCGAACAGTCCAATCTACCCCGCCACCACACGTCCACCAAGCAACTAGCAGTAAGCGTATGCGAAGAGCGATGCGCCTGCCACCATCGATCACGGTGGAATGTCAAACAATACAGTAAACAACACTCAGCTGACTTCCACCCACGCAAAGTCACTGTTACCAGTGTTACCAGTCTTACAGCAATGAGCAGTAATTGCAGTAATCTAACAGCAATAAATAAGAAAATTGATGCCTTCCTAGTACTCTCAAAATGAGTAAAGTTATTAATGCTGCTAAAGTCTTCAAATTTATATAACAGCATGTAAGAAAATGTAAAATGAGCGTTTAAATGCCACTTTGTTTCTTTCTTCCTGGGTACTGAGTTTAAATATTACATTAAACTTAAAGTATAAATCAGACGCCAGTTTCACTTTTAGTTCCAAGGCGTCTTTAAACAAACAAAAACAATAAATTGAAGACTACGCAGCTCAGCTGCTTTATGACTGTAACTGTCACAAAGTATTTTATAATGCAGCACAGTTACTTCAAATTATTGCCATTAGGTCTGCCGTGGGTCTGCCTCTTCCCGCTTTCCATGCAATCGTTCGTTCTAGAGTTGTCTGCTGATGACGTCACAAGAAGGGTACCAGTTGCGGTTCGTAACTCGCCAATTTGACAGAGCAGTATAATGTTTTCAGAATCAGCACGCTTTACATGACAGTTAATTCCGAATTTCACCGGAAAATATGCGAAAAGAAAAAAACATAAAGCGAAAGGCTTATGTACATCCTTCAATCTGTTCATTAAATGTACCCTATTTTAATTCCTAAACATTAGGTATTATGCAGGATCACCAGCATTCACTACTAAACAGAAATAGCAGAAAAACGCATTTTTACTTTCTCTACTACGTATAGTAAGTAAAGGAAGTATTGTATTCTACCCACAAATTTGGTGCCGATATTTCACTGGAAATATAAGTTTTGATACCCCCTGAATGAAAAAAAAAACATTTTTAGAAAAAGGTCCGTGTGTGTCTGAGACTGCCTGTCCATCCATCTATCTGTGTGCCTGTCTATCAGTCTTTGGACAGCATAACTCAAAGACGAAAAGTAGATTAAAAGTGAAAGTTGTTATTTAAGTTTAATACCTATCCTTTAAGAATGCGACACGTAGATTTTGAAGGGAATTCCTCCAACCTAAACTACCCTTTACATGGAACAATTTTGAAGTTTTTGATTTTCTCGAGAATGGCTATAACGAATTTGATTAACACGCCCTATGTTTAAGTTATTCTTATGACAAATGAAATGTATATTTTGAATTTTCTGACTAGAGCCCATGTAGTCCTGTTTACTCTGGACAACTTTTGCATAGCTGGTAAACCGTAAGAGATAGACCAAATCTTACTGTACAAAAAGTGTAGATCTTGCTAAAACACGCAACTTATGCCCAATGATTTTGTTGTTGTTTTTGTTGTAGAGTGAACCATTTCGGAGATATTCCAAGTTATTTGTGTGAGTTTTGGAAAACTTACTTTCGTCAAATAGAGCATCGTAATTAATTTTTTATGTTAGCCGTGCAAAGAGAACGGAATCTCACAGCTTCAACAGATTTGACTATCGCTCAAAGCCTACTGTATTCCCATATTCCCCTTGCACCTACAAGGAAATAAAAAAATAAGAATTTTTTTGCAAATGCTTATCTCATCTAACATGAAGAAAATATAGGAATAAGAATTTGTAAGAATGGTTAGTACAAGAGTGGAGAAAGTCGTGTGAGTGCAACACACCAGAGTCTTAATTTCACATCCGCAAAGCCAGGCCGCATACCTGTATAACGAAGGGTTAAATGTTCTGCTGTACCCATAACCACTTTGAGTTTTGCACGGATTTTGAACTTGTTCAGTATCCAATATTGGTCTTGGCGGCCGCGCCTAAGTTCCAATTGAGACGCAAAAGTCGTTATACTCCCGCACTAAGAATACTATAGTTACTCTGTTCGTGGTTCACTAATTTATTTCACAGTCCCTGTAAAGATTTACACCTTGTCACCACTCGAAAACGCTGCTAAAATTACGTTTGTTTAACCACTTCCAAACACAGCGAATTACGTTACGTAGTACGCTACTGGCAAAGTTAGCAACGCGAATATAGTATTGCTGTACTTTCTTGATACCGTTTTGTTGGGAATATGGGACACTATACTTTAAATGGTACAGCTAAAACTAATTTAGTTTCGATATAAATTTCATGTACAATCAATTTAAATTACAAAATTCAAATTAAGAGAAATGAGTATGCATGGTGTACGAGTGGCAGCACTGTTAGCAAGGATCACGCGACGTTGATTTGTTTCATTCCGGTCAAACAGCTCAGAGGCTCAGAGGCACTTTCCCCCTTCGCCCAGTGTACGCCCGGATTATGTTTCGTCTCCACGTCCCTCACCTATGGTTGAAGCCGTCCCCGCACCTTCCCGCAACGCTTGCAGTATTACAAGATGCGAAGATTCGCGGACGGGCGAGGTGCAGTCCGAAATTGCATCCGTAATGAAAAAATCGGTGCTCTTCCGTGTATTAGCGGTGTAAAAACATTTTAAACGAAACAAAATGGGTAAACAGAAACAGGAAGCGTAGGGATGTATTTTTGCATGACGTTTGATGTCAAGGATATTTGAACTAGTGCTTTCAATGTTATGTTGCCTCGTTTTCTTATTTTTATTTATTGGAACGGCGCCGTCCTATAGTCCTTCATTGCCAGCCGCCAATAAGGGTACCGATGTTCACACGTGCCGCTCATATTTTTACTTTCTCTACTGGTAAATAGAGGAAGTATTGTAATCCATCAAAAAAATTCGATGTCGAGATTTCACCGGAAATATGTGTTTGAGACCCCTGAATCCAAAAAAGGCATTTTTAGAAAAAGGTCCGTGTGTGTGTCTGTCTGTCTGTCTGTCTGTCTGTCTGTGTGTCTGTCAGCCTTTGGACAGTATAACTCAAAAACGAAAAGTCGGTTAAAAACCAAAGTTCGTAATTAATTTTAATGTCCTTCAGGGATACGACACGAAGATTTTGAAGAAAATAGCCCCACCCTAAACTACCCTTTACATGAAAAATTTTTCAAAAATTTTTGTTTCCAAGAAGATGGCTCTAACGATTTTGATTAAAATGTCATATGTTTAAGATATTTGTATGGCAAATGAAATCATATTTGAGTTTCCTGGCTATAGCCTATGTAGTCCTGTTTACTCTGGATGACTTTTGAATAACTCGTAAACCGTAAGAGATAGACAACATCTTACTATACAAACAGTGTAGATCCATCTAAACACACAATTTAATTCTAAATAATTTTTTGTAGAGTGAACCATTTCGGAGATATTCCTTGTTATTTGTGTCAGTTTCGAAAAACTTAAAACTTTCGTGAACTGGAACATCGTTGTTTATTTTTTGTACGTTAAGCGTGCAAAGAGAACGGGATCTCAAAAGTTCAAAAGATTGACTATCGCTCAAAGCCTGCTCTATTCTTATATTCCCCTTGCACCCACAAGGAAATGAGCAATAAGATGATTTCTGTAAATGTTTATCTCAAGTAATACGAAGACGATGTAGGAATAAGACTTTGTAAGAATGGTTAGTACAAGAGTAGAGAAAGTCATGTGAGTGTAACACATCGGATTTTTCCTTTAACTGATTACCCTCCCCTTATGTAGGACTTACACCCCCTAGGATTTACAAGCCAGTGCCTAGGGTCGGACACCTGTCGGGCAGCACACGAACCTATGGATCGGAAAGAGTGAAGACCTGGAAGCGGGCGATCAGTCCAACACCAGGTATGAAAGTGAGGAAAAGGTGATGTAGTCCAGGCGAAATCGATGGTTGGAAAGGTGATAATGGAGCAATTGATGGAATGAGTGACGGGGGAAACCGGAGAACCCGGAGAAAACCCACCCTGACGCCGCTTCGTCTGCCACGAATACTACATTCGGCCCCTAGAATCGAACCTGGACCGCCTAGGTGATGGGCTATTGCTCTAACCGCTCGGCCAATGCGCCACCCCCGCTCACATTTCAAGATATAATTCAAATGCCACCGTACTATCTGAATATCTCTACTCTTCTTTCCTTGCTTTCTGACATGAAATAGGCGACGTATGCGTTTTATTTGAAAAAAAGCTCTGATTTCGTAATATTTCGTATAACTGAAAAGAAAATGATGCGTAGGAAGAAGGAACAACAAAGTGTGCCACATAATTGTTAAATTGGTATTTTGTTAAGAGGTTCCAACGCACTTTTTTCACTTTCCACAATATTTAGATTACACTTAAATATGCAAACAACCATTCGGAAGTATATCTGTGAGGGTAAAGGGAAGAATGGAACCTACCAGCTACCTGCCTTCTCTCTCGCGCTTTAGCCTTGAAGGTACAACTGTTTCTGTCAGCCAGCATATAGCTGCATGTTTATATCCGGTTGCAATGACAACGAAGCAGAATATAAAGTTCTACGTATTGCTAAATAACTCTGCTGCGAAGGTAAAGTGCAGCTACCCAGTTCAGGGATTTAGCGAACCTCAGCACCTTGTAGAGGATAGTCGATCGGTTTGTTGCCTTCGTGAAAGGCAAGGTAGCTCACCTCCCTCTCTTATTGTTGTAATTAACTAAATAGTGTAAAAATACCGTTCGGGTAAAGTGGTTGTGTACTCTAGTTACCAATTTTGCTGAAATTAGCTTCGCTAAAACTTCTGTTTTGTTTAGTTCTAGGTCAAAGTTAGTGGAGAAATGAATCCGCAAAATGATATTGTGTGTATAGTTCGTGAGGTAAGACATGAACAAATCTTGCTAATAGGGGATGCTGCTTTCCTTCCCTCCCTCTCTGCTACGGCTGAGGAGGGCAATAGACGCGTCAATTTGCCCCGAAACACTGCAACAGCGCGCAGGTGAAACAATTGCAGTTCACACAAAAGTGGCACATGTCCATAATTATTGTGAAATCGCTTTGTTCGTTAGAATGCTAATTTTTATACATATACAGGGTGATTACAAATGATTCATCTGGTTTTGGATGAATGTACTTCACAAAGTATTACATACAAAAAATGAATCATACATTGTATGAAAAAGCACATTTTCAAGTTTTTTACATATAATTACAAATGCCCTATGTGCTCTCCTCGTGTTGCACGACACACATCTATGCGGTAGTCAAGTTCAACCCATACACGTTCCAGCATGTCCCTGTCGATGTTCGCCAGCACAGAAGTGATGCGATCCTGGAGTTTAGGCAATGTGGTTGGCAAAAGTGGTATGTCCACATTATCTTTCACGTATCCCCAAAGAAACAAGTCACAAACTGTAAGGTCGGGAGACCTTGGGGGCTACCTAAGGAGTGTCAAATCATCCTGAGTACATCGCCCGATCCATCTGTTTGAAAGTTCCTCGTTCAGATGGCGACGCACTTCTCTATGCCAATGAGGCGGAGCTCCGTCCTGTTAGAATATGAAGTGTAGCATATCAGTCATCAGTCTGGGAAACATCCAGTTTTGTAGCATGTGTAGGTATGTTATACCCATCATATTTTTTCAGGAAAAAAGTAGGGCCTGTAAATGTTGCTACGTGACACAGCACAGAAGACATTAATCTTAGGAGAATCTCTTTCAATCTCCATTGTAACATTGGGACTTCCCGTGCCCCATGTGCGGACGTTGTGACGATTCACTTTACCGTCCTGTTGATTAGTTGCCATTTTTAAACTGTTATCGCCCTGCCACTTAGCAAGTCACATCCAAATATGCAATGGCATAAACAGAACTCGGAAGTATGCTCTTTCAATTGTTTATTAGTACAAATGGGTGGGCATTCCATTTTGGAAGCTGTAAGACGTCAAAACCCGATGAATCATTTGTAATTACCTGTATATGCCATTAGCAGTATGCACTAATGCTATGCTCGCGAACTTCACTCCTTGGTGGACAGAAACGTTATGACTTCTGCACATTCATGATTGTGCAACTTCCCCACCATCTTCTTTCAGGTGAAGAGTGCTACTGTGCATCCAAGGAAATTGCTCATCTCACCTTACGACCTATAATATATTACACATATTATTTTCGCAGTTGACTGATTGTGATAAAAGTGATGTGCAAGACCAACACCTATTCTTAATTTATCGAAAAATAAGTGGAACGAAAAGGTGTCAAATGTTACATAAAGCATCTTAAAGTTTCGTGGTACGGTGAATATGAGTAGCTGTGCGGTAGTTATTACATGGAAAAACTGTTTTGTTGGCCTTGTCTATTACTTGGTGTAAAACGGTGTGGAACAGTGCTGATTTTTGTGACATTTTAAACATCAGTCGGTCATTACATAAACATTCCCACTCTGCTGAACATCTCAAGTGCGTGATCCAATTGAAGTAACTAGAAAAGAATCAAAATACCATTACTAATGTTTTGAAGGAAAACAACCGTTTGTATGCTGTTCAGTACAATGAAAAAGTAAGACTGAACCGATTGGTTTTTAAGGTTGTAATTAATGCAGTAATGTATTTAGCCAGACAAGAGCTTGCTTTTCGTGGTCACGATGACAGCTCATCTTCATCTAACAGGGGAAGTTTCAAAGAATTGTTGTCTTTATTAATTTTGGCAAGTCCGTTAGAGATTCAGACTCATTACAATAAAATCAAAAGTATCCTCACTGGCGATTGGAAAACAGTACAGAATGAGATTATTGACTGTATTTCGGAGTGCATTGTTTAAGATGGTTGTATTAAGATGGAAATATGCAGCAGCGACTTTTTTCAGTTCAATTTGATGATACTACAGATATCACACAAAAATCGTAGTGTTTCATAATTGTCAGACTAGTAGACGCCAATGGCGAAATAGTCGAACGCTTTTTGGGCTGTTTTGATGTCAGTCACGATAGAACATCGGCAGCATTGTTTGCCATGCTTAATTCAGTGTTGAGATCGTATGACTAACAGCCAAACCTTATAGAACAGTGCTACGATGACGCCAGTGTCATATCTGGACATTTAAGTGGTTTGAAAAAAAAGTAAAGGATTTTGCACCCCAGGCAGCCTTTGTTCATGGTTGAGGCTATAGGCCTAATTGGGTCATACAAAACAAAATGAATGAAATTTCTCCATGCCGCATCTTTTTGCTGATATTGCTGGAATTCCTTCCTTTTTTCCTAGCCCTGCCAAGAGAAGCTATGCCCCAGATACCCTTTTAGGACGGCGTGTACCCACTGCAACAAACACCTGATGGAGCTCATACTCAAAATTGCTTAAAGTGGGTGAAGAAAACTGTGATGATTTCAATAAGGTTTTTCAGAAAGCAATTCGGTTTTGAAATGGGTTTCTAAACAATCTCAAGGATATTTTTGGTGAATCTTTTTAATGAGATCTTTTAGGTTACCAGTCTTCTGTTTGATATTCTTCAAAAAAGAAAGAAGGAAATCTCTTGGCATAGTTTTCTGTCAGAAGCAAATGGAAAGCAGTCATCATATACTTCAAAGAAAAAGAACTAATTAGGTTTTCGTAAAATTTTTTGAAACAGCAAACCAAAGGGGGGAGTTTTCAGGGTAAAAATACACTAAACTGTCCCAAGATGAACTTTTCCAGAAGTAATACTTTGAAATATTGGATTTGCTCTTAGCACAAACTACCATTACATTCCAAGACTTTGGAAAACTCTCGCTGATTCTTCGAGGTTCCTGCATCATTCAACTGTTTCTCGCATTGATCGTCTCACCTCTCTTCAGGAAACATATCCGAACTTATTTAAAATAAGTCGTTTGAAAACGTCACTTGAGTTTTTTTATGGAAATAAAGAATACCAGCATAATGTTCCCTTTACACATACATTGAAGTTGATCAATGAAAACAATAACATATTTCAACAGGTGTACAAACTTCTTTCGATCGTCTTAGCACCGCCATCAACAATTCTTTCAGTGTAGGAAACCATTTCTGCTGTCAAGCGCATAAAGACTTGTTTCTCGAGCTCTATTATTCAGGAAATACTAACATCTCTAACCAACATCTCCATCCACAAGGACTCGCTGAATGACCTGGGAAAAAAGCAGTCTTTTCATGACAATATAACTGAGAAGTAGGCTAGCGGAATGAACAGAAGAATCAACTTTATATAAGGAATAGATGCGTCGCATGTGATTTTTATGTGATAAGATCTTCACCCATAGTTTAGTTAACGAGCCGCCACAGATAGGTTATAATCGCATTGCAATCCTTTCTAAAAGGAATTTTAACTCTGCAGTGGTCGCGCGCGGAATCTCGCTCAACAGAGAACCATTATTGTGATTTTCGCGCGCATCCATTTCCCCACCCCTCTCCTGATTTTTATGCCTTTCTACAATGAACTTGTCGTTATTAGTATAGCCACACAGCTGTGTGTGTATTATTGAATGCTTTATTAACAGTTATGGAGTGAGAGTCCGCAGCGACCACTAACGTAGCTGTTATAAGTGATATAGTCATTACTAGAGCCCGGATTTTTATGTAACTACATATTTTAAATGCTGCATAATATTTCAATGAGAAGTGAAAATATTGGCAAATTACGTAATTTGGGACCCCCTTACAAATGTTTATTTTGCATTTTTTTACATATTTTACACGTTTCTACATATTTTAACGATGTTAAATAAAACGTACATATTTTCTGGGTTTCGTTACAATTTTATTATTTTTTAAAAAAATATTGTAGTCACATTATAAACTACTGTTTTCACAAGTTTTGCTGAAAGCAACGAAAATCAATCTGTGAAATAGGATGCAAGTTAAATTAAGAATGCGATAATAATCGCCTCGCCTCATTCTGATTGTTGTCCGTTTTTATCAAAGCAGGTGCCGCTCGACAATGTTGACCTCCAGTGTCACGTTTCTCGTAGCTCTTTGGGCATTTACAAGGACTGGAGAAATTGATTGTTACCATTGTTGCAGTAGTCGGCATCTTGTAATATAATAGCTGCGAGGAAACAAAGTGAGCCGCTGGACAACCATCAATACAGCGAGGCGATAATACTGCAGTTAGTTTCTTGCAAGTCTTAGTGAAATGGCACCAGTTGCATCCTCGCTATCCTGCAAGTTGAATTCATGGGTGAAATTAGATAGCGCCTTTACAACCCACGGAAAAGTAATAGTCTGTCAAGCATGCGGTAAAAGAATTGGCTGTTCCATGAAATCTCAATTGGAACAACATATGAAAAGCGCTCTTCACATACGCAACAAACACCTACGGTCTTCTAGAAAGCAAGTTCTGTTGACACAAATGCAACATGAACAGTCCGAAAATGATTTTTAAATAGTTGCGCAATGCAATGGTTGCAGGTAATACTCCGTGGCATAAACTTCAATTTCTCAATTTCACTTCTTTGTAGAAAAATATTGCAAGAAAGTTATTCCTGACGCATCTACTCTGAGGACAAAGTATCTTCATGTGTGTTAAGGAGGAGCAGTTGCTCATATACGGAATGAAATTGGAGACTCCTTTATTTGGCTTGCCGTCGATGAAACTACAGATGACATGGGTCGGTACATAGCAAATTTAGTAGTAGGAAAACTAGATTCCGAAAGTACAGCAAAACCATTTATAATCTGTTGCAAGGTGTTAGAATAAACAAGTCATTCTACAATTGCAAGATTTGTAAATGATGGGATGAAGATTCTGAGGCCAGAGGCTGTGTGTGAGGAAAAGGTTTTAATTGTGCATTCAGATGCCGCAGCGTACATGATTAAAGCTGCTACTGCCCTTAAGGTTTCCTACCCGAATGTACCTGATTGGCCCACGCATTGCAACGTGTTGCTGAAGTAGTAAGAAGTAATTTTCCCCGTGTGAATAAGTTGATATCATCAAAAAGAAGTCTTCGTGAAAGCACCACACAAAATTCAGTGCTACAAAAATCATCCACATGTCCATTTGCCTCCTGAGCCAGTAGTTACAAGCTGGGGTACGTGGTTAGAAGCTGTGAACTTCTATTGTGAACATTTTGAAGGAGTCCAGTCAGTGGTGAACATGTTCTCTTCAGAAGTAGCTGTTTCCATACGCGAATCTCAGGACATATTTAAGGATTCGAAAGTCGCAAGCTCCTGTGCTTACATCAAAAGTAACTTCGGCTGGTTGCCTAGCACCATCAAGCAGTTGGAAACATCAGTTTCCCTTCTTCACGAATCTATGGATTTAATGGAACGTGCAGCACAGAAGCTTAGAGTACCTGTCGGAAGGAAGGTAGCCGAAAAATTCAAAGCTGTGCTAAACAGGAATCCAGGGTACTCTACGCTTGTGTCCGTGTCTGAAGTGCTAAATGGTGACAGTGTCGATTTACCAAAACATTGCTTTGCCGTCTAAAATTTAAGTAAAATAATTATGTGAAATGAGTAATTTTAATAAATAATCCAAAACACATATTTTTTATATCGTGATTACCTACTTGAAAATAAATTTTAGGTCAAATCTGCATAAAACAAAACATTTTCCCTATAATTAATTCTATATTTAGTAAATTTTAACTCATTGTAATTAATCTATATACTTACAGACCCATCAAATTACAAAATTGAGGGTAATTTGCAGTCTGAACTTAGATTTGAGGTGGTAATTTTAGCATTTAGAGTGTTACATAATTTTACATATTTTGTTGATATTACATATTTCATTACATATTTTGATGTTTTTTGTTACCTAAATATGTACATATTTCGCACCTTGATATTACATACAAATCCGGGCTTTAGTCATTACAGTGGTTACTTACGAAGTGGAAGAAGTATACAGCGTATGTTGGAGGAATGTTTACCCTATGATTCCCATACAAATTACATATTTGAAGATGAAGAATAGGAGGACGGAGAAGATAATGTTTTGATTGCTGACATTTTGGAAACTGATACTGAACAGGAAATACCGGATCAAGAGAACAAAGACATGCAGCCTGTTGAAGACATTCCATTTTATCCGGGGAAAGATCAGGTGACAAAATGGAGTAAACATGTTCCACCGAAAAATGTAACAATTCGATCAGAAAATATAGTAAGGCGTTTAGCTGGTGTCAAAGCAACCACAGAAATCTAACAACCCCAATAGAAATATGGAGATTTTTTTCCAAGTGAAGTAATGAATGCCATTGTTGGTAGACGTATTGAAACAGTGTGGCTTAATTATTCACGTGAAAGAGATGCAAAGCAAACGGATATAGGAGAAATTGAATCACTTATTGGTTTGATTTATTTAGCAGGTGTTATGAAGTGTAGCCGAATGAATGCTGAAGATTTGTGGAATACGGGTAGCTCTGGAGTGGAACTTTTCAGACTCACTATGCCATTGTATATATTTAGATTTCTTTTGAGGCATGTCAGATTTGATGACGTCACAACACGTGAAGAACTCAAGGCTATTGATAAAGTAACAGTAATAAGATATGTTTTCGACACATTTGTTGAACAATGTAAGTCTGCTTACACTCCTTTTGAATATGTTACCATAGATGAGATATTAGAGGCATTTAGAAGACGGTGTGGATTTCGCCAGTATATTCCATCCAAACCAAATAAACATGGAATCAAAGTGTTTGCTCTTTGAGATTCGAAAATGTATTGCACCTAAAATCTAGAAGTGTATGTTGGCAATCACCCAGGGCCTTATGAGGTAGACAATTCTCGAAGATGTGTTGTGGAAAGACTCAGCGAGCCTACCACAGGGACGGGAAGGAACGTCACAACCGATAACAGGTTTACCAGCATGGACCTACTTATGAGCTTGAAAGCGAGCTATGGACTTACGTTATTGAGTACCACCAGGAAAAGCAAGATGGAACTGCCCTGTGAATTTTCATAACCAGTACAACGACCTGAGGGATCAATGTTTGCTTTCCTGAAAGATGCTACACTGGTCTCATACATTCCCAAGAAAAAATAATGTACTTTTGGTGTCAAGCACGCACCATGATGACAATGTTGACATACAAACTGGCAAACCAGAATATATATGGTCATATAACGCCACTAAAACTGGAGTGGATATGGTTGACAAATTATGTTCTGTTCATTATTGTGCAAGAAACACTCAAAGATGGACTATGGTTGTATATTATACCATATTGACTGTCGGTGGTATAAATTCGTACATTATCTTCAATGCCAATAACCCCAGAATTTGTATTCCTCGGCGAGAATTTCTAAGAAGATTATCAGTTGAACTGATAAAGACTACTGTGAAAGTAGGGGTGAATGTCACAAATATTTCCCCGAATTTGAAGAATCGAATTCATGAGATCCTAGATACTGACGTTCCAACTTTACATGAACTCGTCCAAGATTCCCGGGGAAGATGCAGCAAATGTGACAGAAAAAACAATAGACTTACACGATATTTTTGCAGAAATTGGAATATCCTTTTGTGCCTAGAACATGCATGAGCAATTTGTGCAGAGTGCTATGTATGCTTATCATAGGGAAAATTAAATGTGCGGAACAAAGCATACCTGAGATAGATTTTGAGCATGAGAATGGGGTTATAATCTCACTCATAGTTACAATACACTATCAGATCAACATAAATGTACAGTTAGGCTTTGACGGTCAGACCCATTGTTTTTTATTTTCTATATTAAGCATTCTTTGTGTCTGAATATTTGTACTAACTTGTTAATATTTTACAAACATTCTTATGACCTAAACAAATTAACCTTGTTAATTGTCACCGAATTGTAAAACGTTACTTTTAATTTTGAAAATGTTATTACTGGCTATAAGCTTAAATAAAAGTTTCATGTAATTTTCTGCAATAAATAAATAATTCCTTAATGTACAAAACTTTGAAGTACCTATAAAATATATAAACACATAAAAATATATTTCTTTCACTTTTAAATTGAAATAATTGAGTCTAATGTGTTTTAAATACTTGCGGAGTCCGCAGCGACCACTAATAATATCTAAATGACAGCGTCCAATGTAGGGTTAATAATGTAATAAACGAAGGCAGAATGTGAGAATGATCTGTGCTTATTAAAGCAGTATATTTATTGCCTGAGCTGTCCTAAAAATAACTTGGTGGCCACTCTGTTTCACCAATATGAAAATACAACGCACAGGAAAATGGAATATATAACAAACTAACGGCAGCTATTACTTCTGAACATACTAACATCTTTGAAACGGACAGAGAGGGTGGGGGGAGGAGGTTTTACTATCGCTGTCGTCTACTGAATCTTTCTTCATAATGTGTAATAAAAGTTTATCTCTGTTAACACGAAGCACATAGAAGAATAAGTCTTGCTAAGAAAACTTCGTAACAGAATGAGCAAAGAAAACAATGTATCTGTAGCACATCAGATCTTTATCATTAAAATATATGCTGTGCATATTTTCATACCATAAACTGCTATACGTAATTTCAGTTATACAATGCCTGGCTATATTATTATATGCACCTGGTGTATTTTGCACCTCACTAAATTCTGAGTGTTAGCTTAATAACTGTGCTCATCTATCAATCTTACTGAACAATGATAAGAGACTCTTGTTGTCTACAATTATACCGTTTCCTGTTTTCTAAGACTTTGAATTGTTGGTCTACAAACATAAGTTGTGCTAGTACTAACAGGAAGAGAAAAAGATTTACCTTGTGCTCTCAAAATGTAAATTTGTCAGTTTATGTATGGTTTTAACCCTCCGTAGGCGTGCGCCCTGATAGAGCACCGTTAATCTCGCGGGGTCTAGTAGGCCCTCACTACAGCTTTGTGCTTATATACTTGCATTTATTTTTCAATTGTATTTCTCTTTCATTCCCATGTTTCGCTTCATTTAGCATAAATATACATGGTTATTATTAGCATTACCTTACTACATTGATCAAAGATAAGTCAAACGTAGTATAAGAAAGCTTTTGTGCTACACCAAATGGCAAGATAATAAACTGCGATGTTCAGGTATGCAACATGTCACTTTAAATGTACTGTCAGTAATAATAATAATAATAATAATAATAATAATAATAATAATAATAATAATAATAATAATAATAATAATAATAATAATAATAATAATAATAATAATAATAATAATAATAATAATAATAATAATAATAATAATAATAATAATAATAATAATAATAATAATAATAATAATAATAATAATAATAATACTAATAATAATAATAATAATAATAATAATAATAATAATAATAATAATAATAACAACAATAACAATAACAATAACAACATCAACAACAACAACAATAATAATAATAATAATAATAATAATAATAATAATAATAATAATAATAATAATAATAATAATAATAATAATAATAATAATAATAATAATAATAATAATAATAATAATAATAATAATAATAATAATAATAATAATAATAATAATAGTAGTAGTAATAGTAATGATGATGACGACAACAACAATAATAGTAATCTGTAGGCAGTGGTGTGGCTAAGGTTTTGGGGCACCTGCAAATAAATGTTTATTAGTTAAGATTAAGAATGTAGAAATTAAAATATTACATATTTACTCACATAGAATGAGTGTTAAAATGAAACTCCCTGATTACTAGCATTAAGATTAGTTTTCCTAAATAAAGAATATGCACTCGCTAAACGCATTTGCACATAGGTGGGGCAAAATAGTTACCTGTCAATATTCTGGGTAACTCACGTATTAACCCAAGTAAACTTCTATTTGTGGTATCTCAGATATCGTTCAAAAGCAACACTGAGCAACTTCTTAGAACAACACATATTGCTTGATGTTTATACCTTATGAACAAATCTTAAAATCCGATGGTTTTTAAGTGTTCTTAGAAACGCCAGTTCCATGTCAGCTGATTAACTGGCATGTAAAAGAACCCCTGCGGGACAAACTTTCGGCATATTGGCAACACTGGTGTGATTCTAGCAATTGACAGCTTCGTTAACCAGCAAAATGTATAACTTACGTAAGTTTTGGCGGCCAGTGTCCATAATAATAATTTGTTCCGGGGACGGCATATATAGGGGAGACAGGCAGATCAATAAAAATCAGACGGCAAGAACATATCAGAAGTTTAAAACTAAACCAACCCGAAAAATCAGCATTGGCTGAACATGCCATATCCATGAAGCACCATATAGATTTCGACCAAATACAGTTACTAGTTAACTCTGACCATTTTACATACCAGGTGAGTCACCTGCCCCTTATTCTCGAGTTTTATGCAATCCGCATTTTATACACCAACATGAAAACATCGATCCCATTACTAGGTTCTACCCGCGTATTTAACATGGATGTTAAACACTCGATGAAATAAGCACTAATATTAGATGTTATCACATCGCCTTTTAATATATTGGCAATTAGACAACTGACGTTTGCAGGTCTGCAAATGTTCACTGGAACCAGCGAATATTACATCTTAAACGGAATGTTTACCTCACACGTTACTAGGTAGCTCAGTTGGAACGGCCGCAAGACTCCCAAGTAATCTGTCTGCTGTGAACGTGGCTCGAATCACCTGCATGTACTAATTGTTTTTACCATACAATCCTCACAATTTACAAATTATTATTCTGAAAAATATTATTATAGTCATTTTTATTGTTTTATTTATGTTTTATGGCATTGTTTGATGTTTATTTATTGGTGAACTACAATTATGTAGTTGTTTAAACACACCTATAGGTAGGGGCAATTGAAATAAGGATCATTTGTACACACTTGAACACAGAAAGCAAGGAAATTACATTGTCACAATTTAACATGGAAGTTAAACTCAATTTTGCAGACAATGAATTATTGTGCTATTAAAAACATTTCATTGTGATATGTTTTGCGGCGCTGGAATGACCCTTTTTCTATTCCTGGAACACGACTCCTCTAACGAAGCAAGTGCTCGAACTGGTGACCTTGTTGGGTAATGCACGCCTGGGCACGCTGTTGGATGGAGTCCCTGACTTGGTGTAGCATGGCGGGTTGAACATTTCTACAAGCCACTGTAATTCGCTGACGAAGGGTTTCTACGAGATTGCCCAGATTGCCCACCTCCTCTGCATAAATGCGTTCTTTTAAATAATCCCAGAGGAAGAAGTCGAGGGGTGTCAGATCAGGTGATCTGGCAGGCCAGGGGACTGGTCCTTGTCTTCCTATCCAATGACCAGGATGTGCAGCATTCAAATGATTGCAGACAATCGATACGGAGGAGCGCCGTTGTGTTGAAACCACATCGTCATTCGCTCCTGCAGTCGTGCATTCCCTAATAATAAGGGGTGAGCTACGGAGGCATTCCAGGTAGCGTGCTCCAGTTAGATGCCCCTCGAAGAATAATGGTCCAACAAGGTGGTCTCCCAAGATTCCACACTAGACATTTACACCCCACTGCTCTTGGAATGCTGCCTCCATTACTCAATGAGGATTATCAACACTCCTATAGCGTATATTGTGACGATTTTCAGTTCCATTGTTGTGGAATCTTGATTCGTCAGAAAACAATATCCTGGATGCGAATCCCACATCACTTGCTACTCGCTCCAGCAACCATTCACAAGAGGTTACTCGGGCTTCGAAATCTCTCCCGTGAAGTGCTTGGTATAGGTGCAAACGATAAGGATGGAGCTTATTAGTGTTCAATATTTGCACTACAGAAGATTGGCTGATATTCACCTCCTGAGCAACTGACCGTGTACTAGTATGCGGATTGTTCTGGGTGGCGTTCAAAACTGCTTCTGCATTAACACCCGATGTTGCTGGTGCGTGTCTATGAGGAGGCATCCTTGCAAGTGACGCTGTTACATGCAGACGCCTTTCAACATTCCGGAAGGTGTTTGCTTTTGGTTGTCGTCTGTTCGGATATCTCTCCCAATATAGATGCTGAGCCGCTGGTGTATTTGTTCTTGCTTCTCCGTAGATCAAAAGCATATCTACGTACTCGTCTGTCGAATACATAATGAAAGACTGGCACAAAATATTGTGCGACAGCATACGTTGGAGAACGCAGGGGTCGGCATTTGCAACACACTACATCATGCCAGTCCAATGGGCCAGAAGTCATTATAACTGGTCAATTACAAAATGCAGACAACCAAAAAGGATTTAAATTATAATGTCCTAAACCCTCAGGGACTTTATAAGTAGGTTATTGTGAATTCGGTATCCAAGTTTTGATGAACATAAAAAAATATTTACAATGCTGAGACTCGAACCTGTGTCATTGGGGGTTAGCGGAGAGTACACGTCACAGTCCTATTCAGCTATTTCGAGATTCGATTGAAAGTACGTACCACGTGCAATAGTAGGACTTGTATGCCTGGCGCTATGCCATTGCCACCTCGCAAGTTTGCGTGCTTGATTTAGTCTTTTAAGACAGTTTCAATAATTTACTGGGCGTTTTAATATTATTACTTAAATGGCAAAAGCTGTTATGCGTATTAATTGAGATGCACGAGGCGTAGTTCACGCAAAAATGTAAATAAACTGTTGTTTAATAATATGTCCCTTTTGACTGTACGGGTCCATGGTCAATGAGGCGTGTCCTTAATTTTTGCCTGATTTTTTGCAGCCAATCCCTGCTCTAAGTACAAGAATCCACCATTTTCTTTTTAGCTGACGTTGTTAGTGTACTCATATGATAGGTCCATTTTTTCCGAGGCGTTTACTGAATTACGTTGCTATGTATACTCTAATAAAAAGTTTGTAAAATCGGTCGGAAACCGGAATTTGCTCTCAGCAAACGAGTCGTATGTTTTTGAGGTGTACTTTAGCGAGGAGTACGTTGTGTCCCTTAAACCACTGTTGCTCTCAATTTTGCGCATTCCTCTCTTTAAGAACGTTAAGCAATACATTTTAGTAAGCGCAAAACTGGACTAAGGCGTACATGCCGTTAGAAGGGTGGCCCACCTTCCAAAAAAAAATAAGGCGCGGCTTACTCACCTGGTATAGATAAGCCAGAGAAAGCATAGAAATATTTAAATTAAAAGAAAGTATCAACAGGGATAATGGAAGATATCTCCACACTATTTGGCAAACATTGATAAGAACGCGAGGATTGGCGGACCATCAGCCAATGAGAACGAGAGGGCCAGCTCTAACCTCTATGGCCAGGATATAAATAAGGGAGAAGTAGAAGAGACAGCACAGTTTCTGGTCGTGGTGGACAAAGTGCGCAACCAACAAGTCCAGCTAATCGACACTGTGCGTCACTTGATCTACACTGCCGTAAAGGTGGAACGCTTTTACGGCAAGGAATGTCCCGCGCAGTGTCGCAATTGCCTGGGATTTCACCATTCCAGCATGCCATGTGAGCGTCCGCTTGCATGTCTGCGATGTGGTGGAACCCACAGAGTGCAGGACTGCCCTAAGCCGGACACGGACAGGGAATGCAAAGGCGCGCACTGCAGTGTTTACAAAGGATGTGCGACGCGCCTGAGAATTATAGGCAGCCGTCGCAAGGGACGCTTGGAAGCGGCAGAGGTCCGCCCCGGCGTCTCCTTCTCACACGCCCTTAATAGGGCAGAAAAGACACTGGCCCAAGCCAAGGCCCAGGCAGTAGTACCTGCCCCTGCCACGACTGAAGTTGCGGCACTACCTCCAGGCCATACAGGGGAGTCTGTTGTGGCCAATGATCCTCCTAAACCTAAGCGGCGAAGGAAAAATAAGAACAAGCGTCAAGCCGCGGAGAGAGTAAAAACAGCTCCTCAACAGCCACCCAAGGCGCCGGCAGACCAATCCACAGAGGCAGCTCTGGCACCAAGGGATACTGCTGTTACAGCGGGTCCACAGGTGGTACCTGTGGTGCCCGCTGTACCCATGACCACCCCTGCATTAGGGGGAGCGCTCTCGCAGGCGGACCTGGAGGAATTTCAGGACCTAACCCTGTGGTTTAACAACATCATAAACCGAATCTTGCCTGCACTTCGGAAATTCAAGCTGCAGTATGAAAGCCCTAACCTGAGCCCCATGCAGAAGCATGCCATACTGTTCCAAACCTTGGCCCAGCTGTTCCCTAACTCAGCCAAGTAATGGCCTCCAGACTTGTCCAGAGACCATTCAGGGCTGCGTTCTGGAACGCAAATGGCATAAGGGGCCATTACCCAAGCCTCACTGAGTTTCTGCAGTCATATGGAATTGACATTCTAATGGTCTGTGAAACCCACTTGGATGCTGCAACCAACTTCTCGCTGCCGAGTTACGTCACCCATCGGTCTGATCGGGTCGGCCAACCGGGGGACGGTACAGCCATTTTCATCAAGAACCACATCACTCACACATCCTTTCCTATCCCAACACGTGGAGGCCTGTGCCATTAGGCTTGCCATTGGCGGGGTGGACACGGTGTTGGTAGTGGCATACGACCCTCCTGATAACCGCTTCTACGAAGCTGATATCAATACCCTCCTGAACCTGCATCCTGCGGTATGCATCGCAGGCGACCTCAACCCTAAGCACGCACATTGGCATAGTCGCGTTAGCAATGCCAAGGGGCAAGGGCTCTACCGCCAGATCAGGGGTAACCCAAGCATACTTGCGCATGAACCGAGAGGACCTACGTTCCATCCGGCCCGAGGGAGGCCAGATGTGCTCGATATCATGCTCACCAAGAACATTCCTTTCCATCTAGACCTCTCAGCGGTCAATGAATTGGACTCCGACCATGACCCTGTCTTGGTGGATTCCAACATTGACCTGCCAGCTCTGGTCACTCCAGACTGGACATACGAGGTCGTCTGGGATGCAGCCATCCTTGAACTCAACCAGTCTGTGGACCCGCGTCCGCGTGTCGATTCTATCGATACACAGGAGGCGGCAGCTACGGCATTCTCCCAACATATCCGGGATGTGGTACGTGCCCACACGCACCGCATTCCATCCGACATACCCAACCCTCGTACCATCCCCATTTAACTCAGAGAGTTGATCAAAGCCAAAGCAACTGTCCGAAGGCTCTGGCAGCGTTTCCACCATCCCAGGATACAGGCAGTTTACCAGCGGTTCAAGTCCCTGGCACGACGCCTGTTGCGCTTACACCGCAAAACAGCCTGGGAAAACACGATGGCAAATGTAGACCTCACTGAGAAGCAACCATGGCGGATAATCAGGTCCCTTAGAAAGGACAAAAACCCACATCAGCATCCTCTACATGGCACTCGCGGGAGACTCTCTTTTGAACCCCAAGAGAAAGCCACGGCTTTCGCAGACCATCTAGAGTCTCAATTTGAACCCTGGGAAGATGTCCAGGACGAAGACTTTACTGAACTCGTGGAGGCGACGGTAGATTACCTCTATGAAGCACCTCCGCCGCCACGCGCAGAGATCCAAATCCCCTTAGTCACCCCAAGACAGGTGGCTTCTGAAATCAGAAGGTTAAAACCTGGCCAATCCCCTGGGCATGATGGCGTCACGGCGCCCATGCTCCAGCACCTTCCCCGAAAGGCCGTAGTCCATCTGACGAGGATTTATAATGCATGTCTGCAGCTTCGTCACTTTCCAACTTGTTGGAAGGAGGCGAGGGTAGTTTGCATTTTGAAGCCCGGCAAGGACCCGGTTTTCCCTTCTAATTACCGCTCCATAAGCCTGTTACCCATCGTTTCAAAAATTTTTGAACGATTATTCCTATCCCGCCTCACTCCTCTCTTCGAGGAAAGGCAACTTATCCCGGATCATCAGTTCGGTTTCCGTCATGGACATTCCACTATACTACAGCTACTGCGGCTGATTGAGAAGGTTGCCCTGGGTTTCCAGGAAAACTTCAAAACAGTCGCGGTGCTTCTGGATGTAGAAAAAGCCTTTGCAACCACATGGCACCAGGGGTTACTGTATAAACTCAGAGAGGCAGAAATCCCTCCCCCCTACCTCACCCTGATTGGTAGCTTCCTTCGGGATCGCTCTTTTCGGGTGTGGGTGGAGGGGAAGTTGTCCTCGGTCAAACCCATAGCGGCTGGAGTTCCGGAAGGTAGCGTGCTATCGCCATTGCTCTTTGCTGCCTACATGTCTGACCTACCCGTGGAACCGCATACTGTTACGTGTCAGTATGCAGACGATGTCCTCATACTGGCACAGAACGAAAATGTTCGGTACTGCTTCCCTCCACTGCAGCGACAGCTCGATGCTATCGGCAGGTGGAGTGAACAGTGGAGAGTGGCCATTAGCCCGCAGAAGAGCCAGGCTCTACTATTGGGCAAAGTTCGAAACTGGCGGCCGGGTGTATCCCTGGCAATGCGGGGGAGAAGAATCCCATGGGTTAACTCTGCCAAATACCTGGGGGTACTACTTGACCGTGGTCTAACCTTCACTCCACATGTCAGAGCAAAGGTCGGTCAGGGACATGGCGCCCTGAGACAGCTATATCCCATACTCCACTCAACCATGCCTACACACCTGAAACTGCGCTTGTACCGTGCGATCGTCCCGCCCCTGATTCTGTACGGGTGCGAGGTCTGGGGTACGGTGGCTCGTTCCACCATCCGCAGGCTGCAGGCCGTGCAGAACAGGGCGCTTAGGATGATCTACGATACCGACCGTAGGTTTCCATCGCACATCCTTCACACTCATTCCGGCATCCCATACATTGTGGACGTCGTGCGGGACAGGACTGGCACAATGTATGCCAAACTCACACCTCACCCAAACCAGCTGGTCAACACCCTGGGGCAATACGACCACCGCCTCCCTAGGCGGAGACAGAGCTACCGCCTACCCAAGGACGTCCTTGGCTGGTAGGTACCGCTTTCCCTTCACCATCCGCCAAATGTAACCACAGTTGGCACCACCACACCTATCACCTATTCCTCTCGGTTTCCTGTCACTAGCACTGCATTGCTTGACGGCTCCGCAAGCGGCTGACGAAGTAATCAGTAGGGCAATGGTCGCTTGGATGGCTAGACGTCCAAGATCTGACAGATCCCGCCGCCAGTGACAATATAGGAACCTAACCTGCACCACCAGACATACAAAAACTCCAAAGATTGTAATACCCTGATAACCTATACCACCTCACGGGTAAATCCGTAAGTAAACGGATAGGTACCGTGGTCACCTTACCATCCTCCTGGGTTAACTCAGGCGACTCGTACTCACTCCTGGACTCCTGGACTCCTGGAGACAGCACAGTTCCTGCGGTGTTGCCAAAGAAAGCATTAGCCCTGAAGAAGCTCTACATAGTAGGGTGAAACGTTGGCAACAACAATACAACCAAGACTCGGCCTTCCCCTGAAAAACTTATTATTATAACAAAATTTAGAGATTTTATTTTTTCTCACGAAAATGATAACATTGCAAACTTGTTACTTTTGGCAGAAAATAGATTACTTGCTAGATACCTAATCATATTTATAATTACTGAAATTGATTATAATCCATTTAAAACTGTCTGTATTTTAAATGTAAACAGGTTAATGGCCTAGCCCAATTTTACCCAGGGCAATCTCATTGCTTACACTACTAGTTATGCATAAATGTTGCTAATCATTGCGCTGCAGTTTTCTTTATTTCTAGAATATACTCAATGGAAAGTTAGAGTTCAAGTATTCCTGCGATTATGAAAATAATGTGTGTGCCTGTTCATGCTGGTGCTTCTGACTACAGAGTGAAATGGCAGCGAAAATGTTAAATGGCCTGAAACTGTTAAGGATATTGTTGCATTGCTGATATCGATAGATGTAGGCATATGTAGCAATAGTGTTGTATATCATGTATAGAGAAATCGCTTTGTAGGGTCATTGGTGTTTGTTACACAAATACATGTGAAATTACGCTGTGCTATCTGGGCAGTAGAAGGAATAAATAAGACGTAAACATGAGTAATTCTTCCTATTTTCCTGTCAAATGCCGTACTCTACTTTTAGTTTCAAGTTCACGGCAAAACTTTGAGACAGTTCATTAAAGTGGAAAATATATTACTGGGTGCGATGCAGAGCAATCATTGCGAGCCTCAGGACTGGGGATTAAATTAAATTCGATAGTATTATGTATAGCGGCATAGAAGCATTTGTTGTTGTTGTTATTAGAACTAGTTACTTGAATCTGTAACCATTACAGAACCCGTTAATACTTCATAAAAGCTATTGATGTACAGACTGTTGGACAGTTTCAATAAAAAGGGATTATTTAAAAACAAACAACAGTGACTTTATACCTTCCTAGTTGCCATTCTCAATTGATATGTCCCAATGCCATATTGCTACTGATGACGCGCAAAGTTTCAGTCAATCAATCAATCAATCAACCAAATAGTCAATCAATTGATTAATCCAATTTATCTTGTAGAAATATGCAGGATATGTCACAATTAATGCTATAAAAAGCGTATATACAGTGCGAAGTTGATATACAATTTAAAGTTATAGGTCGCGCGTTACTTCTTGACGAATGAAAATTTTATATGAAAGGTTGAATGCGAGTCTCTACTCAGCTTTTGCGGGAACGAGAGAGAGGAGGTACAGTCTGCAGTGAGATGACGCGCATGCTTCTGAGCTGAAGTAGTACAACACTACAAATCAATTTATGACACTTGCAGTAATATCAGCCAAACGTATTATACACTATACCTCTATAACTGTTTCCACTTAACTTTCTTGCATTTATTCTATTCCCGACATCTCTCCCTCGTCTGAATTGCTATTTTCGTTGCATGCATACATACATCCGTACCGCACAAAACTTCTGCAGTCGACTGTATACACGTACGCGACAGAGGAAAACAGAGGTGTCTGTTATCGTAGCATAAACATTTGCTGACCTGTTTATTAAGGGTAGGCTCACTCATTGGATTTCTGCTCAAGGTCATTCGTCAGGAACGAACGCGCAACCTATAAATACAATAGAGTTTGTACAATTGGTACTAATTTTACAGTCTAAATCAAATTAAATCAAATCCTCTTCTAAAGTCAGTTGTAGGATGGCTGCAGGTGACGTCACTGTTGAGCAAGTTCTCACCCACCTTAATAACATGAAACAGAAAAAAAAGGCATTAACCGGATGTTTAAAGTTACTTTTATATGATCTCTCAGTTCTTATCTATACAGGTCATATATTCTTCCACTGAGTAGAATTGGTTGAGATTTAGAAATTTGCAAATTTCCTTTTTACTTTCTCTACTGGTAAGTAGAGGAAGTATTGTGTTCCACCCAAAAATTCGGTGTCGAGATTTCACCGGAAATATATGTTTTGAGGTCCCCTGAATAAAAAAAAGCACTTTTGGAAAAAGGTCTGTGTGTGTGTCAGTCTCTGGACAGCATAACTAAAACAAAAAGTCAGTAAAAAACCAAAGTATAGTAGAGAAAGTCATGTGAGTACAACACATTAGAGTTTTAAACTTAGTTTCTGATGTAACACTCTTTAAACGTTCAAGTAGTTGGTTAAATATTTTTATGCACTCTATGTAAATTATTTCTAAAAGAGTTTAACTCTGTGGACCTTTATATGAAGTTTGCTTTTATTCCTATTGTTATGTGCTTGTTTATCTTTGTTCTTTGTTATGTTACCCAAATTAGTTTTAACACGAATTAAAAATTGTATTATGTATAGGCTAGGAAAGGTGAGCATGTTTAGTTGTTTAAAACTCTCTCTGCAGCTTTCTCTAGGAGGAATGCCCATCATGGTTCTTTACGTTCTCTTTTGTAATTTGAATATTGGATTACTATAACTTGAATTTCACTATAGCTTTATTCCATGTAATAGTGGATGAAAACAAGCGTAATAACAGGTTTTTAGCACTCCACTAGAAACACAAGGCATTAACCGGAAAAGGTTAAAGCACACTCTAATAAGTTTATTTGTCGAGTTCTCCTTATGTTTATCCCATCTCAAGTGATGGTCAACCCACAGACACAGTAATTTTTCTCCAGTCTTTAGCTTTCTTATTTTTTATACAAAACTTGATACTTGGCAGGTTCTTTAGCGCTCTATTGTGGGACTGAGCAGCCACGGCTTTGCCCTTATTGATTATTAGTTTATTAATTTTGAACCAGTTAGAAATTTATTTATTGTGCATGATATGGTTTCTTCAAGTTTCTTACTGCCTTTCCCACTCTGGAATATTCTAGTGTATCAGCAAAACGTAATTTTTACATCAGGTTCATGTTTTAAATAAAGTGGTAAATCACTCATGTATATCAAAAATAGAAGGGGATCAGAACTGAGATTTGGGATACCGCAGAGGATAAATTTTCGTTTTCCTGAAGTTTATTTTTAAGTATTTCTATATCTTTTTCGTGTTAGTTGAAATAAACATTTGTACGAATTACCTTATTGCTTGTTTCTTTGTAGTTGCAAGGAGAATATTAGAATACAGTAGGCTTTGAGCGATAGTCAAATCTTTTAAAGCTCTGATATCTCGTTCTCTTTGCACGCTTAACATAAAAAATCTGATGTGTTGCACTCACATGACTTTCTCTACTCTTGTACTAACAATTCTTACAAACTCTTATTCCTATATCTTCTTCGTGTTAGTTGAGATAAACGTTTTTTTTACAAATTATCTTATTGCTTAAATCCTTGTAGGTGCAATGCGAATATTAGAATACAGCAGGCTTTGAGTGATAGCCAAATATTTTAATGCTTCGAGATCCCGTTCTCTTTGCACAATTAACATATGAAAAATGAATCGATGTTCTATTTCACGAAAGTTCTAAGTTTTCCGAAACTGACACAAATAACAAGGAATATCTCCGAAATGGTTCACTCTACGAAAAAAAAAAAAAAAAAAAAAAAAAAATTAGGCATAAATTATGGTTTGGCGACATCTACATATTTTGTAGAGTAAGGTTTTATCTATCTCTTACCGTTTAAGAGTTATTCAAAAGTCGTCCAAAGTAAACGGGCTGCATAGGCTATAGGTAGTAAATTCAAAGTATACATTCCATTTGTCGTGCAAATATCTTAAACATATGACATTTTAATTAAAATCGTTAGTGCCATTTTCAAGAAAAATTACAATTTTCCATGTAAATGGTAGTTTTGGGTGGGGCTATCTTCTTCAAAATCTAGTGTCGCATCCCTGAAGGACATTAAACTTAAATAGCAACTTTGTTTTTTAAGGGACTTTTCGGTTTTGAGTTACGTTGTCCACAGGCTGACAGACAAACTGACAGACACAGACACACACACACACACACACATACACACACACACACACACACACACACACATACACACACACACACACACACACACACACACACACACACACAGACGGACCTTTTTCTAAAAATACCCTTTTCTGAATTCAGGGACTCTCAAAACATATATTTCCGGTGAAATCTCGATATTGAAATTTTGGGTGGAATACAATACTTCCTCTACTGAGCAGTAGAGAAAGTGAAAAACATTATTTTATATTCTATAGATCACTGTCAAGCTAATGACAATACATAAATGTGGTACTAGAATGTTTGAAGTTCATATGTGTGACAAATACTTGCATTTTAAAATGTAGAAATGTTCAAATTAAAGTATTTTCTCTTTTTATTTGTTGCTGTACGGACTCTTGATGTTCATGACTGTAGCTTTTTCTTTGTTCTACCCTCTAGAGGGTATCACAGAATATTTAACTATGTTATTTTCGTTGGCTATAAAGCTTTCGGCATAAAGTTTCTGTGTTTGGCTGACATTATTTCTCTATATGTGTATAACCAATAGCAGATAAGCGGCCTGATTTAAATATCAATGTTATGATGCGGATGTCATGCTGTTGCCGGCAGAGTGTTCTGTGGCCGGTATTGCATAACGGAATTGTGGAAGGAGCATTGTTGTTTAACATTTGTTAAGAGATATATGGCTGTGGCAGTTTCTCCACGATGTCGGAGAAAATAAAAGTAGCAATAAAGGTTCGCCCTTTAATAGAGCGCGAAATATTCGAAGGCGCTCAGGAGCAGTGGAGTATAGCTCAAAATTCTATATATTTGACGAATTCCAGAACGAGAGATAAAGAGTGCTACTACTTTGGTAAGTTTCATGCAATAAATTGTACATGAAATGCATCTGAGTTGCATGATCTATATCAAGGCATCATTTTGCATGACATAATCTGTAGCTGTGGCGGTGAATGTGTCATTCCGTGTCAAATACCCCAACAAAAGCCATTTTTGAACGTCCAAATTTCACAAAGTTTTAAACGCGTGTTTATTTTTTTCTTACATAATGAAACATGGAGGAGAAAAATATCAGAAAGGAATCGTGTTCATTATGTTTAAGGCGTTTTAAACATTCTGTTTAGGAGTTATAGATGTCTCAGAATGTTAAAATTTGTCATAAACTTGCAAGGGAATCAGCTCTAACACTCAGATTATAACTGTACTAGTTTTAGTTAAAGTCTCATTAAAGCTTATAAAGTAAGCTTGAAATTGAACATATCTTTTGGCAAAAGAGAATTTTCCATTTTCTGAAGGGTTGTTGGTAATAACTTTAACAGCCTGCAGAGTTAACTTTGCTTATGACCTACCCTCTGACCTACTTGGTTTCCCCACCTCTGGTTCCAAATACACCATGTGACTCCAGCTCTGCCACTTCTTATGGTACTGGTCCCAACTAATGTAATAAATTTTCTTCACATTTAGTATCCATAGATATATTTATTTTAAAGGATTTGGACAGTGGAGAAATGAATGCATGTTAATTCATGTGTATTTTAAAGGAACAAATTCACAGCAATGCACTTTGATAAAGTGATTAATTTGTCTTATTAGACTGTACTCGCATTTAGTATCCATAGATTTATTAGTTGTTATTTGTTTTAGAGGATTGGGACTGGAGAAAGAATCATTTGCATGTGAAAAGAACGTATATTAATTGTTTTAATGTTTTATTTATATGCTGCCTTTAACTTTTAAGGTCATGGTGACAGTTTTTCACCTGTGGAACAATTGCTCTACATTTGCGTATGGTGTTTTAATGTTTGGAATTCTGTTACTTTGGGTTACTACGTTAAATTCTTACTCACATTCATACTTCAAGACTAGGGAGGTGGGAAATAATCCTGGATAAAGAAAAATTTCCACCCTCCGGCCAGGAATCAAACACTGGGCCCTTTTTATTTTTAAGAAATGGAACAATGAAAAGATATTTTGGACATGGAGGGTATACATTTTAATTTTTGTTGTAAGAAGGTTTTGTGACCTTGATGCAATGTACCATGATTTTCATTTTTCACAAATTCTTTCGTGTGAGCATTCATGCAGTAAAACCGCAGTAATGAATTGTGGTGGTCAATTTATAAATGAATACAATTTTGAGATCTGTTACAAAATCAGGCTGGTTTAGATATATTAAGAGAACTGGATAAAAGAACATTAGTGTCTCTCCGTTCATTTGCTGTGCATGTTAGTGCTATATTTGTGTTCACAATTTTTTTTTTCTGAACTGAAGGTCATAAAATCTAAAGGCAGGTCGTGATATATAGATAAAAACGTATGTGCTCTGTTATACGTCAATACTTCTAAATTAATGTTATATGTATACAAAACTGTAACACTAGATAAAGCAAAGAATGAGATGAATAGTTAACGTTAAAGCTCTCTGTCTGTATATTTGTATTAGGCACATATAAAATCAAATGTGTGTTAGAGAAGTTCCTACCATCACTGCAGCTTTGAAATCCCCCTCCTTTGAACCATGTGTTATGCGCATACCGGGTTGTGTTCCGCAGTTTCACCATTCCTGAAATTGCAATGACCAGTTTGCAGACTCCTGCCGTATAGTGTTAAAGACAAACCCATACACCGTCAAAGAATTAAATCAAAATATCTGCCAGGTAACTGCCAGCATTTTTCAATGTGAACTACAGTGAGCAATGGATAGTCTACTACTACATAGTTTCCTTAAAAATTACGTTTTATATTCAATTCCACCATGGAAAATCAGTAGGAAGAAGCACTGGAACAGATGCAGTTCACTGATGACATACTGACAACAGTGTACCATTAGGCATTTGCTACCCTTTCTTGCTCAAAAGTGTGAAGCTTACGTCAAGTGCGTATGCTCTCAAAAGCATTCACAATCATATAGAGAAATTTATTATAGCACAGTATTTTATTCAATACAGTTCTTATAAAAGCCGAACAAACTACACAGTAAATACAACTAGTGCCTATGCATAAATGTAGTCGATTGGCCAATAAATTGGATTATTTTAGAATTTGGTAATAAGGTATAAACATAAATCAATATGTGTTGTTTTAACCAATTGTTCAGTGTTATTGCTTGTGAGGTACCACAAATAGAAGTTTGCTTGGGTTAATACTCGAGCTGCCCAGAATATTGACTAGTAACGATTTTGTTCCACTTATGTGCTTCATGCATTTAGTGAGGGTGTATTGTGTATTTAGGAAAAATAACCATTAGTGTTGGTAATCAGAGAGTGTTATTTTAACACTTATTCAATGTGAGTAAATATGTAATACTTTAATCTCTCCATAAACTATATTAGTAAGTAGGACCCCCAACATTTATTTGCGGGGGGCGGGGAACCTTAGCTACGCCACTGGAAGTATTGTGTTCCACCCAAAAATTCAGTGTTGATATTTCAGCAGAAATATGTTTTGAGACCCCCTGAATACTAAACAAAGCATTTTTAGAAAAAGATCCATGTGTGTGTCTGCGGGCAGCATAACAGAAAGATGAAAAGTCGGTTAACAACCAAAGTTGGTATTTAAATTTAATGTCTTTTAAGGATGCAACACGAAGATTTTGAAGAAAATTCCACCACCCTAAACTGCCCTTTACATGAAAACCTTTTCAAAAATTTTGATTTTCTAGCAAATGGCTCTAACGATTTTGATTAAAATGTCATATGTTGGAAATATTTTTATGACAAACAAAATGTATATTTTGAGTTTTCTGGCAATAGCCAATGTCCTGTTTACTCTGGATGACTTTTGCATGACTGGTAAACTGTAAGAGATAGACCAAATCTTACTATACAAAAAATGTAATTCTTGATGAATTTTTTTGTAGAGTGAACCATTTTGGAGATATTCCTTGTTATTTGTGTGAGTTTTGGAAAACGTACTTTTGTCAAATGGAACATGGTTATTAATTTTTTATTTGTTAGCCATGTAAAGAGAACAGAATCTCAAAGCATTAAAAGATTTGACTCGCTCAAAGCCTACTGTATTCCCGTATTCCCCTTGCAGCTACAAGGAAATAAGCTATAAGATAATTTCTGCAAATGTTTATCTCAACTAACACAAAGATATAGGAATAAGAGTTTGTAAGAATGGTTAGTACAAGAGTAGAGAAAGTCGTGTGAATGCAACACATCATATCTTTGCTTGCATTAACCAATATTTGAAAGTCTTGCATTCTGAATGGCTTTAATCTGTGATAGTATGTGTTTCAAATCCAAAAGGAAATATTTAAATGTTCCTGGCCTTTAATATGTGCTCAACAACCCTTGTCCTCCTTGCAATGTGTGTGACAGAAAGTAGTTGAGGCATCCTAGGGATAAATGCATGCAGGGGCATTTGCAAAATATAAATGTATTTAGAGGAAGGTGGGCTTTAAATGCCCTGTTGTATTTGCAAGAAGGGCACCATTGTGTGTATGCTCGCCAGGTCCAACAGCTTTGTTTTTTGATTAGTATAAAGTTTGGTATTTGGTGTGTGTAATTCTGATGTATTCTGCTGTTCACACTCAAGCGTTTTAAATGCTTTTTTTGGTTTCTGTTCTGTTGCACAGGTTAAGACCAATTATTTGCTAAAATCAAAAATTAAATTGTCAGTTCCAGTTTTATAGGTATAGGTAGATAAATAGGGGATATGTGGATTCATAATTTCTATGGAGTTGGTGTTATTGTAGTATTATTATAGGAAAACTCTTGGCCACTGATTAAATAGAATGTGAAACTTTTTATAGATCTTCATCTTGGTTGTCAATCATGAAATCTTGTTGATCATTTCCAATGCTTGAGATAGTTCTTGAACTTTTAAATGTTTAATCAAACATTCATGTTTAATTCAGTGAGAGGGTTCTGCAGCTTCATCTGTAATCATCGTTAGTGTGCTACAGTTTTGTCCCTTAGGAGTGACCTAATTTTTATGGAGCAAGTGAAAAGGGCAAAATTGTGGAAAAAATAATATACTGTGCAGTTTTACTTTTTAAAGGGAAATCTATGCATAAAATTATACTGCTGTTAAACCATTTATAATAAAATAAAGTTTTACATAGTACGTAATAGAGCAATTTCACAGAAATGTCATGTTAAGGGGTAACATTTTAATTCAGTATTTTATGTAATGGTATGATTCCTTATACTCTTAGGTGCCTTGTTCAGTAATATAATATTCACAAATTGTAAAGAACAAAGTAATGTAATACAAAAGATCTTTGAATGTGAAACAAAAAGAAAAACACATCAAAGTTTATATATTCTATGCACACATTTTGCAAGGGAAGTATTGGAATTTACAGCAGATCTTTGTTTTAAATCATAGTCTTCGTTATTTCATAGTGATAAGCACTCCCAAATATAAGCATTTTTAAACAGGCTGTCTGTCTTCCTTTATACATGTTGCGTATCAGTGTCAGTCTATTATGCAAACGTGGATACAGTATTATAGCCAGTAAAATAAATCAAGGATTAAAATTTCCTTCCAGATCCTGTGTTAGCATCATATTACCAACAAAAAAGTATTCTGAGTAGTTTCTTCTAAAGTCAGTCACTTTCTGGTAATAGCGCCATAATAGACTGACATTCCATGTTCTTGCCACTTCGTATAGCTCTCAGTTGATAGACCTTGGCAAGTGCACCGACAATCATCTTTAGATCGTGGCTAAAACCTCAGCAGAAAGACAACATAAATATAGACAGTATCTATGCAGAAAGTAAAAATAAAGAAAATGCTACTAAGAGAAGAGAGATAAAATAGGCTAAACTCAACTAGACTAAAAGAGGAGACGAATTGATCAAGGCAAAGAACTGAATGTACACTGTCTCTTAAAAGTATGTAGGGGCCACAGCAGCTGTTCAATGAACTTTGTTCACCCTTTTGATGGAAGTTGCCAGCAAGACCAAATGCACAAAATAAGCATAGCCCCTCTATAGTTCGTTATGCTGTAATGAGGAGCATTCTGGATTAGTATTAGAGGTCCAGTGTTCAAATCTGGGGATAAAGTTTGTCTTTTTTTTTTTTTT
Source organism: Tenodera sinensis (assembly GCA_030765045.1). NCBI lineage: Eukaryota > Metazoa > Arthropoda > Insecta > Mantodea > Mantidae > Tenodera > Tenodera sinensis. The sequence continues at coordinate 157,029,829 of CM060962.1, forward strand.
TTAACTTACGAGTAATAAGCTACTTTTTGTAATGTTTAACGCCCGCTTTTGCTACATACGGCACCGCAAACAGTGACACTGATGATATATGGAATGAAGATAGAGCGCTGGTGGAATGAGATGGCGGGGGAAACTGGAGAACCTGGAGGAAACCTGCCCCAGTGCCGCTTTGTGCATCTCGAATCCCACATGGAGTTACCTGAGATTGAACCCGGGCCACTTTGATGAGAAGCAAATGTTCTAACCACTCGGCTATGGAATGGCCTTAATAAGCTATCTTCGTGCCATTTAGAAGTACATATTTCTTCATTTAAGTATAACTAATGTAACATATCAATGTAATATTGTTCTATTACGTGAAAACCATATGGATTTTCTATTGAATGTATCTTTCTGTTAATGATAATACATGTCACTGTAGTGGTGATGGTAACAATAATAGCAACACCAATAATAATAATAATAATAATAATAATAATAATAATAATAATAATAATAATAATAATAATAATAATAATAAATTCTCTTTATGTGACTTCTGTTGACGTTATTTTGCTGATGGTGGGGACGAGAGGTAATGCCAAGCTTCTTCGTAGAATTGTGCAAATGTGTCAAGCGAATGCTGCTTCCATGTATAGCATAGCAGTTGCTGCTGTCAGAGGTTCAGTTGTCATTATCAACTATCTGTTTACATCTACATAATAATCTAGTTGTAATGTTTGTATTTATTTTACTTCAATTTTTCAATCGTATTATTTTGTTTTAATTTTGCCAGTTTCACATTATCGTTTCAGCCCAACTGATACTTTATTGTTTACATTGTGTGTTCGACTTAAACCAGTTGGTTTATTGTGCTTTGTCGCATTGGATAGTCCCTCCTCGGAAAAAGTGGAAAGAACTTATTGGTGTGTAGACAAGCGGTAGAAGTACTCATGTGTAATAAAGAGTTATCAACAAGTTCCTCTGCACTGTGCTGGTGCGTACCACTCAAGATAACTTGGTATCCAGTTTATTTGCATTACCTTGCGTGAATTACATACATGAATCTATCGTATACTTTATTTCTTGTAATGTTATAAATAACCATAAGTTCGTGGCAGCCAATGCTGCCACCGGAATTCTGTTCTCTAGGGGAATTTTGGTTATAGATGACTGAGGAGTGACTTGTCGATAACCCCTATAGATTTAGTTGCATTAGTGACAGGCGACCACCACAGCTCAGTGCCAAAGCGTGGGCATGGTAAGCCAAAGATATGTGTTCGAGTCCTGGCATTGATCTCCATTTTTTCATTATTATTATTATTATTATTATTATTATTATTATTATTATTATTATTATTATTATTATTATTATTGTTGTTGTTGTTGTTGTTGTCGTAATTGTGAATTAAAAATTACTCTATTTACCTATAATGTTTAATGCAGTGGTGGCTCATGGCTGGGAAATTAGGTGAAGAGTTAGTGGGAAAGGAAGTTATACCTATATTTATAAAGCGTATTTTAATAATTGTACTGACCTATTTCTTGTACACCAAATCAATCCTTCGGTCCTTTAAGGCTGCAAACTTGTCAGTGATGTTCTCATAGAATGGCTGCAATTTTATTAATTGCACAAGAAGTTCTTTTGGAATTGAAATATTTGCTAAAGAAGAAAGTACCTTCTAACATTGCATTCATCACATGTGTTTATACGCTTTAGACAAGAAAAGCTTTGTTCCACGCATGCTGTAGTAGAAGAGATTGGCAATAAGGAAGAACAGTTTATAAGTACCCGTAAAGGTGTCCTTGCCCACATTAAGCATGTTTAAGATCTTTCCGGTGGGAATATTTCTGTACTTCTCATCAACAATAGAAAGTTCATTTCTTAAGCGTTGTGTCTTGGGGAATACAGGCCCAAAGAAATTTTGCAGTCTTCGAGTGCACTTGAAGGAAAACATGCGTGGTATTCTTCAAATTTTGTAGTATCGGCCAGGCAAACAAATTAAATTTTTTCACAATCACGAAATCTCTAATTTATTTCCATCAAAGCATGATCCAGAATTTCGTAATACAAGGCTCGACACGTTCGAACACGTTCATCCTGAGAAAGAGAACTGTACTCTTGTGAGAGGTGCATATCTGCTATTTTGCTGGCTTTTTCAAGCATAATTGAAAAATACTGTTCTTTCGTCTTGTTTGTTAACATATCACAATTGGTCATTAGTTTTTATATGCAGTAGTTAACATCCAGTGACCTTCTGCAAAACATCGAACAGTATATCTGTCAGCAAAATGTCATGAAACACTACTGCCAGAAATGCAAATTCAAAATTACTCATGTTCAGAAAGCCTCGGGCAAGGAGAATGGAATTATCATCAGACTGTTCACAAAAAAGGCTTTGAAAACCTTTCAACTTTTCCCAGTCTACAATTTCGCGCAACAATTTTGAGTTGGAGCTCCAGTGGACAGGTGTTACAGTTGGAATGTGTGGTAGTGATGCAGAAGTAATTGTGTGGATTCTCTTTGCTGGTGGTGGAAAAAGGTAGGAATTCCAGTAATCGAAGAAAAAAATATGCCACTGTCATACTTTTTTGCAACTTTGTTGCAAGACTAGATTTAGACAATGTGCACAACAGTGTACAAATACTGCAAATGGAACTTTTGTTTAATTTTTTCCTGGAGTCCATTTAAATGGTCAGACATCATGCTTGCACCATTATAATACTGTCCTACAAATTTCTGCTTGTAGCCAAATGATTCTAAGATGTTGTCCAATAAAATAAACAGTTTCTGATGTTCACTTACATCGTAGAAACCTAAGAAGTGCCCCACAACGATCCTTCAGCTTTAACGTACCTCACTATCACAGAACACTGAGACGCCTATGTAATATCTGTCGTATCATCTACCTGGACAGAAAAAAAAAAATCTAGTTTCCATTTCAGTTTTTGCCAGTGCATTGATGTAGTCCAAAATGCAATCCAATAGTTCATTTTGTATACTTTTTGATTTGAATGCACTTTTATCTTGGAATATTGGTTCTGTATTTCTAAGAGTTGGGGAAGAGCACAACCATGGAAATTCCAAAAACCACGATTGTTTGAAACTAAGATTGTACCCTTTTCCTGAATGTTTTACTTCTTTCATACTGCATATTTGTAGAGATTCAGTAGGGCACCCACAACTTAAAACTTCCTTCTTATCTTCATCTTTTCACCATGTAAATGGTGTTTCTAGTAAGATACACACTATATCATAAGTAGGATTCATATTTAAAACATTACTCCGCATGTTTCACACCAGGAAGTAGCTATGAGAAAGAGCTCCATCTACTTCACTTAATGTCCCCTCCACAAACAAACTACGGGCCCTAATGACCTATAATCGCTCCACCGTTAGATCCGCACTTGATGTAAACACAAGCCATCAACAACGAACTCGCAATACGGCGAAACCAAAGCACACCATAAAATATAGTACCTTAAATATCGGCAGTTATCTGCGAGTTTTCAAGATGTATGATAACCCTAGTAAAGACTACATAAATGTAACATGATATTTCTAAAATTCCTGAGTAAATATCGTTCTGTTGCAACATAAATACGAGGTATGAGTCCACGTGGTGTTTGTTTTGTGTTAGTCGCAGATAACATCAGGTTATCGCGGAGTGATACAAGGGGCGGATCTAAGGCTGGATGGAGTATAGTTATCGACGGGCCCTTAATCAAAACTCACTCACAAACAAACTTAGATGGGTGACGTCACAGTTGCTATAGCAACCATGCAGTAAGCTCGGTCGCTTGGGGTTGAGCAAGGAGAAAGCTATATTCACTTCACATGAATCCGCTGTAAGAATACAATCTTGCTTCTAGAGCAGGGCACAGCGCGGTACAAAAATAGAGAAATAGGTAATAAAAACCCACATACCTGTGAAGATAAATAAATTTTTAAAATAAGTGTGGCAAAATACAAATATTGGTGAAGTGCCACTTCACCTACTACCCCTGAAAAGCTGCCCCTGGTTTAACATTCCATTCAACTATACTAGCTTACAGAGCTAGTAAACTGTATCGCATATCATGATTAACACTGAGGATTTCAGTTTAATAGCACAAGCAGCTGAAAAATATTGCATATAGGTACTTATACAAATTAAACATTTTCCTTATTACGAATCCACCAAATGTGAAATACATTAGGAATGTGCTTGCATTAAAAGTAATGGTGACAATACAGACTAATTATGTTGATATACATGAAATTGACACATTCCAGCACTGGTTGACCGATCCCCGTGACAATTGGCACATCTAAGTGTTTTTTCGTGTAGAAGGTTTTTATGCTATCAATTTTACTGTAACATATTACCTTCACATGGTTTCTCTACTCACTTTTCTTGTAACACATTCACATGTCTTTCCCTACTCCTACAGACAATTCATTCAATTTTTTATATGTTTGAAATAGAAATGCAACATATTACATTCACACGGGTTTCTCTACTTGCAATTCTTATACAGAATATGTTCACGTGTCCTCTATTTACTCTTCAGCATACAATTTTCTGCACGATTAAAATACAAATGCAACGAAGTACATTCACATGGTTTTCTCTCTTCACTCTTCTACAAACAATTCATGCAATTTTCTATATGATTGAAATAGAAATTCAATTTATTATGTTCACATGGTTTCTTGTACTCACTTCTCTGTGGTATTTATGGTTGCTCAACATTGGTTTTGTATAGTGTCATCTGCTATTTTTATTTATTTACTTTGTTTATTTTTTGTACTTTATGATATCCTAAGAGTTTAAATTAACCCTTAAGGGTTTTAGGTAACTTTTTTAAATATCCCCAAAGAAGTGCAAGGTTATTGGGCAAATGCAACCTAAGTCTAAAAGTTGTAGGTATAAATCGTCAAACCACGGACAATGCTGAGTGTTTCAACTAGCAACAGTACACAAAACAATTTGGGCGACCTCATTTTTCATTTCTTTAATAGAAAGATCATCAGCCTTTATTTTCAATGACCTCATTTGGTCTCCTAGTACTCTCCCAGACTTTCCTGACACGTTCTCTTAGTGCCTCTCTGGTGTGTTCCTGACATTCCCAATCGCGAACCATTAATGCCCAGACATTCTCAATTGGATTAAGGTCCGGAGATATCGCAGGCCATTTCAGACACAAAATGCCTAAGTGCTGCTGAATACAAGCCTCTTTGGTCTGGGATGTGTGCACACTGCTGTTGTGCATGGAAATGTATTACTGGCATTCCCTCTTCCAGGTAGATAGATCGCAGCATTGGGATCGTGCAGTCTTCTAGAACTGCAACATATTCTTTGCAGTCCATGTTAGAGGAAACTTCAACAAGCTCGCCCACTCCACTGGTGTTTAACCAGCTCCAGACAGCTAAGCTCTGTGCAGTGGCAATGTCTTCGGGGTCGAAGCAAGTGTTGTCAGGTCACCACAAAGACAGTCTCCCATCCTTGTCTGATGAAAACACTTTTTTTTCAGACCATATGATCATCTCGTACAAGTCTTGACCTGCTGGCAGATACTGGAGACAAGACCACACGAACTTCCTTATGTTCTTGCTTAAGGGCACCCTTTCTCGCAGGTCTGCGATGTCGGATGCCGGCAGCACGGAGTCGTCGAGAGACTATCTCAGCATGCACTGGTTATTTTTGTGGCTGGAAGAAAGGGATTCTCTTTGCGGACCTCTAGAATAGCTCTGTTATCCTCTACCATGGTCTTCTGTGGCCTTCCTTGCTTTTGCTTTATCTTAAGGCCCTCTTCACCCTCTTCCTGAAACCTTTCACCCATAACCGAACAGTCTCTTCTGCATACCCACTGTTTTGCATATTTGGGCCATTGTGCAACCACATTCGTACAATGCGGACCCTTATTACCTCACTTGTGTATGGCACAGTGTAAGGAATTTTGGTAGAATGTGATCTTCCAATACTGTCCATTTATATCACTTTACATGCTCCATACCTCATGGGTGATTACTAGTGCATAGCCCAATACACAGCAGTGACAAATGACATTGTCCTCCAACTTCACCGTAACAGTTTAAAATAAACCATAAGGCATTTAGCAAAACTAACATGGTTACTTCCGTGGAGTAACGGCTAGAATGTTTGCTTAGGATGTTAGGGTTCTGAGTTTAGTTCTTGGCTGGAGGAGAACTTTTTATAACCCTTACATTTGTTTTGTATTCTCCGAAGAGTAAGGAAGAATTAAAGGAGAGTATAAATGGGTTCTGTTTGAATGAAAGACTAAGGCATGTTTCTTTAATTTGACTGAACAAGCAACATAGAGCGTTTGTGTCTTCTAAACTCCTACTGCACAAAAAGTAAAAAGGAGGGGAGTAATTTGGGGACATCTCAAATATTACATTTATGGAACCCTGGCGTTCCTAGTAGATAGTTCTGGAAAGGAGTCATTCTAGCACACAAATTTCAAACACCTGAAATATCCTAAAAGGTCTCCTGAGCATGAAATGCATTAATGTGAAAAACCAGAGCTCGATACCTCACTAGCTCTTTGGTAGAGTGCCGGCTTCTAAAACTGAAGTGCGGAGGTTCAAATAGTGATGGATGTTTTTTTTTTTCTCTTTCTTTCTTTCCAGATTGTATCTAAAGCGAAAAAGCTTGTTTTCCAGATCTTAAACTTTTTACAACATTCAAAAGGTATACAATAGAATTGTTTAACTGAAGGTTTTTCATTTTACAGTTATAATTGCAATTGAATAGTTGATTATAACCAAATTTAAGCAAAACATTGCTTTCATGTGTGTCCTATGCTTCATATGATTTCCACTGATGCAAGCTTAGAAAGTTAAAATTGTCATTAACTTGTTAGGGTGCTATTTAATGCTAGAGTTGTGATCTTAACTACTTCCATTACTTTTGCCATCAGAATAAGTTTTGTTCATAACATTTGTTTCCCAGGAGCAAAAAGCGAATATGACCATTGTGTAATTTAATTTTATAGCTATTTAAGCACAATTTATTTGTAATTAAACAAAAGAAATGAAAAGAAGGAAAGACTGACTTGCTTGGAGTTATTTCTTATATTCCATCGCTCATGACTTTTTTTTTTGTTATTGTCCTCAAACGCAGTGCCACATCGGATGGTGAATGAAATGGGTGAAACGATACTCAAATGAGCCCAAGGTTCATAGAGCTTTAAGTTACCTGACATTTGCCTTCTCAGGATAATGGAAAAGCTTGGAAAAACCCTTGTCTGGATAATTCACCCTAAGTGAGATTCAAACTCATGACCTTTCGGACGTGAGGCAGACACGCTACCACCATGCTGCAGAGGCAGGCACACATGAGGTTATATAGCAAACTAAGTTAAGGCAAGGTATAAGTAAATTTGATTTCTGTTTTACTTAATGTTTATACTGGTACCTGTATAAAATAATTACTTCCATTTGTAATATTAGGCCTACCCTGATGTATCTTTCAGAACACTTTTTGAAACAGGAACTAAAGCAATTGGCACTGTGTGGATGTTACTTAGATGCAGAATTCTATAGAGCTAATTTAAAAATCTGATGTTACATTCCCATGAATTTCTCTGCCCATTCAACTATTCTTAGAAAAGCTTATTCTTCTGTCCACTTTAGGTTAATCTACAAACATGTATAGAAAGGGTTTTGTTACACATTTCCTTGTAGGTGCAATGGAATAGGGGATTACAGTAGGCTTAAAACAGTCAATTCTTATAATAGCTGATCCCTATGTGATGGCTTTGAAATCCTGTTCTCTTTACATGACCAAAAGGAAAAAAATGTAAAACTTACCATTTCAGAAAAGTATAACCATTTGAAAATTCAAATGAATGGAGAATATTTTGAAACTAGCGTACTCCACAAAAAATATGACATCATGTGCTTAAATGAGATTCACATTTTTTGTGTAATAAGATTTTCTCTCTTACAATTTACCAGTTATGCTAAAGTTATTCACAATGAAGTTTCAGAGGCTATTCAAGGAAAATTCAAGAGCTACATCACATTTATCCGGAAAGTATCTTAAAACATGGTCTTTTAATGAAAATTGTTAAGAGCCATTTTTGAGAAAATGCAAAACATTTTTTCCATGTAATGGGTAGTTTAGGGTGAAGGGATTTTATTGAAAATCCTTGCATCACACACTTGGAGGACAACTTAAAATCAAGTTTGGTATTTATTTTAATAGGAATATGTTTATATATTCCTCTTTTCTTACTAATCTAGCCCCACATAGAGGCACAATCTATAGCAGATTTGATGAGTTGTTCTAAATGGCCTGGTCTAGCTGTGTAAAGCTGTGAAACTGTTCAGCAAGGTCATGCTATCAGATCAATACCAAATTCAAAATAAATCCTTCCCACATGTATCATTCCTAACAGGCTTTACTTTCTTACAGCAGTGTTTCACAATTTAGATTATTGTTTAATTAGGTCACTATATACATTACTTTCAGTAAAACTCTTCTCTACAGTCTTGTGATCTGTTACTGTTTAGAGGAGTTTCTTAAGATAAATTGATCTTCAGAGATAACAGGCATTCTTTCAAGTTGGAAAACCTCTGCTACGTGACTTGTGAACTGCAGTTTGTTGCTTCTTTTGGACAGTGAATCAGAAGCTTCTACTTCTCAACAATAAGTTTAAGTTCACTTTTATTTCCTTTTGTTCATAGTGAAGAATATATTACAGACATAAAGTATATTTTAAGTTCATACTTATTGCATATTATCAAGTTTTCCGGAACATATTTGCTGAAATTGTATTTTAAGTGTATATGTACTAGCATATTTTTGAGTTTTTTAGAGCATATTTGCATGCATACTTCATAGCTTTGTAGGGCATGAACTCCCAAGCCCTAATCATTAATGAACCTGAAAGGATTAGAAATGCAAACAAGAATAAATTGTGAACTAAATTATTATTCTTACTTTCTAGATCATGTTTTTGGTCAAGAGAAAACAAATGCTGACCTGTTTGAAGCTATCACCAAGCCAATTGTTGATGCCTCTGTCAGGGGCTTTAATGGAACAATTTTTGCTTATGGACAAACATCCTCAGGTATTACTCCTTTACTTTTCTAGCTGGAGGAATTGTAATTAAGAACAAATAATCCAATGGTACTGTTCTGTGTGTTAACATAGGAACCATTCCATTTATGATACATTTCTATTCACTCTGGTAATGTAGGATATCTATATGCATTAATGTTTACTGGACATAATAGCTATTATAATTCAGTTGATTATTTAATAGTTTGACATGGACAGCATGCATCAACCTAAGTAAACTCTACTTCTTTAGTAAACTACTATTCAAATCAACACTTCAGGGACTTCCATGTGAGGGTAAACTGCTTCTGAAGAATTTTGTTCCTTTAGTTATACCCAAAGTTATCACACAGGTAAATGTCGAAGAGCACTGTCATGTACTGTAGTATGTTGCTACAGAAGTAAATAGAAAACACACTTAGGTTACAATTTACTTTGACTTAGTTGAGGTAACTCACCTGTTGAATGAACTACAGTACTGTGTTGTAACTCCTTCCCTACCAACAGGTCAGGTGATTGCAATGCTCCCCTTTGTTGAGAACAGCAGATACAGTTTGTGAAGTCCCCACACTACAGCAACAACCTTGCCCATTGTCATCACTAGGGCTAGGAAGTTCATGCATTTGCATGTTTTTCCATAGGGGTTAAAAATGTATGCTTTTACATTATGTGCATGAATTATGGAATTTTCAGTTATTTGGACATGATTTTATAGTGCATATAACTGCATATTTTCTTGATTTTGATAAATGCTTACTATTTCAATATTATAGCCCCTATATTGCATATTTTAATGATTTTTATGGTTTTTTTATTATTTTTTTCCATCTGGATAGTATTTTTCATATTGGTGGTATTTGGACATGATGATGTAACTCACGAAGATTTCAATATTATAGCATATTTTAATGATATGATATGATAATGATATTTTAATGAATAATATTGCATATTTTAATGATTTTTATGGTTTTTTATTATTTTTTCCATCTGTATAATATTTTTCACATTGGTAGTATTGCACATGATGATGCAACTCGCGAGGTGGCGAGAACTAATGCCGAGCCATGTTGTGATGCAGTAAATCCCGTTTTCACCCTTTCATTATATGTAGGACTAGGAAGTTCATGCATTTGCATGTTTTTTCATAGGTGTTAAAATGTATGCTTTTACATTATGTTCTGTAATTGTGAAACAACGATCTTCACGAATTTTGTTTGATTTTCATAGCCAGTTCATTGGACACAAGGACAAGGCTAGGTCTAGCACTGCAGTCCATGTTGTGAGCATTCGTATGACCATTTCAAAAATCAATGCACCATTGCCTGACTCGGCTTTTACTCATTCTGAGGACATTCTGACACCAAAATGGTGGCTCTAGCCCTACTCATCGCCACAATAGGCCAAAAGTCTGGGACTTTCTGGACTGCCCTCGCATGTTATCTGTGTCACCAGAAATAATTTTACCATGTGTGACAGAAATCAGTACTACCAAATCTTAAAGAATTCTTATAAAGTGAAATCCCCAGTTATTCTACGTGTAGTTTTAGTAGATCTACTATATTGGACATTTTATGCACTCTAAATTTTATATCGGCACAAAATTATTGCTTTGCTGGATAAGGTAATGTAATGGATTTCATTTCAGGAAGTTTGCAAGTGTATTTAATTAGTGTGATGTCTAGGTTCATATTGTCATCAATATTGCCCATAGAATGTGTATAATTGCTGATCACAGTTCATTTATTTTTGCCAATTCTTGAATTGGTTGACTTGGATTAAAACACTTATACCTGGTATCATAAATGGGCACACACACATTCACTCTTCATGACTCAGGGGTCTCCGTCTAGGGGATATGTGAATAGCGACCACAAGGTACCCAAGCTGAGCAGAACATTACTTCCACTTACTGGTGTTTTGTTCCTGACTGTAACTTTTCTATCTGACCTTACCTTGGTCATCTCTTGTTCTCTTCCGACCCCAATGCTATTAGGGTTCCTGAGGGCTAGGGAGTCTTTATTTTTCCAACCTCTCCATTTCTGTATAAAATCTTAACCCCTAACATGCTGACCTGTCATGGCATGTAATATGTCCTCTGATTGGTGATCAGAGGATATGGTCGGTGAATTTATTTTGATAATTCTCCCGGTCAGGTCGGTGAGACCCGTAAACCAACAACAGGTGTGGTCCTCCAGACATTCTTGGGATTGTGAGAGAGCGATGTGACCGCCAAAACATAAAAATATGGTGCTCTCTAAAAAGCGGTTACTATTACTGCTATTGCTCTCTTCAATATCATCAGTGAAAAATATTGGAGAGCAAGAGGATTAATGACTTCATTGTCAGAAATCCAGCATTAGCTAACAACAACAACATTATGTGCACGAATTATGGAATTTTCAGTTATTTGTACATTATTTTATGGTGCATATAACTGCATATTTTCTTGATTTTGATAAATGCATAATATTTCATTATAGTCCCTATATTGCATATGTTAATGATTTCTATGGTCTTTTTATTATTTTTTTCCATCTGGATAATATTTTTCATATTGGTAGTATTGCACATCGTGATGCAACTCGCGAGGTGCCGAGAACTAATGCTGAGTCATGTTGTCATGCAGTGAATCCCCTGTTTCCATCCTTTCATTATATGTATGTGCGTAGAGAATGATGAGTGCTTTATTGAGAGGTTTATATCTGACTCAGGGGTCTCCGTCTAGGGGATATGTGAATAGCGACCACAAGGTACCCAAGCTGAGCAGAACATTACTTCCACTTACTGGTGTTTTGCTCCTCACTGTAACTTTTCTATCTGACCTTACCTTGGTCATCTCTTGTTCTCTTCTGACCCCAATGCTATTAGGGTTCCCGAGGGCTAGGGAGTCTTTATTTTTCCAACCTCTCCATTTCTCTATAAAATCTTAACCCCAACATGCTGACCTGTCATGGCATGTAATACGTCCTGTGATTGGTGATCAGAGGATGTGGTCGGTGAATTTATTTTGATAACTCTCCCGGTCAGGTCGGTGAGACCCGTAAACCAACGACAGGTGTGGTCCTCCAGACATTCTGGGGGTTGTGAGAGAGCGATGTGACCGCCAAAATATAAAAATATGGTGCTCTCTAAAAAGCGGTTACTATTACTGCTATTGCTCTCTTCAATATCATCAGTGAAAAATATTGGAGAGCAAGAGGATTAATGACTTCATTGTCAGAAATCCAGCATTAGCCAACAACATATTAACAAAGATATAATGCAGGTCAACGTTTTGAGCAGCACGATTATAGCAACACTTGCCTGCCCACCAGAAGTTGTGTTTGTGGTCTTCAAACGTAACAGTGTTGTGAACTGGTTCCCACCAAGTTAAATTATGCGTAAAAATATTAAAAATCTCTTCAAATGCCGAAAATATAACCACTTCTAGTGCTAGATTAATTAATTTACAGAAAGAGTTTTCGGGTGATTTAATATCTACAGATAATAGGGTACTGTTTTGTAGAGCGTGTGAGAAAAGAGTTCAAATAGTTCAGCACATAAACACAGGAAAATATAAGGAGAATTTAATCAGAAAACTCGCAAACAAAGAACCTGTTCAAAAACATCTAGTAGAGTAATTATTATTTATTTATGCCAACAAACTTACTGTTGGTGTTTTTAAACACACAAGCCGTGTGTGGGCAAAGTTTAAGAGGTAGAACTGGAACTTAAAAATTCAATGCCACAACTGGGATTTGAACCACAGACCTTCCGCTTGCCGGGCGGACGCTCTAACCACTGAGCTATTGTGACAAACTGCCAGAATGGCATTAAATTCTCAAGCCAGTTCGTATTTCTCCTGGTAAACCACAAAGGCAGTCTCACATCAGACACAATTACCCCATTGGTGACTTACTATTGCAAGTACTTTATATCCCAGGATTAAATAACCTTCACATGGTAATTATTATTTATTTATGCCAACAAACTTACTGTTGGTGTTTTTAAACACACAAGCCGTGTGTGGGCAAAGTTTAAGAGGTAGAACTGGAACTTAAAAATTCAATGCCACAACTGGGATTTGAACCACAGACCTTCCGCTTGCCAGGCGGACGCTCTAACCACTGAGCTATTGTGACAAACTGCCAGAATGGCATTAAATTCTCAAGCCAGTTCGTATTTCTCCTGGTAAACCACAAAGGCAGTCTCACATCAGAGACAATTACCCCATTGGTGACTTACTATTGCAAGTACTTTATATCCCAGGATTAAATAACCTTCACATGGTAATTATTATTTATTTATGCCAACAAACTTACTGTTGGTGTTTTTAAACACACAAGCCGTGTGTGGGCAAAGTTTAAGAGGTAGAACTGGAACTTAAAAATTCAATGCCACAACTGGGATTTGAACCACAGACCTTCCGACTGCCTTTGTGGTTTACTAGAAAAAAGAGATTCATGTAGAAATGTGTTTAAAAAACTAAATATTCTAACGTTGCCTTCTTTGTATATATATGAATGTACTAAACTCACATTAAAAAGTTATAATCAAAACAAAAACAGCAATATCCATAAATATAACACTAGAACAAAGGAAAATTATTTTAGAAATAGACTTAAAGGTGGTCTAAATAATAAGTGCATAGAAAATAGTAGCAAAGATCTGTACAACCATCTACCATCTAGAATTAAACAGATAACAAATGAAAAAATCAAACTAAAGAATATTAAATCTTATCTATTAGAAAAGGCATTTTACTCTGTAGAAGAGTACAAAAATTGATAAAATATGGTATATTGCACTTCCCCATATTCTCAACTAGTCTCATATTTATGTAAATATACTTGTATTGTATGTACATAGAATTTGACGATCCTTGTAAAAAATTTTACAATTGGAGAAATAAAAATAAACCAGGAGAAATACGAACTGGCTTGAGAATTTAATGCCATTCTGGCAGTTTGTCACAATAGCTCAGTGGTTAGAGCGTCCGCCCGGCAAGCGGAAGGTCTGTGGTTCAAATCCCAGTTGTGGCATTGAATTTTTAAGTTCCAGTTCTACCTCTTAAACTTTGCCCACACATGGCTTGTGTGTTTAAAAACACCAACAGTAAGTTTGTTGGCATAAATAAATAATAATTACCATGTGAAGGTTATTTAATCCTGGGATATAAAGTACTTGCAATAGTAAGTCACCAATGGGGTAATTGTGTCTGATGTGAGACTGCCTTTGTGGTTTACCAGGAGAAATACGAACTGGCTTGAGAATTTAATGCCATTCTGGCAGTTTGTCACAATAGCTCAGTGGTTAGAGCGTCCGCCCGGCAAGCGGAAGGTCTGTGGTTCAAATCCCAGTTGTGGCATTGAATTTTTAAGTTCCAGTTCTACCTCTTAAACTTTGCCCACACACGGCTTGTGTGTTTAAAAACACCAACAGTAAGTTTGTTGGCATAAATAAATAATAATTACCATGTGAAGGTTATTTAATCCTGGGATATAAAGTACTTGCAATAGTAAGTCACCAATGGGGTAATTGTCTCTGATGTGAGACTGCCTTTGTGGTTTACCAGGAGAAATACGAACTGGCTTGAGAATTTAATGCCATTCTGGCAGTTTGTCACAATAGCTCAGTGGTTAGAGCGTCCGCCCGGCAAGCGGAAGGTCTGTGGTTCAAATCCCAGTTGTGGCATTGAATTTTTAAGTTCCAGTTCTACCTCTTAACCTCTTGAGCGACAGCCATTTAAAAGCTCTGCAGGCCGAGAATGGATACCCAATATCCAGCGCAGGGCATTTAAATTGTTAAATGCGCTAAAAGTGCTTCCTAAATACACAGCTGTATTTTGCGTAAATTTTAAGTTATTTTAATGAAACAAAAACTGGTATAAAACTCATTATATGCACTATACATGTACATCATCAGCAATGTTGAGTTGCATTTACAAATCGTTGAAATGGCACCATTTGTTTCACTGTGGTAAAAAGTTAACTTTGCTTTGTCGAACGCATCTCGGAAAGAAACAGTAGTGGACCCATTGTATGTGTGAGCTATGCGTCAGCAAATCACAGCACAATGTGAAATAGAACACTACTGTATGCGTGGTTTATGAGTCATCAGAATAAAGCAGGTTTGCAATTTTTCCTTACACGTGTTTCGTAACTTGGATATAGCTTACAGGCTCCGTTTGTTTCTTTCTTGAAATGCATACATATACTTTCCTGCTTGTAGCTGAAGTGAGAAGCTATTGAGTGTTACATCTCAGAGCTAAAACATGGCATCAACAAGCAGTGTTGCACAAAGGTTAGCGAGTGGTGGAAGTGTAAGGGCTTCTGAAATTACACACGATAATGTGGAGGACTTCTTGCTGTGTGACAGCGATTTGGATATCGATGGCAAGTTTTCCGAATTTGAGGGGGGTGTGGAGGATATAGGTACAAGTAGCAGTGAGGAAGAACGTGACCAACTTCCTTCAGGTGTTCGTGAAGAGTCAGCATTGTGGAGTGCTGAAAACAATTCCAATACAAACAGGCACATCTTCACGAGCACAGGGTCTGGTGTTCAATCCCAGGCTCAGCTGACTTCTGACAGCCAATCAATTGACATTTTTACAAAATTTTTTACTACCGACTTAGTGTCTCTCATTGTTTCAGAAACAAATGTATATGCGAGTAAGGTGAAGGAAGACCTACTCTCTAAAGGTAAATTAGGGCCTAAGAGCAGAATTCAAAGGTGGACAGAAGTAACACTCAATGAGATTTACAGGCTAATTGGTCTAATTATACTTATGGGTGTTATTCGTAAACCTGCATTATACATGTATTGGTCCACAGATGACATGCTAGCTACTCCTTTTTTTGGAAAATGCATGTCAAATAACAGGTTTACGTCAATTTTGCGGTTCCTTCATTTCACCTGCACAGAGAATGTAAATGACAAACTCCACAAAATTAGGCCTGTTTTCGATTATATTATTTCAAAATTTAAAGAAAATTATGTGCCTGGTGAAAAGGTCACTTTTGATGAAAGCCTAATGCTTTGGAAGGGCCGCTTAGGTTGGAAGCAATACATCAAAACAAAAAGGGCTAGATTTGGCATAAAGAGTTTTGATGTTTGTGAAAGTAAAACGGGATATCTTTACAATAGCTGCAATTACACTGGTCAAGGGACTGACAATACTGGAGACAAAGATTTGGGTTTATCTGGCTCCATAGTAATGCACCTAATGGAACCTGTGCTTGATCAGGGTAGGACTGTGTACTTAGATAACTGGTACAGCTCTCCTAAATTATTCATGGCCTTACACAAAAGAAAGACTAATGCAATTGGAACAGTACGTTCAAATCGTATTGGTTTGCCAAAAGATGTGAATACGAAGGCTCTAAGGAGAGGGGAAATGGAGGTGCGTCAGCTCCCACCTTTGACCTACCTTGCCTGGCAGGACAGGAGGGTAGTTATGGCATTATCCAATTGCAGCTCTAAGAGTTTGATGATTGACACTGGAAAAACAGATGCCCATACCAAAATGTGCATTTTCAAGCCTGACGTTATCCAGGAATACAATATGCACATGGGCGGTGTCGATCTAGTAGATCAGGTATTGCAAGCATATCCCTCTTTACGAAAAACAGTGAAATGGTATAAAAAGGTATTTTTGCACCAGCTGGATATAACCATATACAATTGTTTGGTAATTTGGAGAGCTCTAAACCCACACAAGACAATGACCTACCTGGACTTTCGACTATCAATAGCTCGCAGCCTAATTGAACAATACCAGGTTGAGAGGCCTCTTCATACTGGGGGTAGAAAATCCAAAACCCCTGCACCCCTCAGACTTCAAGGAAAACATTATCCTAAAAGGATACCGTCAACAGCAAAGAAGTCCCGCCCATCTCGAAGGTGTTTCGTGTGCCGCAAGAAGGGAATCCGTAAGGAAACTGGGATGATCTGTGGCGAATGTGGAGATGTGCCCTTGTGTGTTTATCTGTTTTGAGGCATATCACTGCAGAAGGAACATATAAAGGTAAGCCAGTAAAGCATATAGAATTTAATTAAATGTTTCATAACGGGGGAAAATTAAAATAAGTTGAGTTAGATAGTGGATAAATAAAGGTTAAATGCACAAACGCACAGGACGTGTATACACGTCCATATCGCTCGTCCGTCATTTTAAATGGACGTGATTTCACGTCCATATCCCTGAAGAGGTTAATCTAGTAGAGTGTTTAGGAAGTAGGGCTACTGAATTTTCCTATGACTTGTGCCAAGCATTTACAGCTTCTGATATTCCCTTGTTCAAAATTAATAATCCGACATTTAAAAACGGTCTTGGCAAGTACACTCGACAGCATGGACCTGAAGAAAGTACACTGCGTAAGACTTATATAGGACAATGTTACAATAACGTATTGTCAAATATACAAAATAAATTAGCGGATCAGTTTGTGTGGTTGTCTGTTGATGAAACTCCTGATTCTGAGCGCCGTTCTATTGCTAATATGACTCGGTGATTTAAATAACGAACAAAAGACTACACCTTATCTTCTTAATGTGTGCGAATTGTCGGCCACTGACAATGTAACTGCGAGTCAGTTTGTGATGGACTCTGAAATTACTATGGCCATGTGGATACAAATACGACTGGTTACTTTTATTTGTTACTGATGCAGGTCCTTATCTGGTAAAATCAGGACAAACGCTGAAAGGTATTTTTTCTAACTTAGTTCGTATAACTTGTTTGGCACACGTTCTTCATCGCATTTCTGAGACAATACGTGATTCGTTCCCATTGGTAGATATATTTGTGTCCAGTACAAAGAGAATTTTTGTTAAGTCTCCTAAAAGAGTTAAATTGTTTAGATCAACAGCATCTAATATCCGACTTCGTCCTGCACCAGTGTTAACTCGATGGGGAACATGGGTCGATGTAGTTTTATATTATGCTGAGCACATAGAAATAGTCAAAGAGGTTGTTAAGTCATTGGACTCGAAAGATGCTTCATCAATATGAACTGTGCAAAATATTCTCAGACACTCGGTTAAAAGAGGATCTTAGTTTCATATCTGCCCATTTTTCTTTCTTACCAACAGCCATAACGGCATTGGAAGCTGTAGGATCTCCTTTGCATGAATTACTTACTGTCTTTGAAAAAACAATGTGATCTAAGTTCGGTTCCTGGTAGCATAAGACAAAAAGTGAAAGAGGAAGTGAATTATGTAATTTCAAAAACTTCTGGTTACAAACAGATGTGCGATATTCGAGACATCCTCAAAAGAAAACCATCTCTCACACCAAGAGACTTGACTCTCTCTGTGAAGCAGTTAACATAATTTAAATATGCTCCGATAACATCTTGTGACATTGAGAGTTTTTCACGTTACAAAAGTGTTTTGCTAGACAACAGGCGACGTTTTGCAGTTGAACATTTGTGCAAAGTGTTGGTTGTGAACTGCAATTTAGTAGTTAATACTAGCAGCGGGCCACTTCTGCTGCAACCTGTAAGGAATAATATAACTTTATTTATTATTTATACTAACTTGCTTTGTCTACTGCAAAGGCACATTAATTGTTTTAATTTAATAGTGCGAGCCCTAGTTATCACTTCCAACTCTAAAAGACCAGATTGAAATGGAGGGATGGGAAATTCAGGGGTTGTACATATCCTTCCCAACATTCTGCTGGTGACCTGGGAAAGCTCCTGAAAAAGCCCTAGCAAGGAGAGTATGCAAATTGAACCCATGACCACCTTAATGTGAGCCTCGCACATTACCATGGAGCCATTTTGCTTGCTTGGCATGTTCATAGAGTAGTTAGATTACATTAATCTTGACGAACAAAACAATGGGAATGCAATAGTCCAAATAGCATGGGTAAGGCAAGATCCATTTGGTACTTAGAGAAGCAAGAGAGTTCAAGGAACATTTAGTTATTAGGAAAGAATTGTTTACATTCCTTTTGAATCTGCTTGGGGAGCAATTACCAGAAAATTTCAGACACAAATTCAGCTGTATCACCCAAACTGCAATTTTGATACATCCTGCGAGTGCTTCATTTTGGAACATTTCAGATGGTTAAAGGTGATCTTGTAAACATTTGTTGTATGCCTGCTTGTCACATTAGAATGCATTTTGAAGTTAAGACCAGGGCATATAAATGAACATGAGTGTTTAAAACAATTCTTCACCTTTGGGTTGTTTCACTTTATTTTGGACAGCAGGAAACTTTGCATTTAGGGGGGTAGGGATTTCAATTTCCTGTCATCTAAAAGTTAATATCTTTTGCAAATTTGCAGTGGTGATAAATAAGTGTTTCCTAGTTTTTTACAGGGTCAGTTACCCTAATTTGATAAAATTATGTGATTCTGATACTTACAGCTCAGAAACTATTCAATGTAAAATTCTCAAAATTGAAAATGAAGGTAATATTGTATAGTTTGTGATGGTATTTATTATTTATTCAGTATTTTTAGAACTTAAATTTAATGTTATTTTCATATTCCATATTTTTTTCTGAAAAATGCATAATGGAATGCCGATTATGCCATATCATTCAGCATTTAATTTCAAAACAATATTAGTTGACATTTTTGTGGCATCTTCAATGGACACCTGTAGAAAAAAATAAAAGAAGCAGCATCAAACCCGTAGTCGTGCTGTACCATACCATGCATCAACGATGAGTCATGTCAATGACGTTCATCCGCTACTGTTTGTTTTGCTGTGAGAGGATGGTGACAAGTGAGATAAGAGTTTGTGAATAAACAACCCTCTTTTGTTTCCTTGGCATAAGTAAAGTCACTTTCTTGCCAGGTGTGGTTGTGTTACAGATGTGTTCTGTATCTAGTTATAAAGTTATGTCTGAGTGTATAATAGGCTTTAGTTTATTTCATATGAAAATCTACTACTTTAAGATAAGAAAAAACTCCATTCAATTATAACAGAAAGTGCAGAAATAGCTATATAAGATTAGACAACCTTGTGAAGCCTGATGGTGACCTTGATTCACTGCGTACCTCTTCCCACATTAAGTGGCAAACACCAGCTGAGCGCTATGTAAGTACAACACAAACTGAAATATTTATGGTTTGATTATTTTTTTCCATGTTTCAAACAAGGGGTGGCACAAAACTGAAAACTGCAACTAATATGTATTAAAAAGAGGTTTAAGTTTATATAAGTTGAATCATATAAAAAAGAAATTCATACTTAATACATGATAAAAAAAGGGTTTTAAAATGTGTAATTGTTATGTTATTGTTATGTACCACCATAAACAGACATTTGGCTTTAAAATGAATCATAGTTTACTGAAGTCCGACGCAGGGTTCTTGAGTTATATGGCACAGAAGTTGTTTAGAAAATAACATAAATTTTATAAAATTTTAATTCGAGCTATAAACATTTAAGAGGTAATTTCCTGCAAATTATTTTCTTTTACAGTAACTGACACATGTAGAAACATTGATTTTAAAAAAAATGTGAGTTCCATTTTCTCATTTTTTTGTCCAATTTGAAATGGAATAGTCCTTTTGCAGGTTTTCTAGACATTATGGTTGCAATTGACTCCAGGCATATTCCTATTTTGTGCACATTCAGTGGCTCGTAACCCAAGAAGCTCTAATTGTAATCATTGCCATGAAAGCTTTAAATCTTATATATGAAAATTGAGAACTTTGTGGAAATCAGAAAGGGTATTTCTGCATCAACAAGCAAGTGATCTGCAATTTAAATAGGAGCATTATTTCCAAAGAATGTTAAGCTACTCTTCAGTCCGTTTCCAGTCACTTGCATTAAACCTCATATCACAATTTTTGAGATATATCTCTATACACATGGACGAAAGTATTTGTACAGAGGAAAATTATATGCATTTTTGTTTATTGCTACATAAATATGGCACATGGGCAAAATTGCCTTAACTAGAATTATAAACAGTACATCAATGTACAATATTAACAAAAAAAAAATCCTTTACAAGTATAATTATATAAAATAAAAATATATCTTCTCTATGAATAGGAATTTTTGGCCGGACAGAACTATTCGTACACATTCCATTATCAGTATATAAATAACATGAAAAGAGTTATTTTCATATTGTTCAGTAGCAAGTTTGCTTGCCTCTTCTATGTATAATCCCTCTTAATCTATGTGGCATAGAATACCCTAAGTTTTTTTTGTGATTTCTGACCTAATAAGTTGCCATTCCATTTAAAGTAGCTGTTTCAATTGAGTTTTGCTTGTTATGTTTTCTAGTCCTGGTCTCTAATTCATCCCACAGATGTTCGATTTGGTTAGTATCAGGAGACTGTGGAGGTGTTTTCAATGTGTCGGGGTGTTGTATAGCAGCCACAGATGAACAGTTTGTGCTGTATGTTTGAGGTCGTTGTCCTGTTGAAAGTAATATCCCGGAGAAAGGCCTAATTTTTTGGCACTTTTCTTAAGATTTTCTTTCAGGATATTCAAGTACATATATTTGTCCATATTTCCTTCTATGAAAGCCAATCCCCCTACACCTGAAGCAGCCATACACCCCCACACCATCACACGACCACCTCCATGCTTTACTGTTGTCATAGGGTTCTTCTCCTCGAGCTCTGTATTAGGTTTTCTTCAAACCAAAATGCGCTCATCATTGTGAAAAATATTAAATTTACTTTCGTCTGTAAACAACATACAGGGCTTTCGAACCGGTTATTCACTGCTGCATGGCCTTTTGCCTGTACGAGTTTGAAGCTGCCATGGCCGGGTTTGCCGCTACTAACAAGCCGCACGTAAAACATGTATAAAAATCTTACATTATAGAAAATGCTGGAAATGTCGTCCCTCCTCTGCTATACAAGCATTATATCGGGAAAACACATTCTGATTCGCACGATTAAGTTGGACTACTGTAATGTCTCTGATTTCATTTCTAATAGTTTGTTTTAGTTCTTCCAATGTGTGAGGATTTTTCTCGTAAACTTTGTCTTTCAGGTTACCCCACAAGTAAAAATCACACACTTAATCAGGGGAGCAAGAGGGCCATATACCAGCACTAATCATTCTATCTTCAAAAACTTCCTTCATTTTATTCATGGTCTGTACTTGCAGTAGCAGAATCTTGTTGAAACCACCCATGTGATTTCTCTTCTTCTGTCGGTTCACAAAAAAATGGGGTCAAAATATCATTTCGGTACCCCTCTTTATTTACAGTGTGGTCGTAAAATATTGGACCAATTATGTGTCTAGCGCTAACAGCACACCAAACTGCAACTTTCTGATCATAATGAGGGATTTCTTGAATGCAATGTGGATTTTGAAATGCCCAATACCGACTGTTATGAGTGTTCACATGACCATTTAGATGAAACTACGCCTCATCTGAAAAGAACAGAAGCTGTGGATTGATTAAACTATCGTTCACGACATTGCCAGCATTTTCTCTAAGGTAAGATTTTTATACATGTTTTACGTGCAGCTTGTTAGTAGCGGCAAACCCGGCCGCGGCAGCTTCAAACTTGCACAGGCAAAAGGCCATGCAGCGGTGAAGAACCAATTCGAAAGCCCTGTATTATCCCAAAACTCACTATCTTTCTGCACGAACTCTCTTGCGAACTGCAACCTCTTCGTCCTATTAAGTTTACTAATGTAGGGCTTATTTCTTGATACCCTTGCTCGGTATCCATCTCGACAAAGGAGCCGTCTTTCTGTATGTGAAGATACTGGATTGTGAAAACACTCAGCTAGTTCTGCTGCTATTTCTGATGAAGTTATTTTAGGAGTTTTTTAATTAAATTAATCACATACCTCTGCTCTCTTGATGAAAGTTTCTGTGGATGTCCGCTTCTTTTATTGTTAATCATCACTGTTTTGCCTTTGAACCTATTTGCTATACTTCGTATACTAGTTCGGCTTCTCCCAAATGAGTTTGCAATCTCGGAATGTGATTTTCCTTGATTATGAAGTCTGAGGATAATTTTTCTCTCTTCAGCAGATGTTTCCTTCTGTTTTCTTCCCATTTTAACTAAACTGTATCTATCAGTGGAACCAGTCTGTCTCTCGGGGTGTATACTACTCAACTGAACCAGCCAAACAAGGGTCACTTTGTTTACTCGTGCGTCAACTAGGGTAGTAACTAACTGTACGAACACTTCTGTCCAGGCATTAATCCATGTAAACAAACAGAGGCTCATTCTATACTTCTATTGTACACAATAGCAGAACATTTGCAATATGTCTGCATGGTGGGCATTCCAATATATTATCTAGAAATAAAATTGATACCCAATGAACACTATTGTACGTAATAACTGCTATGATATTCTGAACATGGTTGTGTATGAATACTTTTGTCCATGTGTGTACATCACATTTTTTGCACACTGTATTGTTTAAATGGATTTTCATTATTTCTACCAACAAACATGTATCTCTTTAAAATAAGAACTGAAGCTTTCCTGGCGACGAACATATTCAAGCTGTTCTCGGGCTTCGAGCCAGGTGAAGTGATGAAGAGTCATCAACGTTTCGGGAGCGTACATCTCTCCCATCATCAGGATGATGAATGGCTACCAGACGCGCCAGCTCTGCACTGGTTAGAGAACGCATTCATCACACACGTTACAATCTCGACTCCATTGACCGACGACTGCTAGATTCCTACTGGAAGCTGTCTTCGAGGCTCTCAACAACAGATTGGGACAGGGTTGACCTCTCCACCTTTGCACAAGGTCACGCCACACTTCTCCGGAGCACCAAGAAACAGACCAGGAAGTTCGACTCATTGGTGCATTCTAAGGAGGCCGTGCCTCCTCTGCCGTCCAACCGGATCATAGTTAACCTCACCAACTTGGATTTAGACCAAGCCACTACCTCCGTGCTGTCAAAAGGCCTTAACTTTGCGCCAACACCGAGGATTCTTCCAGTGGCGGACATCGTCAGCGGGGTGGAATCCGCTATACAGGAGCTCACGGTAGATAGCGCAGAAGATATACGCACGGCTGTGGCCGCTGCTATAACGCGCACCTCGCTTCCTAAGCCCAATATCAACCGAGATGAAAGCTTTGCGCTTAGGAGACTACGAAATGACGAGAACTTGGTCGTCCTACCGGCTGACAAGGGGAATGCTACTGTGGTCCTCCTCACAGCCCAGTACACAGAGAAAATGGAGCAGCTCTTAGGTGATCCAGCCTACAGAATCCTCGAGAAGGATCCTACATCCTCCATAGAGCGACGGACCTCCCAGCTAATTAGAAGATCCAGCCTTTCTACAGAAACTAAGCAGTTTCTGTCACCGTCGGGATCCAGGCCTCCTAGAATGTATGGGCTCCCCAAGATCCACAAACCCGACGTTCCATTACGCCCCATTGTTGACGCCATGGGCAGCCCCACTTACCGATTGGCACGCCACCTAGCCGATCTGTTACAACCTCTGGTAGGGAGTTGTGAACACCACGTGACGAACTCCACACGCTTCGTACACTCGTTGGATAACATAACCATTGGGCCTTCTGATCTTCTCGTCAGCTTCGACGTAGTATCTCTTTTTACAAGAGTACCGTTGCAAGAAACCATCCAGCTTCTGATGGAACACTTTCCGGCTGACATCACCGAGCTCTTCCGGCACACTTTGACGTCCACTTTCTTCCTGTTTGGTGGAAGGTTCTACGAGCAAGTAGACGGTGTGGCAATGGGCTCTCCTTTGTCACCTGCAATAGGTAATTTCTATATGGAACACCTGGAACACGAAATACTTGCCACCGCTCCACTCAAGCCATCCCATTTCTTCCGGTACGTGGACAACACTTTTGTTATATGGCCACATGGACTAGACACTTTGCCTAGCTTCCTCACACACCTCAACAGTCTCCGACCCCAAATCCAGTTCACCATGGAAGTGGAGAAAGGTGGAACTCTCCCGTTTTTGGACATTCTGGTCTCCAGAAATAACAACGGCACTCTGGGGCATGCAGTGTATCGCAAACCTACACACACCGACCTCTATCTAAATGCCAACAGTTTCCATCACAAGTCCCGAGTTGGAGTTCTAAACACTTTGGCCCACAGAGCTGTGTCTATCTCCGATCCCAGCCACCTCAAGCAAGAACTACAACACCTGAGGTACACATTCCGCCAGAACGGCTACTCCGTAGATGACATTGAGTCCTCTATCTCCAAGGCCAAGAAAGGAAAACCACAACCACAACAAACACCAGATAAGCCGACCGCCACTGCCTGCATCCCATACACTGGCAATCTATCTGGCAGGATCAGTAGAATTCTCGCCAAACATAACATCAGAACCATTCACAGTCCGCCTCTGAAAATCAAACATCTTGTGAGATCGGTTAAGGACAAACTGGACCTTAAGGTACCAGGGGTATACCGCATCCCCTGTGAATGTGGGACGCCATACATAGGGCAAACCGGCAGGACC
The DNA here is from genome assembly GCA_030765045.1 of Tenodera sinensis. NCBI lineage: Eukaryota > Metazoa > Arthropoda > Insecta > Mantodea > Mantidae > Tenodera > Tenodera sinensis. The sequence continues at coordinate 157,055,284 of CM060962.1, forward strand.
ATTGCCACCAGGATCCAGGAACATGAACGGTCCATACGCTTAATGCAGCCTGAAAAGTCAGGGTTGGCGGAACATTGCTTTGAAAAAGACCACAGAGCTAACTTCAAAGGTACGACCATTGTGGCAAAATGCAGCGGTGTCTGGGAACGCAAGGTTAAGGAGGCTCTGTCCATCTCCTCCGAGAGGAGCACACTGAACCGGGACGCAGGTTTGCAGTTCAGTCCTGCCTGGAAACCAGCTTTAAAGTTAGAGATTGACCGCCTGAGAAAACACAGATTCCAGCGTAGCCGTGAACCGTCTCCAGACTAGGCTTGGTGTTTTCTACTGGGTACGTACTAACATATGTACTGGTCCCTTCAACTTTGGTAGCCATTCATCATCCTGATGATGGGAGAGATGTACGCTCCCGAAACGTTGATGACTCTTCATCACTTCACCTGGCTCAAAGCCCGAGAACAGCTTGAATATGTATCTCTTTTGTTGACATTTTCCCCATTTTTGCTATCACATAACTAGGGAATGAATTTTTATGTGCTAAAACGCTTTAAAATATGGTAACGGCCGTACTGGGTTTCAAACACCATGGTAGGGTTGCATCAGTGATTGGAACATGACAAAACCTAATTCAGGTCAAGTATCCATAGCATTAGAATGCTGACAAAGCAGGCAGGAGCTTTATTGACACAGGCAACTTAACCCCCCCCCCCCAGCCTATTGCGTCTGTCGACTGGTCTCATACCACCAGTGACTTGTCACAACATGTGACCTCTGCTCTGATGCTGCCATATCGAGCAGTCTAACATTGACCAAGGTAGGTTTTTGTGTTGTAAGACTCTGGCCCGGGTTTTGGCCACCTGAATCTGCTGACTAATAAATCTACAACTTCACTGACTCAGGGTTAGCATTATTTCTTCACCCCAGATACCTGCCAAAACCTCCTTGAACCTCTTTTGAGTGCCTCCCCTCCTCTGAGCATACATTCCCCTGTCTTCGTGTCTGTCCGCGTGAGAGGTCCGTTGCAATATTTTATTTTTTTATGTGAGAAAAATATAAAAAGTATGCATTAAAAATGCAAATTATTTTGTTTCAATATTACAAAATTGTAAATACTTATGTTAAAAAATTACTCACCACTCATACTGAGGCAGTGGTGGATTGAAAACAACTCACTTTTGCAGTTAACGACAAAACTTTCTCCAAGTTTTTCATTAAAACCGGTGTTGCTTGTGTCAAAACAAGGCACAATACCATTAAAAGGATCTTTCAACATCACATGAAGATAGTCTTGCATATTTCATCAAAGGAATGTCACTGGCACATGCATTTTCAATTTCACCACCTTCTACTTCCCCTTCTAAAACCATGGCAATTTTACACATAGTATGAAATTCACCATTCTTTTTTTCCCAACACACTTTTGAATTTCTATTTAATAGCTTCTACTTGTGAATCTTAAGTGTGAATTCATTTTTTTCTGTGTTAGGTTCTTCATTAACTGTCTCAGTTAACAAGCTGGTTGATATTTCCAATTTTTTGATGATGAAACAATAACTCAAATTTACAGTTACAAGTAAAGGCAATTCATTTTTTAGTGTACTGTTGTGGAGTCAATTCTGGAGAATTTCAATTGCTGCGTCATTCTTGTGTAGCTCACAGTGTGTGTGAATTAGTTTCAGGTTTTAATCTTGAATATGCAGAAAAGGTTTTGATCTTACTTTTTTAGGTTTTATTTAACTTGACATATTTTAACTTTAAATATTTACTCAATTTTAACTAAGCCCAATGAAATAAAAAAATTTTTTATACAGCAAAAAATTCTAATCAGTTATACAAACAATTTTTAAAATTTAAAATAATACACTGCTGCTTCCAGCCATGTCCCCCGAGTAACTATGGGTCTAGTTGGAAGTGCAGGATCTGGATTTTTGACTGAACAAATCAATTCCTGTAGGTGCTTTCAAAACACCTTTTTGCCATTTGAGATTGGTTTGTCCACTTTAGGATACAATTTAATTATCTGCTCAATACTCTGTGTAAACCACACACTATACAAGTTATGTATATCATGTGTGGAAAGCTTACAGAAAGACCTTTGGCTGCCTTATTCATATATGGAGCAGCATCTGTTAGGTGTAAACCACTTATAAATTTCACCCTGTTCGGCCATAACAACTGCAGAGATTGAATAAGTGAACCATTGTTACATGATTCGATGCTGATATTTCTCTACATGCTAATAGAAAACACCACTTGCAAATTATTTCATCATTTTCTAGCACAATATTTCCCACTTTACTATCATTAGAGTCCAGTGATACGTCAATACTTTCTCAAATTTTGTTATTTTCACATTCTGTTCTCTTTTAGCATTTCTTTGTAACAGACAAACACATACAATTTCCTTAATGTTGATTCTTCTGGTGTTTAAAAATTTGAAGAAAATTTCTGAGCACTGTACTTTCCAATTTATATAAAGGAATATCACATGAAAGAAACGTTTTGCATAAATCAGCATAATATGTGGAATTTCTTGAAACTAGGGTGTGTGAAGAGGAAGGTACTTCACCTAAAAGAAGTTGTCTAGAAGTTGTATGTGAAGCAGCCATTCTGTGTTTACTACCTACTAAATGATGCAAGACTTAAGATCGGCGGTGCATTTACTAATTTCCCACATTTTTGACAGAATAGAATTCTTCCATATCTTGTAAAGATGCCACTAAATTCAGCAACATATTGTTGTAAACCAGAGCGAAGACTTTACTTTTGGCATTATATCGCCAATCATTTCACTATACTGTATAAACGCTCTGCTTTAAACAAGTCAAGGGCAATGACTGAAGACTGTTGTGTACATTGCGACAGCCATCCACATTATAAATGAGGGATTCCCCTTTTAGTTGACAAGGCAGCCCATACAGTGGAGCTCACTCACTATGCAATACGTTTACAAATGAAGTTCATTCAGATTGCATTCTCATAATACAATGCACAACATTTTTTTGTTAAATTTAAAAATTATAACAAAGAAAGTGACAAACTGTGTTTTTTAGCAAAATTATTAAAAATATGTACATAAAAATATTATAAAAATATCTATTTTTATGTGAAATGGAACTTTGTATGTGATTGAAGTGAATTGTTTTGGGAATTTCTGTTTTAATTAGTTTTTTATTTATAAGAAAAACAATATTTATTTACATAGAATTTCACTCCTTACACATAACTGTATCCATAGTCACTTAAAGTAAATCACAGAAACAAATCAGTACTTTAGGAGTAATGACCTCTTACTTCCATAGGACTAGCTAAGAGTAAATTGTAGTTGAACTCTGGCATTGCTTGTGGAGTAAATTACTCCCTAGTATGGACTACTTCAGTAATGCTACTTCCAAAGTAAATTCAACATGGTGCACACTGCCCTAAGAATAAGATTGCATTACTACAAAACACACAAAATATGAGAGAGCGTAGGCTTTCACGGCTGGAGTCAATATAATTAAAGTTTAAAATATAAAATAAGAACAAATTAGAAACTAAAAGCTTCACTTATCTTGGTAATATTGCAAGATCTTCCACAGCTGACTAGTTCAAGTTGTATCCAACTTATTTTCAAAGCTATCCAAACAAGTTACCATAGTTACCGATGCTCAACTTAAAAAAATCTGTCGCCAACCTCTGAAAACTAAAACCTATAAATGCAATCTATTGGTGGTACTTCAAAATTCACAACGTGGTTCTTGTTTTTTAAATTGAATATTTCTTCTCAAACCATTACATCTATAGGGCCATTTAATTGTTTTAATAACTTAACCTCTGGATTAATTTCATGATTAAATGACCAAAATGATCTGTCACGGCTGATTTAATTTGTTTATATTTAATATTTCTAAACTGCTCTTTTATTCTCGTTTCTAAATGACATTTAGTTTTACCTATATAAACTATCACAATACAAACAGCTAAATCGATAAATGCCAGATTTTTATAATTTGGAATTTTATCCCTTTTAGAAAAATTTAGTAAATTTTGTGTGTTAAATTTATTTTGGGGGACCATATCTATTCCATATTCTTTAAAAATTGTTGTAAATTTTTTATTGCACCACGGATGGTAAGTAAACTTTTTAAAAATACAATTATCTTTTATTTTTTGGAGGGTAGAATTCTCTTTAACGGCCTTTTGATACTTAAATTTTTCTACCTTTTTATGTATAAAATCTGTACTAAAACCATTAATTAACGCAGTACTAATAATGTATTAATAAGGAAGAATTTAACACAGAATATAAACACATTATTAATACTGTGGTAATTAATGGTTTTAATACAGATTTTATAAAAATGTTAAATTCTTCCTTAAGAATTTAACACAGAATATAAACACATTATTAACACTCCAGTAATTAATGGTTTGCCCTCCGCTTCAATAGCATGTTGGGCAACTGCCGACTTATCTGATTGCCCCAGGCGGCACCTTCTTTTGTGTTTGGTGAGTGGTGTTGATGCTGCGCTGTGTAGTTCCAATGTAAACTGAACCACAGGAACAGGGAATACGGTATCATTAGCTGATGACAAGAGCTCCTGAGGATCTTTTGCTGAGCGTAGTAGATTGTTGAGTTGTTTTGTGGGCTAGACAGTCTTGACACTGAGTTGCTGCAGTATGTGTTGGATATGATTGGTGACATTCTGGAAGTATGGTAGGAAAACTATGCCTTTGTGCTTGGGTTTGTCTGTTTTTTGTGAGGCAGGTTTTGGCCTGGCAGGATGGCAGGCTCTTAACTTCTCGAATTGAATAACCATTAGATAATGTTTGTTCTAGGTGACATTGTTCTTGTCGCAGCAAATGTGGCTTGCAAATGCGAGAAGCAGAATTTATGAGTGTCTTAATCATGGCTCATTTCTGTCTGGGATGATGATTTGAGGCCTTATTCAAGTAGTGGTCCGTATGAGTGGGTTTATGGTAGACAGTGTGGCGTCTTGTTTTTTCTGCTGACCAAGACATCCAGAAAACTTAGCTGTCCATTTTTCTCTTCCTCCATGGTGAATTGTATGCAGGGGTTGATGCTCTGTTCAGATGCAGTAGGAAGTCTTGGAGGGCTTCTTTTTCGTGTGGCTATACATTGGAGGTGTTGTCCACATAGCAAAGTCAGACATTCAGTTTTTGTGGAGCTGTATCTAAGGCTGTAGACTCAAAGGATTCCATGAAGAAATTGGCCGCTACCGGGCTCAGAGGGCACCCCATGCTAATGCTATCATTGTATATTATTAATGATATTTTTTTGTTTTACCTCTTCTTCGCTCATTCCTAATCCTATCTCTTCTGGTCTTACCCACCATTCTTCTCATGTATTTTATTTTGACTACTGTCACTGCTCCTATGTTTCTCCTGCATCAGTAAACTTTCCATTCTATCTTATGTATTTAAACGAGCAATTCTTGTGTATATATATATTCCGTGTAACTTGGAAACGGCTCTATTTTCATCACATTTTGTATTCAGATAGGGTTTGCTTTTTACGTCCATCTATATAGGTGTAATTCCCGAAAAAAATGTGATTTTACATAAAAAATAACATTTTTTTATTCCCGCTTCTACAGTGCAATTCTTGTATATATATTCCCGGTATTTCAGAAACGGCTCTAAAGATTTTGTTAAATTTTTTTATACTTGCATATTATATTCAGTGTTTTTTCTACTCACTTTTAGGTAATGCATTCACATCTCTTTCTCTACACACTCTTCTATAAACAGTTTTCCATAAAAAAAACATGATTTTACACAAAAAAACATTTTTATCCCCAGTTTTAAAATAAGTCATACCATGTTCTGTATGTTTGAAATAGAAATGCTATTACATTCACACTGTTTTCTCCTCTCACTTTTAGGTAATACATTCACATCTCTTTCTCTGCTCACTGTTCTACAAATAAGTTATACAATTTTCTGCATGTTTGAAATAGAAATGCTGCATATTACATTTACAGTGTTTTCTCTACTCACTTTTAGGTAACACATTCACATCTCTTTCTCTACTCACTCTTCTACAAAGAAGTCATACAATGTTCTATATGTTTGAAATAGAAATGCTGCAAATTACATTCACAGTTTTCTCTACTCACTTTTAGGTAACACATTCACATCTCTTTCTCTACTCACTTCTATAAACAATTTTCGATAAAAAACGTGATTTTACACCAAATTTTTATCCCCAGTTTTAAAATAAGTCATACCATGTTCAGTATGTTTGAAATAGAAATGCTATTACATTCACACTGTTTCCTCCTTTCACTTTTAGGTAATACATTCACATCTCTTTCTCTACTCACTCTTCTACAAAGAAGTCATACAATCTTCCGTATGTTTGAAATAGAAATGCTACGTGTTACATTCACACTGTTTTCTCTACTTACTTTTGGGTAACACATTCATAACTGTTTCTCTACTCACTCTTCTATGAACAATTTTCCATAAAAACGTGATTTTACACACACACACACATACACACACAAACACACACACACACACACACACACACACACACACACACACACACACACAAATTTTATCCTCACTTTTAAAATAAGTCATACCATGTTCTGTATGTTTGAAATAGAAATGCTTTTACATTCACACTGTTTTCTCCTCTCACTTTTAGGTAACAGATTCACATCTGTTTCTCTACTTACTCTTCTACAAATAAGTCATACAATTTTCTGTATGCTTGAAATAGAAATGCTGGATATTACTTTCACAAGTGGTTTCTCTACTTACTTTTAGCTAACACATTTGCATCTCTTTCTTTACTCACTCTTCTACAAACAATACCTATCATATATATATATATACACACAAATTGAATGTATGTATATATGTAACTGTTAATCTCTAAAACTGCTTAATCGATTACTGCGAAATTCGGCACGCATACATATTTTTTATGGAGAAAGTTTTTATGGTAACAATTTTACTACACAATATATTACTTTTAAATGGCTTTCTATTAGCTTTTTTTTACATAGCACATTCATGTATCCTCTGTTTGCCCATTCAACATACAATTCATATAATTGTCTATGATTGAAATATAAATGCATCGTATTACATTCACACGATTTCCTCTAATTCTTCCTTTACGAGACAGGATCAGTCTTCTTTCGCTACTTGCCCTTCAACATACAATTCATACAATTTGCTATATGTTTGAAACAGAAATACAACGTATTACATTCATACTATTTTCTCTGTTCACTTTTATTTTACGTAGCAATTCACATGTTATTCCTATCGTTTATCAACCTCATACATACCAACGCGTATACACATCATATGTTGAAGAGTGAGTAAACTCCAAAGCCTGTTGGGCGATCGCCATGAAAATTGGCCTATCTGTTTTCATGTCAAAGGTTTTTATGGAATCCATTTTACCACACAACGTATTACGTTCACTTGGTGTTCTCTACTACATTTGCTTTTACCTAACATACTACTCCCTCTTCTACAAACAGTCCATACATTTTTCCATACATTTGAAATATAAGTGCAACGTTTAACATTCACACGGTTTTTCTGCTCATTTTTCTTTAGTAAAACACAATCACATTTCTTTCACTACTGCTGCTTCCATGAACAATTACAAACAATTCATACAATTTTCTATGTGATTGAAACAGAAATGCGATGTACATTCACATGACTTTATCATCCAGCTTTTCTTCCTGTAGTCTTTATTCTTCAACAGTGCCTTTGCTTAGTGCCGCTCCGGTGTTTTAATAAAAAATAAAGAAATAGTTAAAAAAGTAAACTAATCACAATTGGTGTCAGGAGCATGACGAAAGGCACGATATGGAACAGTTGATGAAACAAATGTTAGCCAAGATGGACATAATGGGGAATGAAATTAATTCCAGAAAGCGGCAGAGGAAACAAATATGAAAGACAAATTGGAAAAATGTAAACTGTGGAATATAAAATATGGGAATAATAATGGACAAAATGGAAACAAAAATGGAAGCCAAATTGAAAATGTAAACTCAGAAACGGAATGGATGAAGGCGGGAATGTCCAATATGAATATAGATTTATTGGAGAATACTAACGAGCGACTGGCCGGGGTTAAGGAAGCCATGGAAGAACTCGACGGAGATGTGAAGGACCTTGGCCAACATGTTAATGCCCTGGAGTCAATCGCAGCACCAAAGAACTGAACTCCATAATGGAACAAATGCTCGACGAAAACCTCAAACTAGGTAGATATCTATGGGGCAGGCCTGCGTTCAGCAGTAGATGTTTTTCAGCTGAAATGATGGTGTTTATGAAATATTTGTATGTATTTCTATATATCTTGTATCTCGGAAATGACTCTTAACAATTGTGACAAAAATTATTATTTAGTTAATGTTTTGCCTTTCAGGTTTATCTAAGTATCTTCTCTCACAAAAAAAGTCACAAAAACAGGCGAAAAATACTGAGCGAAGCTCGGTTGCCTAGGTACTATTGTATTATTTGACCTATTACTGACTGGAATATTTGCTTTTTCGTCTTATTGCTAATCTCCTTTCCAACCCATGTGTTATTTATTCCGTAATAAGCGTTTAATACTTTCTTAGATTAAGAACCTCCTGCTCTATTTTTCCATCCCTACTTATAGCTGTTCCCTGATACTCGTATCTATCCACTTCTTCCAGTACATACCGCCTGCGGTGCCGTAGTAGTAAAAGCGGGCGTTAAACACTACAACAACAACTTCCAGTACATACTGCTTGCATTTAGTTTCTAACTGATCATTTTGTCTGTCTTCTTTTGATATCCTCAGCACTTTACTCTTGTCTGTGTTGTCTTCATGCCCTTTCCAATTCTTATACAATTCTGCCATTACTTGCTGTAGTTTATCTCTGGTGTCTGTTACCAAAACAATATCTTCTACATATAGGAGTGCCTTTTGTATAAGGGTGGGGGAAGGAGTAGTCTTTCGGGAAATAACACAAGGAAAAGGGTTAAGGCAAGGGTGTGAATTGAGCCCTATACTATTTAATTTATTTATCTATGATATCCTGTTAGGGATAAGTGAGAACAATAGTTGTATGCCTGCAATAAATAATATGATCCCTGGGCTACTATTCGCTGATGATCTGGTAGTAGGATCAATTACAGTGAATGGTCTGAAGCAAGCGCTGGAGGAGGTAGATAAATACTGCAATGAATAGAACCTAACTGTAAATCAGGAGAAAACACAAATAATGGCATTTAAGAAGGGAGCAAAATTGAGTAAATATGAATAGTGGAAAAAGGGGAATAAGGACTATAAAGTAATACAAGAATGTATCTATTTAGGAGTAAAAGTAGATGGGTGTGGAGGGTGGGAAAAACAAAAGAAATTAGCACTGACTAAGGGGAAAGGAGCTATGTCAGCAATAAGAAGCTGTAAGTACAGAGTGCCAAATATTGGGGTCAAATGGTTGGAACAAATTTATAATATGGTGGTGGAACCCAAAATGCTCTATGGTATAGAAATATGGGGACTGAATGAGGGGGAGGAAACCATAGATACAGTTCATAGGATGTTTTGCAGGGAAATGTTATGTCTTCCAAGGGCGGTGGCAAGAGAAATAGTGCAGATGGAGATGGGAAGGGTGTCGAGGAAGGGTGTGATTATAGAAAGAGCTCTGTAATTTTGATACAGGATTTTGAATTTAGATAAAAATAATTTGTTATGGCAGTGTGTAGAATACCAGGAAAAGAGTCTTAGGGAATCTGGATGGACGAGTAGTATTCGAAAGAACCTAGAAGTAAATGGGATGGGGGACTACTGGAGGAGAGGGGGGAATAATCATAACAAATTCTGGAAAATAATAAGAAAGAGGTTTGAAGACATAGAAATCCAAAAACTGTTTGGTGGTATAATGGAAAATAGGTCCCTAGTAGATTACAAATCAATGAAGGAAACATGGGAAAGGGAAACATATGTTGATAAGGTAAACAGTGAACAAAGGGAGGCAATAGCATGGCTAAGAACTGGTGTTTGGAGGTTCAGAGGACTAAGAAAGGGTATCCCTCAGAGTCAGTGTCCTATTTGTGGGGTGGGAAGGAAGATCTGGAGCACATAGTCTTTGAGTGCCAAGGAACAGACGTATGGAGGCAAGAATTTCTGAGGCAGAAATGGGAGAAGGGAGATAGGATAACAGCATTTAAGAGGATTTTTAGAAAGGAGGTCAGGAACTTAGTTCAATTTTTAAGTAGAGTTAAGAAAAAATGGAATTGGTCTGTACAAAGGGAACAGAATTAAAAATTTTGTGTTAGTTATATGTTAAATAGCAATAGGGAAGCAAAATGTATTTATAAAAAATTATGTTGGATAGATGAGACAGGCTAACAGCCTGGGCTGAATGTCTGTCATATTCCAGTATGTATTAATTTAAAGTAAATTAAAAAAAAAAAAAAATCATTGCAAAAAAAAAAAAAAAAAAAAAAAAGGAGTGCTTTTAAATATACTGGTCTATCTCCAGTTTCCAATTTTAGTTCTATATGTTCTTCTCTTACAGAGAAGACCATAAATAGTATAAACTAGCTGAAATCCCTAGTGTTGCCCTTGGTTTAATGATTTACCCTACAACTTGTAGACTTAGGTAGCACTTGCCCAATAGCCTTGTTTTTTTGTTGACATTTAGAAAAATTACTTATTGTGCCTAAACAAAGAATTATACTCTTAGGATACTATAAAGAACAAAACTAAACAAAATAAGTGAATAAAAACACGGGAAAGACACTATGCAAATGCACTGTCAAACAATCACTAATACTACAGGAAGAAATGCGAGTAGAGAAAGCTGTGTGAATGTATTGTGTTGCATATCTCTTTCAATCATATGGAAAATGTATGAATTGTTTGTAGAAGAGGTAGTACAGAAGGAAGTGTGATTGTGTTTCATATAAGAAAAGTGGGTAGAGAAAACAGTGTCAGTGCAATATGTTGCATTTCTATTTCAAACATATAGCAAATTATACAAATGTTTTTGTAGAAAAGGAGTAGAGAAGGACATATGAATGTGTTATGTAAAAGAAAAGTAGGTAGAGAAAACCGTGTGAATGTAATATGCTGCATAACAAAATGTGTTACATAAAAGATGAGCTAATAGAGAAAAGCCTGTGAATGTAAAAATGCATATACATGCAGAATTTCGCAGTGATCAATCAAGCAGTTTTGGAAAAAATTAAAAATTATTTTTTTGTTTAACGACACTGTCAATTGGCAGGGTCTCATCAGCGTCGCCGGTGTGCTGGAATTTCGTCTCGCAGGAGTTCTTTTACATGCCAGTAAATCTACTGACATGGAGCTGTCGTTTTTAAGCACATTTAAAAACCTTCGGTCTGGGCCAGATTTGAACCCGTGACCTTGAGATTGGTAGGCCAGCATCTAACAACTGAGCCACCCAGACCGACAAGCAGTTTTGGGGATTAGCAGTTACATATATACAAACATCCATTTTATATACGTATACAGATTTCGTTTTGTTCTTCACGTTGCTGTGCAGTCTGATTAGACTGAAAATTTGCTTGGTTTCTAGCATTTTGAGTTCTTCAATCGAAATTGCTCTGCCTGCGTCTTATAGGTGACATGAGTCTTGAACTGAGTATAAATGGAAACGCACACAAAATAAACCAATCAACCAGAGATAAAGCGAGGAACTTGTTTGCTGATTAAGAAGTGAAGATTTAAAAACAACTAAGAAAATAACACACACTAATAGAGAATCAACTGAAAAACTGTCAAAGTCAAACTGTATATTTTAGAAAGAGAAAATCTCAAATCTATGGATGCATTCAAGTAGTTTATATAAATTTTAAGGTTGCATTCATAACTATAAGGGCCCATATTACCTCACTGTCAACAGGCCCTTAAACCTCACTCACTCACTCACTCACTCACTCACTCACTCACTCACTCACTCTCTCTCTCACAGTTATAAGGTTACTAATTAAATTATCTTATGTGCTAACTTATGTTTGAAAAAGGTATTTCCAGTCAACATCAGATTTTCTAAGCAAAATTCTAACATTCTTCTCCTGTTCTCATTTGTCACTCTTTCTCCCCCAAAAGTTTCCATGCTTCCATATCCTATTCTTTTGTCCCATCCCTCCGTTAAAATCTCCAATAATTATTGCATGTCTACCTTCCAGCTCTTCCTTTTCCACTCTCTTTTGTACTTCTACATTGACTTCTTCTTTCTCTAGCACTGTTGCATCTTCCGTGGGAGCATATATTTGAATATATGAAATTGGTACCTCTAATTCCAGCCTTATACTTGTTATCCTGGAGTTCACTGGGTTCTACCCACTTATTTTCTGTCTCTCACTAGTCACTATTCCCACTCCTTCCTTTGCCCTTCCATCCATCCCCACTTTAGAATATCTAAGTATGTAATTGCCTTCTATCCTCTTAATACCATTTCCTCTTTTCTTTACTTCACTTAGTCCCATTATCTCAGTTCTATGTTCTTTCATTTTATGCACCAATTCACATTTTTTTCCTACTTTTGTTTTTATGTTCCAATTTCTGAATCTCATAGTCCGTTTCCATTCCAGTTGCCTTTCCTCAGTTCCTGAGGTGGAGTCTGGGCATTTCCTCCCTGACTCAGTTGCTCTGGATTTCCTGCCAATACTTGAGTAGCTGACTGCAATGGTTTCCCACTGGGCAATGGAGTCATTACTTCCTTATGCCGTACCACAAGCTATGGAATTTATTTTGGCCGCCTGAAAGCAGGTGTCATCCTCCACAATCACCCATTTTTAAAAATCTGGTATCTTACAGGAAGAGGAGGAGGATGATTATGATACTGGTAGTAAGATTGTGTCTATAAATGAGCTAGCTCTACTGGAGGGTGCAAATTTTGACACCTTTGTGCATTTTGTTGACAATCTAGCTGTGTGTGCAGAACTATAGGATGAGTAGATTATTGCAGATGTGTGCCAAAAACATGCTGGTGATCAAGAAAGCAGACCAGCTTCGAGCAACAATGACTATAATGGGAATGGCCACTCAAATCTTGAAATACCTAAAGTAATTGAAGTGTTAGGTGCAATAAATGTGTGTAGGTGTTACATCAGTGTGAAAAGTTACAGTGAAAAAGCTCCAAGTTCATTAAAGGACCCTGGGACTGAATAATGACTGAAAAATTATCAAATTGACGATTTTTAGGTTTATGCATATAAATGTTCCCCAAACCTTCAGTCATCGGTTGCCAGTGACATTTTTTAGATTCCGCCATTTTTAAAGATCTAGTGCATGCTTTAAATGTCATGTGCGCTACCTTTAAACACCCCCTTTTCTGCTTAACCACCCCTTTCCACTGAATTGGTTTTTCTTGACATTACATTTTTTAATACACCATATGCTTCAGCCTTATTAAATATTGTGCTATGCTCCTAGCATTTTTCCAGCATGTACTATATTTATGTGGCTTCAATCTGTCTCTGGTTTCAATATCTGAAAATTTGTTTAGCTTTAAAAAAATTAAATGTACAAAAAAAAGTTTTAAAAAATATCTTAAGAGTGAAATATTGTAATGGGAAAATGCCACTGATATTCGAATCACTTGCATCATTGCTGTTGTTGCTGGAATTGCAGAAATGGCACTGTTCTATCCTTGCTTCTAAAATTCCATTTTCCCATGTTGCACTTATTACGCCTTTTGTATCAGTAACCACTTGTTCGGTTTTCAGCTTTTTATTGATGTAGGTTTATTACAGACGACACAGTGAAATCTTTGTTGTTTCGCCCAATGCAACCTTTTACTTTGGCCCAAATTAATTAAATCAGATTACAGTAGGAACCAAAAAGTTTGGCCATGTTCTTTGACAATACCATCAACTGCATAATCCTTTAATTGGGACATGTACCAAACAGAATTTAATTTGCTTCCTGAGTACATAAAGTTTTTCATTTGGCTACACTGTCTTTGTCAATATTTTTGGACATAATTAAATATTCCTTAAAGGAATAAGACAATTGTAAATGCTCACAACATACACACAGATACACAGATTCAGACACACGTAAATACAAGGCAAATAACCATATAAATAGAATGATGCAAACAAACATGTCAGCACATAGCAATCTCTGACTGATGCAAATATTGCAAGGTGGAGCTGGAGGAAGGCATTGTGTATATTGCGGGGAGAAAAGATAAGTTGCACAGTTTATGTTACTGCTGGATTGCAGGTCAGGTATATGCTAATCACAGAACACCTAGTAGCATGCTAATCACGTGTTAAGTATTGACAACTGCAGACAACACTGGTTTAGCATTGCTAAGGAAACGTCTTAGCTCTAATTGGTTCCTTTTTTCGTTGCTATGACAATTGCAATGTTGCATCCACCCCTCCTGTTCATTCAGACCTTTTCACCACGTGGTGAGCAACTGGCAATCACCTTGTCTGGCGCCAAGTACAATACAGTGTAGAGCAAAGAATAATATACCGTGAGGAAAAAACAGAGACAAACCCTTTTGGTATACAGAACTTGTAGCAGTAAAAACAGAAAGAAACAGATTAAGGAAAATAGCTGAGAGAACAAAAAAATAGGCAATATGTACAGCATTGGAGAAAACAGAACACCATCCTCAAAATATAAATTAAACAAAAAATCTAGTGTTCGTAACTTCATAAGCACTGTGGCGTATGCACCAAAAGGAAGATCAGTATACAATTTCATTAAAAAAGTTAGTAACAATAATGCCAGTCAAAATAAACAACCAATAAAAATAAGAAACAAGCCTGTCATTGATGGCAAAATAATTGCAAGGAAATTTAACCACCACTGTGCCAACGAAAACAAACTCAACAAATACTTGAAGAGCAACCAAAAAACACCGGAAACCAAAATCATTAAAAGTAACCTAACTAATAAAGCCAAATCACTTGATATATTTAGTGAAACATTTTCAATGCAAGAGCTGGGAGAAGTGATTAAAAAAAAAAACAAAAAAAAAAAAAAAAAAAAAAAAAAAAAACCGCAAAACGAGAAAACGAGCAGAACCGGGCAAAATATTTCCAGAATTTATCACACATCTTGGTTCTTTAATGAAAAGATTACTAGACTTTTATAACAATGTTTGGCAGCAACAGACTGGAAAACCAGCAGAATGGGAAAGGGCCAGTGTTATACCCATCCTAAAACACTGTAAACCAGCTGAAGATATAAATAGCTACTGCCGAATATCAGTAACATCAGTGCTAGCCAGGATTATGGAAAGAATGGAAGCAGGCCAGGCTAAATTGGTATTTAGAAACAACACCTTCTGAGTCCAGAACAGGCAGGATTTAGGCCAAAAATGTCAGCAAGCCACCAATTAGTGAAATTCACCCCGGATGTTAACAATGCTTTCAACAGGAAGGAGACAGTCCTAGTAGTATTTGATTTTCAAGCAGCCTATGACAAGGTGTGGCACACCAATCTTATATGGAAATTACGAAAAATGGTAATAACAGGTAATATGCTACACTGGATCAAAGCTTTTATAATAAAAAGGTGGATAGCATTAGGGTGCAATAATCATCAATCAAATTTTGTCCAAATTAAAACAGGACTGCCACAAGGCACTGTCTCATGCATTACCCTCTTTAATGCTTACATCAGTGATTCACCAAACGAAATAAAAACTAATAAACATCTGCACCATTTGCAGATGACTTTTTTTTAATAACATTGCTATATACTATAACAAGGTAATCCTGTGGTGATGGTTTGGGCAGGTTGAGTCATGGTGGCCCAGACATCCACCTGCGACTTGAGGAGAACATGTATGGAACTGTGGAAGAAAGGGGAAGTCTGGGGAGCCTCAGAATGTCTTCAATGTGGCTGAGTCTGGTTTCTAGTGCTGTGGTGTGTCCTTGTACCTTATGTATGCGTGAGTCGTTTATATAGGTGACCATTTTCTCCAACTGCTTGTTGAAGTGGTCACAGAGGCTATTTATTGTTGTCTTGGTGAACTGAGGCTGGTAGTGTAGTTTGCAGGTTATGGATGGTGCCCTGGACGTCCTCGAGAGCACGAGTCAGGGCTGCCTCCCATGCTACAATCCATTTGGTGAGAGTCTGAATTGTTTCCTGTAGTTTCTGCAGAGCCACGGTGTTGTTGAGTATATAGGTGTGGAGACTGCTGTCTATGGCATCTTGTTCATCAGCGGTTTATCGGTTGGTGTGTGACGGTGATGGTCTGGGAGTTGGAGACTGGTTGTTGTGAGGACCACGTTTGAGTTGCAGCTGTCTGATGACTCGGATTCCTGGGGCACACTGCCTGGCCTGTGAAGTGACTGGTGCAATTGCATGTGGCACAATACACGGGGTGATGTGTCAGGTCATGGCTGGTTCAGAGTGTGGTGATGGTGCCAGTGCCACAGTGGTGGCAGTGTGGGTTGTCGGTGCAGGTGTTGGCAGTGTGACAGTATTGGCAGCAGTGTCGGCAGGTAGTAGGGCGGCCACCACAGCTAGCCTCAGCTTGCTCCCAAGGGCAGGGAGCCCGTCAACCAAGGCAGTACAGTAATCCACCCTGTCCCAGAATTCCACGCGCACTAGCGGTGATGTCCTCTGGTTGTGATGATGTGTGTTGATTTCATGAGAGAAGGCCAACGACATCAGGCGGCACTAAGGAGGAGAGAATGCGGAAGCTACTGATGTACTACGCACACTACTGCGCCACAGAATAGACAGTATACAGAAAGGAAACTCGGCAGAAATCCGTGCGTCAAAATTTAGTGTGCATGCGCGAAGTCTGCCATGTTGAAAGCGAGTAAAGTGAGTAAACAGCTATGTTGCTGAAGCCAAAGCGAATGGATATGTTGTGTTTATTTTACCTTGAGCATATTAGCTGCTGGCCATATCTATAACTGAAGAATTGTTTTATATGCCTATTGCAAAAGGTATAAATATGTGTTAATGTATTTTAAGCTTCGCCATGGTTATAATCAGCAGCAGTAAGAGAAAAGGCGGCCGATGGTGTTTGGCACCAAACTGCAGAAATAATTCACATGCAAACAGGGACATAAGCTTTTTCAGCTTTCCAAAAGATGAACAACGGTAAGCGAACAGCGTTATATATTTATAACTTACTATAAGTTAAGTGTTATTTCAGAATCTCAGCAATTTGTGCATAATTGTTGAAGGAGTCTCTTCCGGCTAGTATCTCCCGTCACCAGTATGAAGGGAATCTTCTGCTCGTCGTCACTTTGAAGGGTCGGTATGATGAATTCTTTTCTCGTATAAAAGATCCGGCTAACTCTTTCGATGAACTGCGATGACTCTTTCTTTCCTATCTCGGTCGTGGTACGGGTATGAAGTATGTTCACAATTTACAGCTAATAATTTTCCTTGAGACGCGACCCCCGTGAAAATTATATGTTACGTCGATGTATTAACTTTTAGTCTTTCTAATGAGATAGTCTTCTTTGCTCTGGAGGCCACAATTGAAATAATATTAGTGTATTTATTATCACAATTTTATTCGTTAATATCTATAACATTTATAATGAAGACAAAAGATAATCGCACTAGGCCAACTGCAAACGATATAATGCAAACAATCAAACAATGGGAAACAAAACACTCCAACACAACACCTACTATAACTAATAATACTGCATCAAATGCCCCTCATCACAGTATATGCAACTAATTCTATTTTGGGAAAATTGTTTTCAGCCATACAATGTTGCATGTACTGTGATGATCTCCCCACAACAATGTAATTGTACAACAATATAACAACTGTGTTGAAAAACATGTCATCGTTGAATACAAAAATATTTTCTCTTGACAATGTTTCGATTTTTTTTTTTTTTTTTTTTTTTTTTTTTGCAACTTTCAGGGGTTCTATGCCCCTCCCCACTAAAATTTGTTTTATGATTTTTCTTATGTGCGGTGGATAATGGCGAATAAGTGCTTCAATAACCTCCTGTTCACTCAACTGAGGTTGGAGTAGTTTCGATTTGTTCGCCAGTTTAAAAAAATACTCCATCATTGAAATACCACGTTTACTGTCATAATGTCCGGTAGCCAGTTCGACTTTAATCTGGTTTTGACGTCCCGGTCCCCAAAATCTATTTATAAAAAGGTTTCGAAACATACTATATGTTTCGTGAGACGCCAAAGTTAGTCTTAACCATTCCAATGCGTTTTTCTTAAGACAGCGTTTAACCACCATCATTCGTATCTCGTTCGGAATTCGTTTGATCCTAAAATAATCCTCCAGTTCTTTTATGAAAATTTTTGGATTGTCACCGGCTTCTTCGTCAAATGACGGAGGGGTTAGATCATGGAACAAGTGACTAGCGTGACAATTATGGTTTTGACTAGGGGAGTGCATTGGCATAGCTAAATCATTCTCCTGAAAGTCCGCCATATTACTGTTATTGTCAAGTGCATCAGTATTGGTCATATTTTTGCATTCACTCACAAATTGATCATGATTGTCATTAACTCTATCAGCCTGTAGAGCAATCACAACTTGGGAAAGCCTTCCTGTAAATTCTTTTTCCTTTGTAACCGTTTCATTTATTCTATTTACACTTACATTGGCTTCCTCCTTTACTTTATTCAATTCTTCTCGCTGTGACTGCATCTCAGCGCTTATACCCTTTACAACATTTTCTAAACTATCAATTTTTACATCAATGTCATTTTGTTTTGACCTAATTCCATCTTGATAGATTTTACAACTCTGTTCTACCACGACTATCTCTGTTCTCAATTCATCTCCTACCTTTGCAATTTTTGCATTCTGTTCTGCTAGTTTTTCATCAAATTCTTTACTTAATTCAGCTTTCATTTCTACCACTGTCTTCTCCTGTCCTAACTTAACTTCATTTATCAATTCTCCTAGCCTAGCTATTTCTACTGTGTTTGATTCCTGTCCTAATTTTATCACGCTTACTAACTCACCTAATTTAGCTATATCATTGTTACTTGATTCAATTCTTTCTGTACATTCCTTCTTACATAATTCAATTTCTTGTGACAATTTATTTATATTTCTGGCATTATCCTCCTTCAAATCTGCTACATTTCTAACACTATCCTCTCTTAGTTTTGCTACATCTGCTTTTAGTTCTGTTACATTTCTAACACTATCCTCTCTTAGTTTTGCTACATCTGCTTTTAGTTCTGTTACATTTCTAACAAAATCTGCTTTTAAATCTGCTTTTATATCTGCTGTATTTTTGTTCATCGCTTCCAATATTTCTTTCAATCCTATTTCAGATTCCTTACATACTACATTCTTTCTACCTTCTACTGATAACTTATCACTCACTTCCCTCTCTACACTATCATTATCTTTCTCAACTTTTTCCATCTTCTGTACAATTTTCTTATTGCGTAGTATCATAAATTAGTACTAGTCTTACTTGAATTCTGGAGCACAAGAAAAAGGATACTCCGTCAAAATGTCTTCTTTTCACTCTTTGTCCAGGTACATATTTTTACTCTATACGCCTGTATTCGAGCCGTCGCACGTCTGGGCGCCAGTATGAAGGAGTCTCTTCCGGCTAGTATCTCCCGTCACCAGTATGAAGGGAATCTTCTGCTCGTCGTCACTTTGAAGGGTCGGTATGATGAATTCTTTTCTCGTATAAAAGATCCGGCTAACTCTTTCGATGAACTGCGATGACTCTTTCTTTCCTATCTCGGTCGTGGTACGGGTATGAAGTATGTTCACAATTTACAGCTAATAATTTTCCTTGAGACGCGACCCCCGTGAAAATTATATGTTACGTCGATGTATTAACTTTTAGTCTTTCTAATGAGATAGTCTTCTTTGCTCTGGAGGCCACAATTGAAATAATATTAGTGTATTTATTATCACAATTTTATTCGTTAATATCTATAACATTTATAATGAAGACAAAAGATAATCGCACTAGGCCAACTGCAAACGATATAATGCAAACAATCAAACAATGGGAAACAAAACACTCCAACACAACACCTACTATAACTAATAATACTGCATCATTGTTAATGTATTTTGTCCAGTAATACAAGGTATATAGTATAAAATAATCCTAATTTTTGCCATACAGTGTATATCCTGTAAAGTTACTGCTGTGATTTATGTTACTGCACCATGCTCTACATTTGTGTTTTATTTACTTCTTTTGCTATGTATGACAAGACTTTATGATTCATTGTATGCAAAATCTGATTCAAGATTTTGTGCATTTTTATTCTTGTGGTAAATAAAAGCAGCTAATGAGCCACTTGCTTATTAATTGCTGCTACCTATTTTCCACTTGTTTCATATTACTAGGGCTTCCTTTGTTAATACGTATAAGTAGAAAACAAAATTTTGTTGGTGTCACTCTGCTTTCATGCATTATTGTTTGTTTTGTTTTGTTTTTTTTTTTTTTTTTTTTTTTTTTTTTTTTCAAATTTTAATTGCCCCGAAATTTTGTGTAAGAACAGGGCGCGAAAAGAAGTGCAGCAGAACAGAGTGCCTTTTGTAAACGTATGAATGTCTTCAGTTCTCAATGTGAGATATTATGTATCATTCCGGCTCATTTTAGTGAGTAAACTTCTTCATTGGAGGGAAAATAGATTGTATTAATCTGAGTTAATCATATGTTCGGTTTCATTAGCGTTTCTTTTCGTAAAAGTTTTCATTTAGTTGGCTAGATTAAGAGTTCCATTTTATAAAACTGCTTGTTTCGAGCCTGGTAGGAAGTAGCAATCGCTTCGTTTACATGGTTTCAATATGGCGAAGCGTGCAACGCAAGGGGTACATGCAAATCAAAGGAGCCGACTCAACCTTTCCTTTCTGTATACTCTCTATTCTGTGACTGCGCTGTAACTCTGCAGCCTTGTTAGGTTAGGATGATTTGGCGTGGACATTTGGTATTCAACCTCTGGCAGTGTTGTCTGGGTGCAGTCAGTGGATAGCTTCGGTGTGGTGTTGCAGGCTGAGATATCATGCTCTGACAGCATAGATGGAGATTGCAGAGTTGGCATAGTGGCTGACTGTGAGGCAGGGACAGTGCTGGCGTTTTCAGTTTCCTTAGAAGGATCTTCAACTGCTGCAGTGGCTCTCTTCTTCCTCTTTCCTGCCATGTTGTCTCGGCAGCAGCTGTGACTATAGTAACACCAAAAGACACCACAATGAATAAACTAGAAACAATTCAGCATCAAATGCTTAGATGAATTACAGGAAAACTGCAAAAATGGCTAACACTATAACCATGAGGATTTTCACAGGCTACTCCTCAGTTTGAAGTGAGATAGAAAAGAAATCTTGCATCATGCACACAAAATTAGCTGCTCTACCAATAGCAATTCAACCACAAAGTACAGTACTGCAGAATCTAACCACACAACTATCATTCTTTCATAAAACTAACAATCTTTTGTATAAATATAAATTGGATGCCAAAACTGAGCAAACGCCTCATATGCTGAACTCACTAGATTACCAACTGTAAAATGCAACACACTCAATAAAAGAAACAACAAAGAAAAGTGATAAAAATCAGCCAGTAGCCAAGCAACTAACTTTAGAAGTTCTGAATGCAAAGTTTCCAGAATCAGAGTGGCTAAGTCTTCACAGATGCCTCCAAAACAAAGAGTTAGTCTCAAGTGTTCAGCCAATATAGCACAAACAACACAGGCTTTGAGGGAGAGGTAAAAGCTATAGAAGTAGCACTCCATAAGCTCCTATTCCATACAAAGATGTTTTGAAAAGCAGTTATTCTAGCAGACTCAAAGGCTGCAATACAAGCAATAACTTCCAATCAAACGCCAGAAAATGAGACCATCCTGGAGTGCCAAAAACTTGTAAAACACCTGAATAGCCAGAACAAATCAATAGCCTTCCATGGATATCTTCACACACTGGCATATTTGGCAATGAAATAGCAGATGAATTGGCCAAAAAGGGTACCAAACCACAAATAACGATCCACTCCAAACCAAGCCTGTACAGAAAGATCAAAGAAATCAAGAAAGCATTCTGCATAGAAAACCTGCAAAGAAAACATTGCAGCTGCCAGAGGGCAGTCATGGTGAAAAAATTGATGAACTATATAGGGAAGTACAGCACAAAGGCCACAAGGAAACAGTAGCAGAATGTAGGCTCAGGTCAGGATATGACTGCTTGGCTCACCATCTACACAAGATACACATATATCAATTATACAGATGTGTTGTGTGCAAAGATCCTGACCTAATCATGGAACACACCTAATTTATACAGCTTTAAACCTGACTGCACAACAAACTAAACATCTTGTGAGTTTGTCCTGGGAAGCTAGAGAGATGATGACTTGAGCATCAATTCTTGGTATTAGAAAATAAATTTAAAGAAGCTGCAAATGTAATTAATCTGCAGCATGATTCTACAGCATCTATTTTGTAATTCTTAGCCTTGCATTTAAACTTAAAACATAGGTAAAGCATAGCATTAGTTTAACTCAAAATTTAATATGCTCTTAAAGGTAATTTTTAAAAGCATGTATGGTCTAGATATAAGTAGTCACACAATTTTATGTTGAATAAAAATTGTGAATGTTGATATAAGAAGGCTCAAAGCAGGATAAAAGCAGCAAAATACCAAGCATTACTGTATTAATGTACATTTCAAAAGTTTATTTAAAATTTCCATTGAAATAAGTAAGCAAGCATGGTTTCTAAGTTCTCAGTTGTGTAGCGGGATAAATCAAATCAATTGCTAAAGCAAATTCTTAAACAAAATATTCGCCAACCGATCATTCCGTGTGGCAGGTAGAGGCGTGTATCAGCTAGAATTTGCTCCAACTCAGGGTAAAACCATCATTAAGGTGACGACGCAGACAATGCTGAACAAAAGGCGAAAAATCCTTTTGTGCCTTTTGTTAGGCTAATAGGGACGCCGTGTGCAGTGAGGCGGAATCCCCTTCTGGAACTCCCGCCACAACAAGGCATGCCTATAGGTGGAAATTCGGGAGCCGCGCGTACAATATGAATTTCCACCAATCACTGCAAACTGCGTGGACAGAAGGTAAGGGTATAGTCAGGGGAAATGGGAAAGTTATAAAACCGGCGAACACGCATTTTAAAGCCCCAGTCATGTAGTACACCCCGAGCCCAGTCACGTAATACACCCAGTCATGTAACACACCCCGAGCGCCAGTCCTGTAATACACCCCGGGAGTCCTACAACATACCCCGCGAGTCCTACAACACACACCGAGAGCTCTACAACACACTCCGACATTATTACAACACCCCTGCAACATTAGTATCAGCGCCGTCCAGTACCGCGAGGAAAAGTCAGTGACGAAGTCAATAACAGAGGGTATATGGTAGGAAGAGTAGCATTTACTGTGGACTGGAATAAAAAAGGTTTCACAATAATAACTGGTTATTAATTCTTCAACACCCACGAGATAAGATCTCAGCCGAGGCAATCTGTGTGAGACCTTTAGGACGACCAGCCGCAGTTGTAATATTGGTTCTTTTCTCTGACAAAATATCATTTGTATGCTGAAAGAGCTCTTTCACAATTAACATTAGAAATTGAAACATGTATCAGCTGGAGACACTTTAAACCAACTATTAGATAATCGTGCATTAACCCTGGTACAAGTTGTTCTACATCACTTTCTCGAAATGCAGATTTTGACTCTTTGCAGCTGTATATAGAATTTAGCAAACTCATGAACATGTACATAATCCAAAACTGGGGTTTTATTTATTTTGTCTCCCAAAGAAGAATCTACTACAGTGATTTTTAACTGATGTAAGTGAAACAATGCTGTAACAGAACAAAAACATCATGTCCAAGATTTTTTGAAACCAAATTTATAAATTTATTAATGTGCCATGTCAATATCCTTCATCCTTTTCTCTAATTTTTTTTCCTATTATGTGACAAACTGTTGAGTTACTAACTATTCCTTGTTTTAAAATAAGCCTCTTCACAAGTTTATAGTTGTCAATAAGTTCATTTACTTTAGGATCAACCTTATGGGCGAGTACATAGTCTTTACCTTCAAAACATGTTATCATTGCAGCACATTGTTCTAAAGAAAGGTTGCGTCACAGAGGATTACATTAACTTCGCTATCATTGAGTTTCTGAAAGTAACTTACACTATCAGCACCAGTCAACTGTTTTAAAAAATTCAACTAAATCCAGTAATATATACATCACAGCTGTAAACCACGTATTCCATCTGGCTTACGAGAGAGGGAAACATTTTAACCTCTTTCTGATCACCATATTTATTTTTAAGAAACTTCACATCTTTATGCTTTGGCTTCCTGGTTTTGAGGAAAGCATGTTTGGCTTTTGTGACTCATTAAATCCATACAGTTTTATGGCCTAATTTCAGCTATAAAATCTAATTTATGTGTCCAACATTCAACACAAGCAAGTTTTTCTGAAATCAGTCCTCAATCAATTTTTGAACACACTATCCCATATAACATGCACCATCAGTGGTAATGACAATTATGTTGTTACATTGTACTTAGTTTCTGGATATCGCCTACGATGGACTGGCAAAATTCGTGTGAGTTCACATTTTCCAGCATGTGTACTCCATTGACAATCATATCTGGTGCATCAATAGCTTCTTTAGGTAAAGTTCTAACCAATACAATGGAAACAGCCCTACCCGTCCGGTCAGTGGTCTCATCGCAGTGTATTACAACCGGGCAATCCTTCAACATGAATTTCTGCATGAATTTCTTGATCCTGTGCTTCTTTTAGCAGTGGAACATACTTTTGTTACAATTAGACTGCAGTTGGAAAGTTTCTGCTCCCTAAAACATAAATTAAGCAAAGATTTAGAATAATGACAAAACTTCATAAAATTGTTTATTAACTTTTAAAGCAATTACTTGTAATTAAGAGGAAATTAACTTGCAAGTTTCGTTTTCACTTCCACTCTCTTTTTACCACTCCCTTTTTACTTCCTGTGTTTGTCACTTTCATTATGTTTTTCACAAGAATTATGGTGCTTTCATCCAATCTAATACTACGAGATGTACGCATTACTATGTTTTTGACCTGCATCAAACACATACCATATTTTATCGCATAAGGCCCCCCGTCGCATATTTCCCTCCCCTATGATTTTTCATCGCTAAAAATTATTTACCTATTAAACATCGCATAATTCCCTCTCCTGGTTCGTTCTTATTGGAGCGGCCTTCAAATTACTTGATAATGGACAACAATCGACGCAACAGTGCCTGTCACGGACAACAATGGACGCAGTGCTTGCCACAATAATATTTGTATTGCCATTGTCACAACGTGTCGTAAAATTGAAATGTGAAGTTGCAGACGTGTTTCTAAGTCAGTTTGTTACAAGTCGTCATTATTGTTAAGTGTTTTAAAAAAAACTGTTATTTCTTGTGCCATTAATGGTTCTGACGACATGTGGAGTAGTGAAAATGAAGATGTTATCTGAGCCAAATATAAATGAAAATAGTGATGATAGTGACGAAAGTGAGACCGCAGAATAGTCAGAGAAAAGAAACAAGGAAACAATACATTGTAGGTCCAATAAAACCGTGGTATGTATCCAGTTCATTCACAAATTAATGTATACCTATATAACTTTTACATAATACTACATGGTTTCCCTTCCTTTCTGAATTCCTAGAAGCACCACTCGCATAACTCCCTTCCCAGTGTTTTCAAGCAAATTTTTCGAGAAAAAAAAAGGGGGGGGGGGAATTACACGATAAAATACGGTAATACCACTCACAGTTGAACTTCTCTGCACAATCGTTATTTTCTGCATTTTCAAAGCAAACACTCTGCAACCACGCACCTTGTCTCTACAGTGCAACAATACAGGAAACCAACTCAGCATTCAACTCGTGCCATTCTTGGCATTAACTTCATGCTCCTGTTGTCTATTGCAGCCTTCTGTAAAATACATGTGAACTTATTGTACGAGTCTTAAGTTCTGTTTGTTTGTAAAGTGCAGGGAAAGTTGTCAACATAAGTACCTCTCTGCCACTTGCATATATATCTTTCCTGCTTATAGCAAACAGTCACATCCCTGTCAGTCACAGAGGGCTTGGGCTCTTGACCTTGACCTCCCATCTAGTTTTCTATGTTACAGGAAGTGAAACACATCTTGTTTTATTCTGGAAATAAATGTTTTGAGGTCAGCTTCGCATAAACATAACATTGAATCATTAATTTTGTTGCACATTATAAACATTCATTTTAGTAAATATTGCAATAAATTATTCATTTCATGCTAAATCATAAATAAATGTTAATTTTGCAAGTTGCATTAAAATTGGCATTTAATCATGAGAGTAAGCATTAGTAATTATGCAGACAATAGCTACAAAATTAATTCTGAAACCTCTTTGTTGCATATTAGCAAGTTTCGTGTTATTGTGATCCACCAAAAAATTGTGTTCCGAGATATAAGTAATGACAAATTTCTAGTGTACAAATATATACTAGAATATAAATATCTACCAAGCAGGTGACCCAGTTTGATTCCCAGTACCGGCATGGGGAGTTTCTCCTGCTGGGAGATCTGCAGTGCTTTAGTAGTAAAAGCAGGTGTTAAGCACTACAAAAGACCTGGGCTCGATTCCTGGTACCAGCGTGGGATTTTTCTTACTGGGAGACCTGGATTCAAGTCCTGGTACCAGGGTGGGGACTTTTTCCCTCTGGGAGACCTGGTTCGGGGTGCACTCAGCCATGTTAGGTCCCTGAGGTGCCAATTGAGGAGTCACTTAATTGAAAAGTACCAGCCCTGGTTGCATAGGCCACATAACTGACAGGGAGGGATCGGGCAGCTGGCCACATACCACCCTCCAGAACTGCACTCCACTTATGACCCCTATGGTGGTCAGAGGTGGGGGGATACAGTGGCTGAGCAGTAGGACTTGTCCCAGAAAGGGCTGTTGTGGCTTGGATTATTGTGTAAATATTATCCATAAATTAGATTTCACTTTGTTCAAGCATCTCACTAGGGTCTGATTTTATTTAGCAATAAGGAATAAAAGAGCTTTGCATACTCAAGCAGCAAAATCAAACAAATGTGCTAAGTTGCTTTTGAATAGGTATAAACAGGTTTTTATCTAAAGTAAGTTTTTAGTTTCTAATTTGTTCTTACTTTAGAATTGAGACAGAATATTAGAAGACCCCAAAAAAAAAATCGTTTATGTGAATATTTGTTAAAAGTGTAATTTGTTTTTTGATGTTGGTATGATTTGATTAAATGGCGAAAACGTGTTGCAAATGCTCATTGTTACGAACAACTAAGTTAGTTTAAAGACGTCATAAATATTTCCATATTTGATTTTAATATATATGTATAAATATTAGAATTATATGTGTTCCATAATAAAAGTAAGGGAGGATGGTTAGGGATCGCTTCCCTAACCAGAAAGAACTATTTGATGGACGCATACGCGGATGTATACGAAAAAGGCGGTGTCACGTGAGGACGCCATAAACTGCCCATTCACGTGTGTGTAATCGAGGTGAAAGGACATATTTAGGTAGTGTAAACTTAGAACTTTCACCAGACTTTCATCAAGCATTAGTTCCACTAAATGAAAAAGTGGAAACGTTTTAAATCATTTAGAATGGTGCTAAGAGGAATTATTTAATGTAAAATATCGATAAAGTGTTAATAAAATAATACATTGTGGTGAAGAAACATCGTGTGATTTTTCATTCCATCCGTTACCACACTCTGAGATCACAAAGATCTCAATAGCTCAAAGACACAACGTTAAAGATATACAAAAACCGCACCAGAATCTTGTTGCTTCACTGTTAATAGCTGCAATTTTCCTCATTTAAGGTTTTTATCTGTAGCTCTCATGCCACTTTGTTGGAAATTCTTCTGTATTTATGTAGACCTATCTGGAAGAAATTTATATTTCTGTAATTATGATATAAATTTTCAATATTTTGACAGGTAAAACCTATACGATGATGGGCACAGAGCTTGAACCTGGAATCATTCCACGCACCATAAGTTATATGTTCCAAGCTATTCATAGCATCACAAGTTGTGAAGGACGGAATTTTCTTCTGAGGTAAGTTGATAGAGTTTGAATTGTCAAACTACTTTTTCAAGTGGTCAAGTTGCTATTTGTTTTTTCTAGCAATTATAGAAATAGCATAGGAGTTCAAAGCGATCACATAGCAAACCACTTTTTAAAAATCAGGCTATTGCTTGTCCTACTGTATTCTTTTTATACCCACTACAAAATGTGTAAATGTGATAAATGTTTTTGCAAAATTTTGTAGACTGGAGAAAGTCGTTTGAAGATTTTTGTGTTAATGCTGTTTGCACACACAGGGACCTTTAAAAAAAAAAAAAAAAATCTGAGAGTTTCACAATTTCTCTATCCAGCATCATTTATTTAATTGTAGCCCTGTGACACTATATTTGTATGAGTTCATGTTCAGAGGGTTAGCATATTTGTTGACATGGTTATAAAATGTTTAAAGTATGTTAATAGTTCTTGTGTTAAAGTTAATGTAAAGTGCCATATTTGCTTATTTGTTAAGATCAATGTTTATGACTAAGATTAAAGATATGGAAAAGAAAGTCTTAAGCCATAGTACAGTACAATCCATATAAACCTGCATTACTTTAATGGACCATAATTTCCCTCTGAAAGCTCGTAGAAATTTGTTTTAATGATCTCAGTGGCTTTGGAAGAATCGCTACCACTGCCTATTGTTGCATGCTTTGTTGATTTCGATGGCAATTACAGACATTGTTGACACTCTTTAGTTTGCAGTCATAAGAGAAACATGCAGTACTCACTTCAAAAGCGTGTTTTTATTGTGAAAATGTTGTTGACATTGTTGACAGTCTTTAGTTTGCAATTGTAACAAAAGCTTGCAGTAGTCACTTCGAGAGTGTGTTTTTATTGTGGAAACATTGGAAGACCAATTCATTTATAACACAACAGGAATTTTTAAGAGAATTCAATGTGGGCAATGTTCCAACGAAAGCAACAATTTTACTGATGGTAAGAAAACTTGAGACAACTGGTGTACTCATCAGAGTGGAAAACGTAGACCATCATTGAGTACAGAGTTTGTTGATAATGTTTGAAGATGCTTCGTGCACTCTCCAAAGAAATTGTTGCACTGATTGAGCCAAGAGACAGACTATTCATATGGCACATGTCAAAATGCTGTGAAGAAATCTGGATTGTGACCAGTGGATATGGTATAGCAATTTAAAGAAGCAGATCATGAAAAACAAATGTTATTATTTATTTATGCCAACAAGCTTACTGCTGGTGTTTTTAAACACACATGCCGTGTGTGGGCAATTTTTTAAGAGGGGAATCAGGACTGAAAAATTCAATGCCATAGCCAGGATTTGAAGTACGAATCAGCTGGGGAATTTAATGTCGTACTGGCAAGTTTGCCATGGTAGCCTAGTGGTGAAAGCAGCCACTAGACAAGTAGAAGATCCGTGGTTCAAATCCCGGCTATGGCATTGAATTTTTCAGTCCTGATTCCACCTCTTAAAGAATGTGTTATTGTCAATGGTTTCAGGGTTTTCTCATTCCACGTCTCGGCATTCTCTCCATAACATGGTTTACAGATGAGGCATGGTTTCATTTGTCAGGCTGTAAACTGGACTGCTGTAAACCCCCATACCATCCACAAAACACCACTGCATATGAAAAGTTTGGAGTATGGTGCGGGGTGTGTGGTTCCAGGATTATTGGCCTCATGTTCTTTGTTGCGGCCCAGATGACCTCGTCGATGATGACCCCACAGACTTACTCACTTACTCTTTGTTGCGACTGCAGACACTGCAGTTTATGCAGGATCTTCAGTACATTTGTATGAACCGAACTTCTTCCTCAGTGTCCACAATGTAGTCTGAGATGATTTTCAGTTTGCAATTCCACAAGCTTTTGAAAGTCTAAATAGTTCATTACTAGGGCTCGGAAGTTCATGCCCTAAAAAACACTGAAATATGCATGCAAATATGCTCTTAAAAACTTCAAAATATGCCAAGAAATATGCACTATTTCATTAGAACAGTTCATGTCCCTTTGCAGTAGACGAGCTAGTGTAAATAATAAAGTTACCTTATTCCTTAGAGGTTGAAGCAGAAGTGGTTCCGTTGCTAGTATTAACTGCTAAATTGCAGTTCACAACCAACACTACACAAATTTTCAACAGTAAAACGTCGTTTATTGTTTGGCAAAACACTTTTGTAACGTGAAAAACTTCTTTACACGTCACAAGATGTTATAGGGGCATATTTAAATGATGTTAACTGTTTCACAGAGAGAGTCAACTCTCTTGGTGTGACAGATGGTTTTCTTTCGAGGATGTCTCGAATATCGCACATCTGTTTATAACCAGAATTTTTTGAAAATACATAATTCACTTTCTCTTTCACTTTTTGTCCTATGCTACCAGGAACCGAACTAAGATCACATATTGTTTTCTCAAGCACAGTAAGTGATTCATGCAAAGGAAATCCTACAGCTTCCAATGCCATTATGACTGTTGGTAAGAAAGAAAAATGGGCAGATATGAAACTAAGATCCTTCTTTAACCCAGTGCCTGACAATATTTTGCACAGTTTGTATTGATGAAGCATCGTTCGAGTCCAATGAATTAACAACCTCTTCGATTATTTCTATGTGCTCAGCATAATATAAAACTGCATCGACCCATGTTCCCCATCGAGTTAACACTGGTGCAGGAGGAAGTCGGATATTAGGTGCTGTTGATCTAAACAACTTAACTGTTTTTGGAGATTTAACAAAAATTCTCACATAAATCTATCTACCAGTGGGAAAGAATCGCGTATTGTCTCAGAAATTCGATGAAGAGCGTGTGTCTAGCAAGTTATATGAATTAAGTTAGGAAAAATACCTTTCAGAGTTTTTCCTGATTTTACCATATAAGGTAAGAAATAAAAGCAACCAGTTGTATTCGATTCCACATGGGCACTGTAATTTCAAAGAGTCCATCACAAACTGTGTCACAGTTACATTGTCAGTGGCCGACAATTTGCACATATTAAGGAGATAAGCTGTAGTCTTTTATTCAATATTTAAGGCACCCACGATTATATTAGCAATAGAACGGTGTTCAGAATCAGAGGTTTCATCAACAGACAACCACTCAAACTGATCCGCTAAATTTTGTATATTTGACACTACGTTATTGTAACAATGCCCTACATAAGTCTTACGCAGTGTACTTTCTTCAGGCACATGTTGTTGAGTACACTTGGCAGGAAAGTTTTTAAATATCGGATTATTAATTTTGAACAAGGGAGTATCAGCAGCTAAAAATGCTTGGCACAAGTCATAGGAAAATTCAGTAACCCTACTTCCTAAACACTACTAATTGTTTTAGAACAGGTTATTTGTTTGCAAGTTTTCTGATTAAATTCTCCTTATGTTTTGCTGTGTTTATGTGCTGAACTATTTGAAATCTTTTCTCACTCCCTATATTTTTGTCACACGCTCCACAAAACAGTGCCCTATTATCTGTAGATATTAAATCACCCGAAAACTCTTTCTGCAAATTAATTAATCTAGCACTCTAAGTTGGTTTTATTTTCGGCATTTGAAGAGCTTTTTAACATTTTATACACCTAATTTAATTTGGAGGGAACCAGTTCACAACACTGTTACATTTGAAGACCACGCAGAGGCAAGCGTTGCTATAATTGTGCTGCTCAAAACGTTGACCTGCGCTTTATCTTTGTTAATATAAACCTCTCAGATAACGCACTGATTATTCTCTACGCACAAACATATAATGAAAGGATGGAAACAGGGGATTCACTACATAACAACATGACTCAGCATTGCTTCTCGCCACCTGGCGAGTTGCATCATCATATGCAACACTACCAATATGAAAAATATCCAGGTGGAAAAAACCATAAAAATCATTAAAATATGCTATATAGAGGCTATAGTATTGAAATAATATGCATTTATCAAAATCAAGAAAATATGCAGTTATATGCACCATAAAATCACGTCCAAATAACTTAAAATTCCATAATTTGTGCACATAATGTAAAAGCATACATTTTTAACCCCTATGAAAAAACATGCAAATGCATGAACTTCCTAGCCCTATTCATTACAGTGCTGGATTTAGGTATTTTGCTGCCCCTCAGGTAGTGCTAAAATTTTCCACCCCACAATTTTCTCCAAACAATATAGGCAGCTATTATACAGATCATTATGAGTGTAAATTAGTTTTAAATAAGACAACATTAAATGAAAGTGAGGCGCCTTTCACTGTTAAACCGTCTAATACGAATGAAGTGGGGATGTTCCAGAGCAACTCTTAATACAACATACAATGTATATATAAAGCCATTATTTACTTACTGCAGCGAAGTTCTTGTAACAGCAAACACAAAAAAAATTCAAATCTTTCAAAACCAAAGTCTGAGATTAATTACAGGTGCTATCAAAACCACACCAATAGCAGCTATGGAAATACTAACCAACCAATACCCCATTGAATATGAAATAGAAAATCTGATGTGTTGCACTCACATGACTTTCTCTACTCTTGTACTAACCATTCTTCCAAACTCTTATTCCTATATCTCCTTCGTATTAGTTAAGATAAACATTTGTACAACTTATCTAGTTGCTAATTTCCTGGTAGGTACAAGGGGGAATACAGTAGGCTTTGTGCGATAGTCAAATGTTTTAAAGCTTTGAGATTCTGTTGTCTTTGCACACTTAACATATAAAAAAATGAACAACGATGACCCATCTCATGAAAGTTCTAAGTTTTCGGAAACTCACACACATAACAAGGAATATCTCCGAAATGGTTCACCCTACAAGAAAATTTATTGAGACATAAATTGTGTATTTTAGCAAGATCTACATTTTTTGTATAGTATGATTTGGTCTATCTCTAACGATTTACCAGTTATGCAAAAGTCGTCCAGAGTAAATACGACTACAGGGGCTATAGCCAGAAAATTCAAGATATGCATTTCATTTGTCATCAAAATATCTCAAACATATGACATTTTAATCAAAATCGTTAGAGCCATTTTCAAGAAAATCAAAATTTTCGAAAAATTTTCCATGTAAAGGGTAGTTTAAGGTGGGGCTATTTTCTTCAAAATCTTCATGTCACATCCTTGAAAGAAATTAACCGACTTTTCGTTTTTGATTTATGCTGTCCACAGACTGACAGACTGACACACAGACACACACACAGACCTTTTTCTAAAAATGCTTTTTTTGGATTCAGGGGGCCTCAAAACATATATTTCCGGTGAAATCTCGACATCAAATTTTTGGGTGGAATACAATACTTCCCCTACTTACCAGTAGAGAAAGTAAAAAAGTGGCTCTTATTCAACACGAAAAGTTGATCAGACTCCCATTCAATACATGGCACAAGAGAAATTTTACATGTACACTAAAGACTCAGGAGAGCTTTCTTTCCAAAATTCAAGACATCAAGAAGAA
This sequence comes from Tenodera sinensis, assembly GCA_030765045.1. Lineage (NCBI taxonomy): Eukaryota > Metazoa > Arthropoda > Insecta > Mantodea > Mantidae > Tenodera > Tenodera sinensis. The sequence goes on from CM060962.1 coordinate 157,088,758, forward strand.
TGTACAGTTTCCTAATTCAAAGGAAAACTTCATATCTAAAGTCAATCCGACACATACATTAGACATCACATATTATTTACACCTGACAGGAGAAGTTAAGAAAATTGATACTCCAACTGGTGTTCTAAAATTATTGGCATTAGAGACAATCCATACTAGATTTCCAGAACACAAATGGCTCCATATTTATACTGATGGATCATTGATATCAAACCAAGATGGAGCAGGTGCTGGAGTCACATGTGACCTCTTTTCCTATTACAAATCTTTAAGTTATGGAACTACTAACTTTGATGGAGAAATTGAAGCAATTCGAATGGCCCTACAAAATCTTTTGTACAGAATTTCACATTTTCAGCAAGCAGTTATTCTCTCAGATTCCAGGGCAGCAATTATAGCAATTACTTCCAAGTTGTCACCAAAGAACCAAACAATTATAGAATGTTGGAAAATCCTTAACCAAGTTTCTTGCCGTGAAAGCTTTAAATCTTACAAATCCTTAACCATCTAACAGCACTTCAAAATAACCTAGTCTTCCAATGGATACTAGCTCACTGTGGACTGAGTGGTAATGAGAAAGCTGATTTTCTTGCAAAAAAGGGTACCAGCGGTGTACAAAAATCTATAGTTAATGTACCATTTTATGCAGCTAAAAGATTAGTCAACTCTGAATTCAAAAAAATTATTGCAAAATATTACTATGAAAAATAAGAATAAAAGATGGGAACTACCAAACATTCAAACAGTAATTCCTGAGTATCCTCGAAAAAACAGCAGTTGCAACTTTCAGGTTGATTACAGGACATGATTGTCTGGCAAAACACTTAAACAGAATTGAGATATATTCTTCACCACTCTGTCCTCTATGCGATCTGCAAGAGGAAATGGATCGAGACCACCTTCAAATATGCCCGGCCACTTCTAGTGCCCCATCCATCAGTGAAAAATATTGGAGAGCAAGAGGATTAATGACTTCATTGTCAGAAATCCAGCATTAGCTAACAACATTAAATGAAAGTTACAATTCAGAAAAAAATAAATTATTGGGAATAAAAGTACATGCATCCTGCTTGGAAATTATAACGATTTCCTACGCACTTTCTTCATAGTGAAAGCATTGACAGCATCATCAAAGTTGATCTGATGAAGCATGTCAGACTCAATGCAAAGAATGACATAGCAGTCAGTTTATCTTGGCATGTTATTGAACAAAAACAATTTTTAACTCTCTTGAGCACTGAAAATGATCTCTCTGCCAAACAATTTGCTATAGGTTTACACAGAAATACATGTAGCACTACATCAATGTTAGGATAAACATCCAAAAGGCCGTTTTTATGAAGTGTTTTGTATAGACACAGCAATGACATTCTTTTTATCTAAATTGTCGATCCTATAGCATTGAAAATGAGTGCATTCATTGTTGAGTTTTGAGCCTGTTCGAAAATTTGTTTTGTGTCTAACTTGCAGAGCTTAGTAAGAAAATCAAAGTTAGCAAACAATCCTTCATATGCATTACATTTATGTTTCAGTTCTTGACACAGCTTGTCAATTACATTAAAAACATTTGTTCTGTAATTGTCTCTGCCAGAAAATGCAAAATTTTCTCTTTGCTCACCATATTGCCACTTCTGCGTACATTTCCTGGTGCTATTGTAATTGTACGTATGTTTACCACACAGGTTCATAGCTTTTTCCTTGTAAAGATCAAATGTACGTCTTTTGCATTTAAGATATGTTACTAATGAATTGCAAAGATTGATGACAACTTCTAATTCAGCCTCAACAGCTTGTAATGTTTTGCTTACACTGTTAAACCTTTCTAAAATATCATTCCACAATAATGCAATAAAGCATGTGTCTAAATTTTAGAGTGATTCTTGAAGTCCTACAGCTTCAGAACGAGTAAGTGGTTTCTCTCTGTTGTCATCAGATATTGCGGTTTAGAGCTGATTGGATCTCTAACCACGAAGAGCACAAATAACGATAAGCATTGTGGCTGGCTGACTATCTTGTTTGTGAAAGACTTTTCAACACCATAGAGCAGAAGCCTGCAAAACTGGAACTCTTATGTCATTAGCAATGCTGTCCTTCACAACAGCAGGAGGGTTCGGAGGGTGGTGGAAGTAGGTGAAGCGGCTTTGATATGCAGTGCAGCACTGTAAATATCTTTAGTGAAACAAGTATGTGAATTTATTTCACTAAACTAGCAAGATCTACAGAAATATCACAGGTAGCTGTTTTTAATTGCAAAGAAAGGTGTTTATCAGAAATGCGAGACCTTTTATTTGATTTCACTGTTTCTACTTTTAAAAATAGGATGCAGATAGGCAAAGCACTGTGGTGCCAGTTCGGAACATTTTGACTATCTCTGTATATGTGTGCAATGAAATAAAGAATATATCCTGTTTGACAATCATGGAGCAAACACACATACAACCACATCACTGTAGCTTTTTTATCTGACCTTGTTCTCTTCCGACCCCGATGCTATTAGGGTTCCTGAGGGCTAGGGAGTCTTTATTTTTCCATCCTTCCCATTTCTCCAGTTTCTCTATAACCTCTTAATCCCTAACATTCTGACCTGTCATGGCATGTAATACATCCTCTGATTGGTAATTTATTTTGATAACTCTCCCGGTCAGGTCGGTGAGACCCGTAAACCAACTACAGGTGTGGCCCTTCAGACATTCTGGGGGTTGTGAGAGAGATGTAACTGCCAAAACATAAAAATATGGTGCTTTCTAAAAAAAGTGGTTACTATTGCTGCTAAGTCTCTTCAGTATTTATAAAATATTGGAGAGCAAGAGGATTAATGACTTCATTGTCAGAAATTCAGCCTTAGCTAACAGCAACTTTTAAAAATAAAAACTGTTCACACATATATGTTGAGCCAAAGATGGCTTCAATGTTGGTAGCAAACAATCTGAGGTGTGCATAATCTGAAAATGGTAGATTTTTGAGAATGTCTATACCAATTAGACCTTGACACTTGCTTTTCAGAAATGAGTTAGTTTGCACGTCTGCAACTTCCTGTTGCAACTCTGGCCTAACTTTCGCTATGTCTGCTGTGAAAACATTTGCAAACATGTTGAAGTCATTTTCCATTGTTTGGCAATCAATAAATTCTTTTTCTTGAAATTCCCTTTTAAGTTTTTCCAGTATGTTAATGTATGCGCTTACTTGTTCCTCAGGAATGTGTATTTGGGACTGCAGAGGTACAAAATGGTAGAATTGTCTCTCCTTTAAGTCTCATTTCCATACTTGCATCATGACAAATGATCTGATCTTCTTGTACATATTAATGATGCTTGATAATGTCCTTGCATACTGATTAGTTTATATAAGTGCTCTGACAAATCGGTAAGGTATGCTGAATTGTTCACCCAATGTTCGTCCTCCATTTCCATAACTGTTGTGCCCTGTATGAATAAATATAAATATGTATACACAAATTAACACAGGCCTAAAGTAGCTACAAAGTTGCTACCTGTAAAAGTTCATCATTATAGACATATGCATGTTTTCTTGAGTTTTTGGCTGGTTTATAGACTGTCATACTCTTTGTTCTAGTAATACACAGTCTGCACCTGATTGCTGTGCTCAGTCGTTTGACTGGCATGTGCTGAGGGAGGGGGTAGTTCTTTTACGGTATGTTGAACATCCTCCCCTGAACTTGCTTGGACTGTAATCACGATCAGCTTTTTGCAGACCACTGCCGTAGAGTTTGGTTTCAGATGAGATAATTAAAGTTTCCACCTGTGTGTAGATACTGAGAATAAGTTACATAGCTCCTGAATGACACGAAGTTAACTGTGGGCAACATCCCCTACAACGTACAACATCCCCTTGCAGAAGAACCAACAAGAATGAGAGAATGAGCAGAGCATGGAACATACACAGCAAGGGGATTTAAATCTTTAATTTGTGCTTGAAGACCTGAGTATGTGCCTGACATATTACGAGGGGCGTCTCAAAAGTAAGTTGCACTATTTTTTTTAAAAAATAACAAAACGTTTAAATATTTTTAAAAGGATATATTTTGAAAGCTACATACAGTACCTATTTTTCCACATAATTTCCTTGAACCTCAATAAATTTTTGTTACTATGGTAACAGTTTTTTTAACTGTTACACAAGCACAAAAATAATATCAATCGCAAAGAGGAAGGACTTAAACTCAACAGAATATGGCAAACAGCGTTAACAAAAACAAAAATCCAGAACCCCTCTCCAGCCAATCAGACGTCAACTCCTTGTAGTACTCCACTGGTACAAGTCCAGCCCACTGGCCACCCGGACCTATCACAACGTACTTCCCCTCCAGCTGCCGACATAAATACCGCACCTCTGGTGGTGACCAGCGCAGTCGGTGCTGAGATCTCCACTAGGAAACTTCGACCTCGCCGCCACTGAAGATGTCTGCCGTAGTCGCAGACGAAACGTTTGGGAAGAAGAAGGAACCCAATAGACCACTGCCCACAAGCCCGGTTAATATTGCATCTAGTATTTACCTTCACTGTTCCTCTGTGGAATGCAACAAGTTCCTAAGCCATATCATTAAAGGCATTGAGTTATGGATATATAATTTCATATTTGAAACAAAGAGCATCAGTGGAATAGAGGTGCACATCCTTGCCAGTGCAGTTGCAATATTATGCAATATTAGTAGGGAAGGTCATTCCGATTTTCCTCTACAGTGAGGGAACTGTGTACTGTGCTTACATATGTGAAGGAGCACAACTATTAATGGGATTCTTACTGTCAAACTTTGTTCCACCACCATCCAGAACAAGAGACATTGAAAGATGAGCACAGGCACTTAGATCACACAAGAGGTGCACAACTCAAACTTATCTGCAGTGTTTTCATTGGAAGGATCTAGCCTACAGTCTGGATTTTGCACCATACAGTCATCCATGTGTTTGTCAAACTGAAAGAACATGATTAACATAGCAAACTAACATTCTCTGACATTCCTTGAATGACATTCTGACATTCAATGTAGTACCAGTGTTAACATTGTATGCAGTAACTCAATGAAAGTTACTTGTCTTGCCATAATCATGTGACATTTGACTGACCCTTGTAGTGTAGGGAGCAGAAGGCACTGGGGAAAGGATTTGATTACTGTCAGCACATAATTTACATTGTTTAGTGCATGTCTTCCAGCCATCCAAACTGTGACGGAATTCTTTTGCACTTAGCAGAACTAAAATCTTATTATAGAAACCATTCTTATTAAAAGCAGTGGAAGAGATCGATAAGAATGTCAAATTGTTGTTTTTGTATGGCAATCAACTTACTGCTCACGTTTTTAAACACACAAGCTGCGTGTAGACAATGTGTAAGAGGTAGAATCAGGACTGAAAAATTCAATGCCATAACTGGATTTGAACCATGGATCTCCCTTCATGCATGGCTGCTCTAACCACTAAGCTATCATGGTCAACTTGTCTGCATGACATTAAATTCCCCAACTGATTCGTATTTTCCCAGTAGACAACAAGGTAATCTCACATCAGGGAGAAATACCCCAAGGGCAACTTAAAATCTTAAGTGCTTTGTCCCATGTTTTAATAACCCGTAGATGGTAATTGTTATTTATGTGTGCCAACCAACTTACTGCTGGTGTTTTTAAACACACAAGCCATGTGTGGGCAATGTTTGAGAGGTGGAATCAGGACCGAAAAATTCAGTGCCATAGTTGGGATTTGAACCACGGATCTTCTGCTTCACGTGCGGCTGCTCTAACCACTAAGCTACCGTGGCAGTAAGTTGGTTGGGATACAAAAATAACGATTACCATCTAAAGGTCATTAAAACCTGAGACATAAAAGTACTTAAGAATGTAAGTCGTCTTTGGGGCATTTATATCTGATGTGAGATTCCCTTGTGGTCCACCTGGAAAAGTCAAATCATTTGGGGAATTTGATGTCACACTGGCAAGTTGGCCATGGTAGCTTAATGGTTAGAGGCCATGCTAGAAGCGGAAGATCTGTGGTTCAAATCCTAGGTAGGCATTGAATTTTTCAGTCCTGTTTCTACCTCTTAAAGTCAAAGTTTAGTATTTGTCAGTCATATAATAGAAATAACTTTCATTTACTATATAATTTCAAAGTACTATTTGCATCATAATTTGGCCCTGCTGACATTCCATGAATGCATCTAATTGGTTAGCTGTTTGCTTTTGGAAGCTCATGAAACTGCCATTGTTAATTCCCAATGTTATCCTCGTGGACTATCTTTCATAGCATTGAGTGTTAAAGAAGTTTATGCTGTAAATGTACTAATTCAAGAATGGATGTAGAAATGTTCAGAAATTTTATAATGAGAAATGTGTGTTTTAAATGGAGTCCTTGGGTATTAGCGAGACACCCAGTTTGGAATCAGAAGTGGCAATATCACTCGAGTCATCATCCAGGCTACAACCACCTATCTAGTTTGGTTGCCAAGCATTTGCAGGTACTCAGTTGCTTCTGATATTAATTTGTCATCTTTAACAGCAAGGATGTTATATTGCACAATCCAAAAGTTTAGTACATGCAAAGCTTGTTTTTTCATCTTTTCAATAAGGATGTTGCCACTTTTCTGTTTAATTACACTGCTCTGACTTCCTAGGCACTCTGGCATGATCACAACACAAAAATATTGATTAGCAAAATTGTTGCTTAGCTCCAGTAAACAATGCAGGAATGCCAATCGCTTCATGGGCATAATAAATAGAAGCTAATTATTTAAGTTATGTTTAAATGAAATGATTATTAAAATAATATGGTTATTCGCTTTCTTTATTATTTGAAGTACAAAAGAATAATACATACTGTGCCAGTTTGAATTTTCTTGGAAGGTGTGCTATGTCAAAGGCACATGTATTTGTTTAAACCAGGATTCTTACTTGAGTTGGTGGAGTATAATGCCTTCCTCCATACCTTCACAAGCATCACTGATGTGGAGTGGATGTGTACCTGAGGTCATTAAATCAGATTTGTGAATGGGAGGGCCATGTTTCAAATCCTGCGAGGACTATTGCCCATGACTTGATTTTTGATTTTTCCAAGTTTTCCTGAATCCTAATAATTAGTAAATGCTAGCGGGCAGGGGTTGCGCGAAATTTAGGCTTGGAGTGTTTTCCACAATTGCTTTTTCCAGATATTTAATTTCCTGTAACCCACATCCAACACATGTGGTGCTTCATGCAGTAAGAACAGGTGTTAAACACTATTTTAAAAGAATACATGTGTTGCACTTATGACTCTCTACCTTTGTACAAACTCTACTTACGAGCACTTATTCCTTCATCTCCTTCTGTTAATTAAGATAAACATTTTCAAAAAAAGTATTTGAGGGTCATTCCATGTGAAATCATTTTACCTCACCATTTTAGATTTTGCTAAAATTTGGAATATTCATAGTGGGTGCTGAGACTAAGAAAAACATCAAATTTCAATTTCTTTTAGCTCAAACCATTTCTGAAATATGGCTATGTAAAATTTTAGAAATGGTTTAAGATAAAAATTGAAATTTGATGTTTTCCTTAGTCTCAGTACCCACTATGAATATACCAAATTTTAGCAAAATCTAAAATGGTGAGGTAAAATTTTTGGTAATGTTGCTGAATACAGGCTTCTTGATGCGTGTCACTGAACCATGCCAACTTGACCTGAAGAAATACACTATTAGACAAAGAGGTTGGCAACTACAAATCAGAGAGGAACATGGGTAATGGAACGGAAGCTAAAACTGAAACATGGAATCAATAGGTGTGAAATAAATAGTGGAATAAGGTAAAAAGGAGACGTAACATTAGCAGAAAGTGTTACAAAGTAAAGAGCTCCTTTTTCCTTATACCCTTTTGCTGTTAATATAATAGAAATCCACATTTCAAATAACGTTGAAATCACCAGTAATTTGCGACAATTATTTGCGGTAAAATGTGATATTTAAAGTATTCCTTTTGTCAGTCGTCTGCTGCATGTAAAACTCTTTATTTGTTTTAATAAATGTACATTATGAAATAAATTCATATTTTATGGTTATCTACTTATGGCAAAACTGCATGTGTTTATGATTTCATTCATGGTTATTTGAGGTTATACGCCTCTAAAGCACAACTCTGTATTTCTTTCATAAACGTATATTTACGAAATATATTCCCATTTAAGATTATCTACCTGTTGCACAACTTCATGAACTTATGATTTCATAATTATTTCAGGTTATTGTGATTCATGAATTAAGTTGTTTCATTGAATATGAGGGGATCCTCATTTATTCTATAATTGTGGTGCTCAGTGTTGCATTTGCAGGATCTTGTGGGTTGAATCGGGGAATGTGTGTGTATGTAAGTAAAATAGTTTCCCCCAATCTAGTTACTCAGATTCGTCATTTTGAACGAGAATGGAGATTTCCGCCTTCTTCGTATCTACATCACCTATGTATGGACATTGCCAGAAGTCACCTCCTTTCTCATCTTTAGGCATAGTCAACTATACGATTCCATCATTCAAATAATGTTCTACTACTACTAGCTGCTTTCATTTCTCATACATTGGTACCCTGTGTTACACATTCCCTAAGCCCTTATTCAGCAATATTACCAAATTTTTATTCAAAGTGCATTGATTTCACATGGAATGACCCTAGACATAAACTGTGTTTTAACGAGATCTAAACTTTTGTGTAGTGAGATTTTGTCTATCTTTTAACTTTTGTATAAGTGGTAAACCATAAGAGATAGACAAACTCTTACTGCAGAAAAAATGTAAATATCGTTAAAGTGCACAATTTATGTCTTACGTTTTTGTGGAGAAAACTATTTTTGAGATATTCCTTGTTATCGGTTTGAATTTTCAAATACTTAAAATTTTATCAAAAAGAAAGTCACTCACCTTTTACTAGGGGTGTTCAAAAATGATTGGCACTACAATTTTTTGTTTGTTTACAGGAACCATTTATTGAGCAAACTCATTCAGGTAACATTACAGGTATTCCCTGCCAATCGTTCTGGCAGCTTCCGTATTTGCGTAGGAAACCATTCTTTGGGGGTATCCCGGCGCCACTGATGGACTGCTGCATGAAGTTCGTCATTAGTGGTGAACTTCTTACCCCAGAACACAGTTGCCATTTGTTTCCAAATGAATAGTCCTGGCCGTTGGGATGAGGGCTCGCAGCATGCTTCCACTCCATAGACTGGCGTTTCGTTTCTGGAGTCTCGTGGAAAAACCATGACTCATTGATGGTGACCAGTTTCGCAAAGAATTCCTCTGGATCTGCACTGTACTGTTGCAGCAACTGTTGGCATACTTCCACACGCTTTTGTTTCTGCGCATTGGTGAGGGTATGTGGCACCCATTATGCACACACCTTTCTCATCTTCAAATCTTCATGGATTGTGGTGTGGAGGGTTCACAATGATAGACATGTTGCCTGCACTAATTCATCAAACGTGATTCGCCTGTTCTCCAATATCAGGTCATTGACAAACTGAGTATTGTTTGGTTTGTGTGCAGTTGCTGGATGTCCAGTGCTTTTGCGTTTTTCAGCACAGTCCCTACCATCTTTGAATTCGGACACCCAATGAAACACGGACCTGTGACTTGGTGCAGACTCCCCACATATGGCCACTAACCTCTTGTGGATGTCTGAAGCAGTCACTCCTTACCTCCAGAGAAACCACACAGTCCACCTTTGCCCATGCTTGTCTGCCTCCATGTTGTTTCATTGATGTCCACCAGTGTACTGACAAGACGGTACAAGTGCTGCTCCAGCGCGCCGTCTATGGGAAGTAGCAACATCATCTGTTGGCAGTAGACAGTACTATCGCCAATCTTCACCCATACATCGACACATATTTTAAACTGCTACTTTGCAGGAGTTATAGGGAGAGTGCTAATCATTATTGAACGAACTAAATATGTCCTGACCTTGCAAAGAGAACGGAATGTCAAAGCTATCACATAGTAACCAGCTCTTAAAAGATTTGACCATCACTTAAGGTTACTGTATTCTCCTATTATCGTTGTACCTATAAGGAAGTATGTAATTCAACAATTTCTACTAAGATTTATTCCCGTTCTAACATTTATTCCCATTAATCAGAAGTAGATAGAAGAACAAGGTATTCTTCTTTTAACCCTTTCAGACCCGAATTATTTTGCTACTTATGCCGTTCTTCCTCTAATTCGAAACCGATTTAGATTAGGCGGTCTGGGACACCTCCAGCCCACTGACTTGAATAGCTATGATCGTTACGGTGCCACGTAGTGCACTGGCCATGCACTCAAAGCCTGAGGTCATGAGTTCGAGTCTCGGCAACCACAGTCAAATGTGCCTGTGGTAAAGGACGGGGAGGGCCCACATAAAATAATCGGTGTGATGGCACGCGTGGATGATGACGGGGTATCATTTGATTGCGGTTGCATGGATTTTGCTTCTTTTCTTAAAAAAAACACTACAATGTAAATTGTAAAAAAAAAATAATTTTGTACAATTCAGAACATCTCAAATATATATGTTTAATTGGTGACAAACAGTATAACAAGAATATAGCAGAAAAAACCGTTAGAAGTATTACAAGTAGGCAAAAAATGCCTATGTCCATTGTAATGGACACAGGGACTGAAAGGGTTAAAAATATTTGTTGAAGGGGTACAGAAAGTCTGGGTGCAGCACATCAGATTTTTCCGTATTATGATGAAAAGCAAGTGGCTTTGGCTAGATTAAAATGTGGCTTAATTCTTTCTTAAATTATTTATGCCAACAAACTTACTGTTGGTGTTTTTAAACACACAAGCCGTGTGTGGGCAAAGTTTGAGGGGTAGAACTGGAACTTAAAAATCCCAGTTGTGGCATTGAATTTTTAAGTTCCAGTTCTACCTCTCAAACTTTGCCCACACACGGCTTGTGTGTTTAAAAACACCAACAGTAAGTATGTTGGCATAAATAAATAATAGTTACCATCTGAAGGTTATTTAATCCTGGGGTATAAAGTACTTATAATAGTAAGTCACCATTGGGGTAATTTGTCTCTGATGTGAGACTGCCTTTGTGGTTTACCAGGAGAAATATGAACTGGTTTGAGAATTTAATGCCATTCTGCCAGTTTGTCACAATAGCTCAGTGGTAGAGCAGCCGCCCGGTAAGCGGAAGGTCTGTGGTTCAAATCCCAGTTGTGGCATTGAATTTTTAAGTTCCAGTTCTACCTCTCAATCTTTCTTACATTGTTTGCTGAGCAGCACAAACCAGTCAAATGTGTTTTCTGTCATTAAACAAATTGAGGTGTATTATGGAGGGGTGTAACTATTGTGCTTTTCAAGTGGGAAGGAGTTTGTCCTTGAACGTGTCCAGGCCAGTAACCAATCGGAGTCCTGCTGTGTTGTTATATTGCTTTCCCCTTAAGTGGGGCTTGACATACGCCAAGAAATATGAAGAGTGGGGGTAATGAGCTTGCAACGCTGTGCATGTAAACGTATCTTATTGGCTGCAGATCAGAACTCTTCCCCTTTGAAAAGCACTATAGTATATAATTAAAAGCCAGCCATTAAATTCATTTCTTATTGCACATCTATGTTGCTTATTTATTACAGGGCTTCGTATATGGAAATTTATAATGAAAAAATAATTGATCTTCTTGAAGGAAAAGAAGGGCTGAAACTTCGGGAAGTAGATGGACAAGTTGTTATAGCTAAATTGAAGGAAGAAGTTGCTTGTACACCAGAAAAGGTACTGTAGAAACATGGTATTTTACACGTGTCAGCATTTTCATTTATCTATAGCAGCTGGAAGAAGTATTGTATTCCACCCAAAAATTCAACTTCAAGATTTCACGAGAAATACATCTTTTGAGATATCCTGAAAACAAAACAGGATTTTTAAAAAAAGTGTGCATCTGTATAACTCAAAATCCAAATGTAAGATAAGTACCAGACTTGGGAATAAGTAAATTGACACTAGTGACTGGGAAACAAATACAAATACATAAATCCCTTATTGACAAAGCTTCTTATTTTTTTTTTTAATGAAAACTCAAACGGAACATATTTAACCGTTACTCCATTACAATCTCAATTTCGGTACTGGTTGTTGGTATAAAATTAACAATGTTCTGTTGAACATGTTGCTAATAACAGGGCTATATAGTGTATTTCATCACATAACGGTCACAGCTTAATTCATAGACAAGCTATTAGGAACTCTGGCATTTCACTGCATAACTGTAGCATTAATATCCCAGGTGTTCGCCAACGAGAAGTATTGAAAAATAATGTGCCACTACTGCAACCTTAACTGAGTGCTGTGAGCCGATCTGCTCATGTTTCTGAAGTTGGCTATAGAGAACCAGAGGCCTACCACCCATCACCAGTGTAAAGTGCCATGGGTTTCTATATTGAACATTTTTATTGTGGAAAGGTGTATAAGTAACTATGTATATAGGAGTTTTCACATCATGAAGGCACAATGGCTCTTATGGAGAATCAGCCAAATGTGTTCTATGTATGATCAGCCAAGTATGCTCTACGGTGTCATGTATGTTCTGCCGCCGCGATTACCATGCTGTTGCTCACAAACAGATTTATTATTATTATTATTATTATTATTATTATTATTATTATTATTATTATTATTATTATTATTATTGTTATTGTTATTATTATTGTTATTGTTATTATTATTGTTATTGTTATTATTGTTATTATTGTTGTTGTTATTGTTGTTGTTATTGTTGTTGTTATTATTGTTATTATTATTATTATTATTATTATTATTATTATTATTATTATTATTATTATTATTATTATTATTACTATTGTTATTATTACTATTGTTGTTGTTATTGTTGTTGTTATTATTATTGTTGTTATTATTGTTGTTATTATTATTGTTATTATTATTGTTGTTACTATTATTGTTGTTACTATTATTATTACTATTATTATTGTTGTTGTTACAATTGTTATTGTTAGTATTAGCATTATTATTAGTATTATTATATTATTAGTATTATTATTGTGAGTATTATTATAAGGGGCGTTCAAAAAGAAACAAGCCAGAGTCTGGTATGCGCAAACTATTGACAGGATGGTAATATCGTGGTGTGTGTAACGAAGTGTTGTTCTGACCAGAGTGTGGAAGTTCACAGCCCATCGCTAGAGGGCACGCGTACACGTCATGTGACTTTACAAAGCTAGCAGCAGCATGCATCAATCGTCCAACACTGCCAGTTGTATTGCAAACAGTGAAATGGAGGCGTCAAAAGAAGAGCAAAAAGGTGTTGTTCGTTTTCTGACAGCAGGAGGAGTAGGAGGAATGAATATTCATTAACAAATGTCACAAGTGTACGGCGAACCCTGCATGTCCCTTGCAAGGGTCCAGGCGTGGCACAAACGCTTCAGGGGAGGACGGGTTTCATTAGCCGATGATGCATGGTCTGGAGCACCACACTGTATTACCGATGACATCGTCCAGCTGGTTGATGCACTCATTACCCAGGACCGCCGAGTGACAGTGAAAGCCGTAGCTGCCGAGGTTGGATTGAGCGTCGGAAGTGTTCACACCATCATGAGGGAATGACTGCTCTTGCCCAAAGTGTGTGCCCAATGGGCGCCCCACAGTCTTCAACCACACCAGGAAGCATGTCGAATGGCCCACTGTCTTGGTCATCTGCAGCGCTATGCTAGGGAAGGGAATGAGTTCCTGGCACGAGTGGTGGCTGGAGATGAGTCATGGTGTCATCACTTCGAACCAGAATCAAAATGACAAAGTCTCCAGTGGAAGCATCCAGGGTTAACACCACCAAAAAAAAAGCCAAGGCCATCCACACAAGTGCAGGAAAGGTTATTTTGATGTTCTTCTTTGACCAAGATAGCCCCCTTCTGATACACTTCCTGCAGCATGGGACAACAGTGAATGCCCAGTGTTACTCGCAATCCTTGACCAACCTTCACCAAGTGATCAAATCAAAACGACCAGGCAATCTCACCCATGGGGTCATTCTGCTCCACGACAATGCAAAACCTCATATGTTCAACACAGTCGAGGCACTCCTGCAGAAATTCAAATGGGAGGTTCTCGGCCACCCTCCATACAGTCCAAACCTCTCTCCTAGTGATTACGCCATTTTTGGTCCCCTTAAAAAGGCTCTGAGGGGCAAACGATTCATCTCAGATGACGACATCCAGCTCTACGTGCGGAACGGGCTCACATCGCAGCCCCGGGAAGTTTTATGAGACAGCCATTCGCCGTTTTGTGTCACAGTGGGACAAGAGTCTCAACAGCCAGGGCCAATACTTCTAACGTACAGGTACTGGTTTCTGTAATTATGTCTCTGGCTTGTTTCTTTTTGAACGCACTTTGTATATTAGTATTATTATTAGTGTTAGTATTATTAGTATCATTGTTCTTTTTCTTTAAATAATCAACCACTCTAAGAATAGTTTTTCGCTCGCTACTTTTAATAATTTTGCCCTTTTTTCTGTGATCCATTGTGCACTGATCACTTAACTGCAATGCACATGATTACCAGAGAACTAGTAAAACTCTCTCGCATCTCAGATTCCTGAAATCTATTGAAAACCTCCACTGAAGTACAATCCCTTATCGGCCCTACAACTGTCACACCACATCTGGTTTTCATCATCTCCATGACATGAGGACCAGTTTGGCAGTATGCGTTGCGCACTGCAAACATTTGCCTGTAAATGGTGATTCATGGATTCCTTGGCACTGAAGATGTTCTATATGTATATGAAAAATAATTTTGTTATGTCCTTGACAACTTTGTTGCTGGAACTTTTTACGTGTACTTATAGAACGAGAATTAGCCAGCGACGACATTTTCCACTGTATAAACGAAGAATCCAAAGACTTTGTTTTAAACATTATTTTTTTTAAAAAATATGTTCAGACATATGGATATAAGCTAAATACCAATGTGGCCTATGAAAGCAAGCAAATAATCCAGATTTTTTCATTGCAATTATTTCGGTTTAAAACCTGTTTAAAGTTCGGAGCGAGAAAGATGTTAAAAAAATCTGCTTACAACAACATTTTGGATTTTATTATTTGAAAAAATGTACAATTATATAAAACGTGTATCGTGCATACCATAGTATTCTTCGACACATTTCACATAGAAATGCATGTTCATACTTTATCTTAGTCGTATTTGAAAACACAAACATTTGGCAATGGCGCACTTGATTCTTCCATAAGAAAACGTGGTCTATAAGAGCCCATTGTGCCTTCATGACGTAAAAATTCCTTTAATTAGGGTAACTGTTTTTAAACCAAGACTCATTTAGTGCATTCTCAATCTGTAATATCCACAGTTTGAATAACCCCTCAATAGCATCTAAATATAGCACTAAAGTTTGCGGCTGGTCGTCCTAAAGGTCTCGCACAGATTGCCTCGGCTGAGATCTTATCTCGTGGGTGTTGAAGAAATAATAACCACAGTTATTATTGTGAAACCTTTTTTATTCCAGTCCACAGTAAATGCTACTCTTCCTACCATATACCCTTTGTTATCGACTTCGTCACTGACTTTTCCTCGCGGTACTGGACGGCGCTGATACTAATGTTGCAGGGGTGTTGTAATAATGTCGGAGTGTGTTGTAGAGCTCTCGGTGTGTGTTGTAGGACTCGCGGGGTGTATTACAGGACTGGGCTCGGGGTGTATTGTATGACTGGGCGTATTACAGGTCTGGGGTCGGGATGTACTACATGACTGGGCGTATCACAGGACTGGGGGTATTACGTGACTGGGGTTTTAAAATGCGTGTTCGCCGGTTTTATAACTTTCCCATTTCCCCTGACTATACCCTTACCTTCTGTCCACGCAGTTTGCAGTGATTGGTGGAAATTCATATTGTACGCGCGGCTTCCGAATTTCCACCTATAGGCATGCCTGGTTGTGGCGGGAGTTCCAGAAGGGGATTCCGCCTCACTGCACATGGCGTCCCTATTAGCCTAACAAAAGGCACAAAAGGATTTTTCGTTCTTTGTTTAGCATTGTCTGCGCCGTCACCTTAATGATGGTTTTACCCTGAGTTGGAGCAAATTCTGGCTGACACACGCCTCTACCTGCCACACTGAATGATCGGTTGGCGAATATTTTGTTTAAGAATTTGCTTTAGCAATTGATTTGATTTATCCCGCTACAAATGCCCCGCTATGAAGAAATCAGTTACCACCATCGGTAGGAATTGATTTGTTCAGAGCTCGTCTCCCACTGAACTTTAAAATTTCTTTCTTTTCTCTTTTTTTACATTTTCCGGGTTGTCGGCGAGTCAGTGTTTTCTTTTATCATACGACGGCGCAATGGGTATATGGTTCGATACTTGAGTATTCGCTTTTTTACATATTTTACATACTGAACATATTATACAGGTTACCCTTTTGAATGACATCTTTTGAATACACATATACACATACATAAATAGCCCTTCGAATTTTTACGTATTTCATGTGAAACATACTTACATGGAATACACACATATATAAATAACAGATTACCCTTTTGAATGACATATTTTGAATACACATACATATACACATACATAAATAGCTCTTCGAATTTTACGTATTTCATGTGAAACACACTTACATGGAATACACACATATATAAATAGTCATTTGAATTTTATACATACTTTACATGAATGACCTGTACAATTGGCGTACATATTTCATACGAAAGTGACCTGGATTTTTTTTTTTTTTTTTAACTATCACTTCCTTGACACTTTTACTTCGGTTCACATCTTTAGGTCTTTTCACACGGCATTGGCTACATGTCCTTGTTATTTGAAGATTTCGGAAATTAAGGTCTGTGTGAACCAACTGTGTGTTAATATATGAATTACCGTTATCACGTCACCAGAGTTGTCATTCATTTATTCTTATTGCTGGCAATATTTCAGTATACTAGTTCTGACGAAAGTAGGCAATTCTATTATTACAATTCATTTGGAATTCTTTTCGCCAAACAGCCTATCTGAGAAGCCTCGCTTTCCAGTGTCACGTGGTTGCGTCATATTTACAGGATCTACTATTTACAATTTACTAATTACTACGTTGAATGCAATCTTCCACCTTACCCGTGAGGTATAAATTTTGTTTAAAATTATTTATTTAGTGCATTTCCTTGCTCCACATGCGATTTGGTTTTTATTTTCTATTCCCTGAAGGGTCTTAGCAGTGAAAGGTGGTAACGGCCCAGGTTCTTATGGCTTTTTATTTCCCTTATTTCAAATGCAAGTGGCCCGAATTGGTTCACAATCTCACACGGACCTCTCCAGAGTTCTTCCACTTTAGCATTTCTTCTGTCCAGTGCGGAGGATATGGGGTGCCGTCTTACCAGCACCTTTTCTCCTACTTTCATTCAACGCCGGGACATTTTCGACTACTGGGCATATCCTTCCCAATAAACTGGTTTCCAGGTCAAATTCCTCGTATTCGGGCTGTCCACTAATTGCCTGTACATTACCGTCTGCCCATTCATTTAGAGCTCGTATTTCCTGCGCTCGCATGCTATACTGTTTAAACACCTGTTCCTCGAACGGATTTTTGCGAGAATAACTTTCACTTTCGTGTTTATCATTATCATCATCATCACCAACTATCCATAGCTCTTCATTTCCCCTTTCGTACTCGTTATTCCCATCGGACTTATTCTTCATGGATATTCTTTCTACAAAGAATTCTGCATTTTGTATATTTTCTCCGTCTCCGAAACTCTCTTTATCATCTCTTGTCATTTGCGTGAATGGAACTGAAAAGCTCTTTTCTTGGGCGGTGATCTGCATCCTTTGATGTCCGAAGTCTATGTTTGCCCGCGTGGCCATTAAGAAATCTGACCCGATAATTAATTCCGTCGACAACCTTGGCACCATTAGCGCAATAATATCCAACTTCACCCCTTTAATTTCGGTCTCTATCAATACTTGTTGAGTTATTCTCGTGTTGCTTCTACCGATGGCCAATACACAGTATACATTAGAGACAGGTAGTGTTTGTAGTTTCAGCCCACGCGATTTCAAATTGTTAAATAATTCCTGACTGCAGACTGTCACATTAGACCCGGTATCCACTATTGCGTGACAATCCATTCCTCCTATCGTAACTGCGATCCTAGGCGCCTCCACAATGTCACACATTCTATTTTTACTTAAATTCCTTTTAGCTTTGGGATGCTCTGCGCTGTCCTTATTGTCATTTGATAGACCCATATCATTCTCCTTTTCATTTCTGTTAATTTCATCATCATTCGGGGCGCATATCGGAGAATTTATGTCCCCGTTTATTAGTTTAAAGAATCCCGGTCAGCTTCTTGGGTACATTTTACGGGAGCCTTGAATCTTACGTCCTGGAATGGGCTTGTACCATGCCACTGTTCCCTTTCCCTCGAGGTCAACGGACTTTCACTCTCATATCGTCGGTCTGGTTGGTAGGCGTTGTCTGCGTCTGGACGAACGTCGTGCCGTCGGTTCTGCCATCTTCTTGGTTGCCTGTCATTGTTATGGTTCCACCGATAACGCATGAAATGCATTCTCCCCTCATTGGTGTGGTTCACTTGGGCATGGTGGTTCGGACCGTCGTATCGGCGATTTCCTCCGCCGAACGGATGTCGGGGCCTTTCGTCATGGCGCTGGCCACCTGTATTGTAATGCTGGTGTCGTCTGTTCGGGTAACTGGGGGCAGTTCGTGCCCCGCTCCCACTGAGATGCTGCCTCTGAGTGTTAGGTGCGCGCTCTGTTCTCTCCCCTTGGAAGGGGGTTAGCAACTCAATCGCGTCATTGAGATGGCGGAGTTTGGCAACAATTAAATGATTTCTAATGTGCTCGGGGAAGTGCGACGCCATGAGGGTTATAAATTCCTCCTCTCTGATTGGTGGATCTAATAGCTTGGCCTCTTGTGCAAGCTTAAGGAAATAGTCCACCATACTCTCCCCACTATGACTATTATATCTGCCATTGTTTACCCTTATTCTTACGTTACACTGTTTCTGGGTGCTCCAGTATCTGGCAAGGAAGGCCATTTTAAATTGCTCATACGGGACTCGGTCGCCCAGTGTGAGCCTAAACCAATTCAGGCATTTCCCCACTAAACCCTTTTTAATGACCATTAACTTGAACTGGTCGGGGACAGACTTCATCTCAAAATATGTTTCTAGGTCTAAAATATATTGTTGGGCGTTGTCATGGGCGTCATCAAACGATGGGATAGCTATCTCGTTTAAAAACTGAAAACGCATGTTTTGCATGTAGTTTGCACTTTCATACGGAACATTTATATCGCTCTCACGTGGCACTGTTAGCGGCGTCCCTCTTACATTGCTATGGCTGTTATTTGATTCTGCACGTGAGATGGCCGTGCGTACGCTTTTGTGAACTGGTTCATTCATTACAGAGGCCCGCTGTATTTGCGTCCTCATATCAGCAATGTCACGTGCAGTTTCAGTAATCTTGTCACTATGGGAGCTCTGGGCTTCGGTCATTTGCGCCAGCGTTTCCGCCATATTGCTTTTTACTGACTCTATTTCCCTAACCATGTCATTCCTGATTAATTCTAGATCTTTATCTATCTTGTTCTCCATTGATATGCAATTTCTCCTCAGCCCATCACTCACGTATTTTCTTATATCTAGGTTATCTAATTGAAGAGCTTCCACTTTCTCTGTTAAATGTTCTATTTCTGCCTGCGTACCTTTTAGTTCAGCCCTGATTAAGAGGAAATCTTCCTGCATCTGATTTTGACCTATTCTAATGTCTTCCAGTACCTCCTGTTGCTGCGCTAATTTATTTTGTATCTTTACGTCTAATTCCCTATTGCTATTTTCTATTTCCCTCTTAATTTCTTTATTACTATTCGATATTTCCTCTCTATTGGCCTGCAGTTCCCCTTTAAGTCCATTAATATTTTCAGCTAATTGCCTAAGCAGTCCCGCTACATCTACCTGACTTGGGTTGTTCCTTTCACTTTCATACATAATGGGCCCTTCTGCGGACATCTGTTTCTCGCATTCCATACTAATGGGTTTCCCGTAATTCTTCCCGCTTCTCAAAGTCATAAAAAAGTCATAAACTGTTTAACTCTACCCTATCAGCTGTTTATTTTAAATCCCTCTTATGGAAGCCTTTCGTATTTAATTCTATATTTACAATTTTTTTTAACCCTGTAAGAAAATATCTAGATGCAATTTTCCTACACACTTTCACTTAAAGTTTTTATTTATTTATTTATTTTTTTTTTGACTTACTGCGGCACCTTCTGCAAGTTCTGGAGGTTCTGGACGTTCTGGAAGCTCTGGAAGTTTTGAACGTTCTCGCTTCTGTTGTGTGGTGTGTTCCTGATGTGGTGTCTTCCTTCACGCTTGTTGGCGTTGGTATCCGTAGCTGCTGGTTGTGGTTCTTTCGAGCCCCACGTTGAATGGCGTCATTTGCGGCTGGTCGTCCTAAAGGTCTCACACAGATTGCCTCGGCTGAGATCTTATCTCGTGGGTGTTGAAGAAATAATAACCACAGTTATTATTGTGAAACCTTTTTTATTCCAGTCCACAGTAAATGCTACTCTTCCTACCATATACCCTTTGTTATCGACTTCGTCACTGACTTTTCCTCGCGGTACTGGACGGCGCTGATACTAATGTTGCAGGGGTGTTGTAATAATGTCGGAGTGTGTTGTAGAGCTCTCGGTGTGTGTTGTAGGACTCGCGGGGTGTATTACAGGACTGGGCTCGGGGTGTATTGTATGACTGGGCGTATTACAGGTCTGGGGTCGGGATGTACTACATGACTGGGCGTATCACAGGACTGGGGGTATTACGTGACTGGGGTTTTAAAATGCGTGTTCGCCGGTTTTATAACTTTCCCATTTCCCCTGACTATACCCTTACCTTCTGTCCACGCAGTTTGCAGTGATTGGTGGAAATTCATATTGTACGCGCGGCTTCCGAATTTCCACCTATAGGCATGCCTGGTTGTGGCGGGAGTTCCAGAAGGGGATTCCGCCTCACTGCACATGGCGTCCCTATTAGCCTAACAAAAGGCACAAAAGGATTTTTCGTTCTTTGTTTAGCATTGTCTGCGCCGTCACCTTAATGATGGTTTTACCCTGAGTTGGAGCAAATTCTGGCTGACACACGCCTCTACCTGCCACACTGAATGATCGGTTGGCGAATATTTTGTTTAAGAATTTGCTTTAGCAATTGATTTGATTTATCCCGCTACAAGTTAAAGAGTTTTTAAAGAAAATTTTTGTTTTCGGAGTCTCAGCTTAAAAATTCATTATTAAAACTCCACATAAAATAGTGCATATGATCTATATAAAATGAAAAAATGTTCTTAAATGAAACAGCATACATTATTATTCTAGATCTCTTTAATGTAGTAAAATTATATGCTGTAAAAGAATGAAGTGCAAAAGTAAGGTGTAAGTACATTTTTCAAGATACCAATAAACTGAAGTGAAGATTTATCATTTGAGTCCTGACAATAATGGTGGTGGTGGCAGTGGTGGTGGGGGTGGGGGTAGGTGGTGGTGGGGATGGTGGTAGGTTGGTGGTGGAGGTGGGGGTAGGTGGTGGTGGTTGGGGGGTGATGGTAGGGGATGGTGGCAATCTTAATATTAATATAATAATATATTCCGCTGAAATGTAAACATCTTGTTCCCACATGACTGTTATTGATCTTATTTCAATATGAAATACACTATTAAACAATAATAATTAATGAAGCTAAATGCTGGGGGAAGGGTTATGTACCCGGAATGATGTTACAAAAATCAATGTCACTATATGATAAATGTACATCACTATTTACCTCCCACCGATTGAAATATTCTGACAGCTTTTCATCCTGTATGCCTGTGGCAAAAACCTCACCAGAACCACTTGCCATTTTTCACAGGAAATGGACTGCATACAAACACAGACTGAGGGGCTGTTTAGCGTTATGAAAGCCAGAAATTCCATTATAAACTTACCTTTGGAGGAACATATACTGGGCTTGTCAAGGGTTTGCATTCATTCACTACAGGGTGGCACAAAAATATATTTACAGAATAATGACTTGCAGGTCAGTATGGTACCCAACAGCAGCAGAAGCGGATGAGAATCCTCGTGATAGGGAGGTGCAGATCAGGCTCTGTAGCCATGGTGAAGGCAACTGATCTAGGGGACGGAAACCCCAAAATAAAATTACCTTGTTACTCCAGGTTGGGGGTTGGATCGCGAGGCTGACAACCTCACATCCGGAAAACAATTACCGTTGAGAAACCCTATGGATATAGCTGGACTGATCTGAGGAAATGAACTGGCAAACGAAAATGGATAAATGACTGGAACTTAGCTACTTGGAATGTGAGGAGTCTGTACAGAGCTGGAGCACTGAAGAATTTAATAAATAAGTTGAGGAAATATAATATTGTAACTTTTGGTGTGGGTGTAAAGTAAAGTAGACAGATGTAGTCGAGATAAAGAAACACTTTTATTTCCGTAAACAGTAACTTTGTACACTCGTTGCAACAACAAGAAAGTCTTTCGATTCTCCAACAGCACGGCTCCGAACTCGTAACACAAAGAACTAACTCTTCTCCGTCGGCACAACGCTTCACATCGTCTGTCCGTCTCCGTCGGCACGACTACTCAACCTTCACATACGTCTGACTGACTGTCTGGACTGTCCCTTCTCACACTTTACCGCTATTTATATCTCCCCGGCACAAATCTGGAAGCTTCAGGAACGTTCACTTATTGCGGTGAGATACAAAGCAGAGAAGATTCTCGAAGTGTCTATCCTTTTCTCTCTTTCGGCAAGCGCCCCAACAATGCGGCCACTCTCTGTCTCTTTCCTTCGGCTCCTTTGCGGTAGTGCCGACAATAATGCGATGGGTGACACTGCTGTTGTCGGCAATTAGATGCGGCGAGCGCGGTGACACTGCTCCCTCCTCAAGCTGGTCGTCCCGACCAGCACTATCACTGCGGCATCTCCCTTGCGCCCCGGTGGACTAACCCATCGAACCTCTTCTCCAGGAGGCACGATCCTAGGTATCGCTGTTGGATAGTGTCCCTTGGTCCAGGTAGGACGACGTATGCCATCCTGCTTCGAAATTCTGCAACAGTACCGCCGGTCTTGACGGTCCCTCGTCCAGTTGCCCTTCTTCCTGGTGTGTTGACGGGCCATCCTGCGCACTTGAAAACGGCTCACTAGGTACCATGTCTGCCGACCTCTCTGGCGCACCTTCGCAGCCACCTTGCTTCCGATGGGTCCGGCAACAAACCCCATCACATCAGCGCGTGTCGCGTCCACCGCTGCACTCGTGTTCACTCGTGCTCGGCTCGGCCTCTCCTGTATCCTGCCGTCCAAGATGATGTCCACCATACTTCCGTTCACGGCACTATGTGTCAGGTGATTGGATGGCTCTGACGGTCCCCCCATGTCACACGCCAAGTCGGTTCTCGCGTGTTGCTCGTTTGCTTGTGCGCTTCCCTGCTGATCGTCCTCCACGTCATATCCTGGTTGGTTACGTACCCGACACACTCCTCCAGAGGATCCTCGACGACGTCCCTGAACTGCCCCTTTATCTTCCCCGAGACGTACACTTTCGTTATCTGAAACGGGCGCAACTGTCGCCTCGGCCACTAGGTGCTCCCTCCCCGGGTCTGTGCTATTCCGCCTGCCCCTGGCATCCAGTACTTTGACGCTCTCGTCAACTCTTACTACCAGGGTGCCAAGACGTTCCCCGTCGTCCTCCACAACATCCAAATGCTGGCAGAGGTCTTCCACCTTTTCGCCGAGTTCTTCCACGGCTTCCGTCACGCCAATCAGTTCGCCGAGTTGTTCCACGTCTTCCGTCACGCCAATCAGTTCGCCGAGTTGTTCCACGTCTTCCGTCACGCCAATCAGTTCGCCGAGTTGTTTCACGTCTTCCGTCACGCCAATCAGTTCGCCGAGTTGTTTCACGTCTTCCGTCACGCCAATCAGTTCGCCGAGTTGTTCCACGTCTTCCCTCACATCATCTGAAACGGGCGCAACTGTCGCCTCGGCCACTAGGTGCTCCCTCCCCGGCTCCGCGCTATTCCGTCTGCCCCTGGCATCCAGTACTTTGACGCTCTCGTCAACTCTTACTACCAGGGCGCCAAGACGTTCCCCGTCGTCCTCCACGACGTCCACATGCTGGCAGAGGTCTTCCACCTTTTCGCCGAGTTCTTCCACGTCTTCCGTCACGCCAGTCAGTTCGCCGTCAATTTTCGCCGATAGCTCGGTCTTCATCTCTTTCAGCTCGGCAGCGAGGTTGTCGTTTGCCGTCTTCATTTTGGCAGCGAGGTTGTCGTTTGCCGTCTTCATTTCAGCCATTTCCGTCTTCATTTCGGCGAATAATTCTTTCATCATTGCCATCATCCTGGTTTCCGAATCTCCCTCCATCTTGGTTCTAACGTTGCAACTTCTAACGACGATGTAACGAAACTAGAAGCAATTCGACGGATCCCACTTCTGGCACCAGTGTAACTTTTGGTGTGGGTGTAAAGTAAAGTAGACAGATGTAGTCGAGATAAAGAAACACTTTTATTTCCGTAAACAGTAACTTTGTACACTCGTTGCAACAACAAGAAAGTCTTTTTCGATTCTCCAACAGCACGGCTCCGAACTCGTAACACAAAGAACTAACTCTTCTCCGTCGGCACAACGCTTCACATCGTCTGTCCGTCTCCGTCGGCACGACTACTCAACCTTCACATACGTCTGACTGACTGTCTGGACTGTCCCTTCTCACACTTTACCGCTATTTATATCTCCCCGGCACAAATCTGGAAGCTTCAGGAACGTTCACTTATTGCGGTGAGATACAAAGCAGAGAAGATTCTCGAAGTGTCTATCCTTTTCTCTCTTTCGGCAAGCGCCCCAACAATGCGGCCACTCTCTGTCTCTTTCCTTCGGCTCCTTTGCGGTAGTGCCGACAATAATGCGATGGGTGACACTGCTGTTGTCGGCAATTAGATGCGGCGAGCGCGGTGACACTGCTCCCTCCTCAAGCTGGTCGTCCCGACCAGCACTATCACTGCGGCATCTCCCTTGCGCCCCGGTGGACTAACCCATCGAACCTCTTCTCCAGGAGGCACGATCCTAGGTATCGCTGTTGGATAGTGTCCCTTGGTCCGGGTAGGACGACGTATGCCATCCTGCTTCGAAATTCTGCAACAGTACCGCCGGTCTTGACGGTCCCTCGTCCAGTTGCCCTTCTTCCTGGTGTGTTGACGGGCCATGCTGCGCACTTGAAAACGGCTCACTAGGTACCATGTCTGCCGACCTCTCTGGCGCACCTTCGCAGCCACCTTGCTTCCGATGGGTCCGGCAACAAACCCCATCACATCCGCGCGAGTCGCGTCCACCGCTGCACTCGTGTTCACTCGTGCTCGGCACGGCCTCTCCTGTATCCTGCCGTCCAAGATGATGTCCACCATACTTCCGTTCACGGCACTATGTGTCAGGTGATTGGATGGCTCTGACGGTCCCCCCATGTCACACGCCAAGTCGGTTCTCGCGTGTTGCTCGTTTGCTTGTGCGCTTCCCTGCTGATCGTCCTCCACGTCATATCCTGGTTGGTTATGTACCCGACACACTCCTCCAGAGGATCCTCGACGACGTCCCTGAACTGCCCCTTTATCTTCCCCGAGACGTACACTTTCGTTATCTGAAACGGGCGCAACTGTCGCCTCGGCCACTAGGTGCTCCCTCCCCGGGTCTGTGCTATTCCGCCTGCCCCTGGCATCCAGTACTTTGACGCTCTCGTCAACTCTTACTACCAGGGCGCCAAGACGTTCCCCGTCGTCCTCCACGACATCCAAATGCTGGCAGAGGTCTTCCACCTTTTCGCCGAGTTCTTCCACGGCTTCCGTCACGCCAATCAGTTCGCCGAGTTGTTCCACGTCTTCCGTCACGCCAATCAGTTCGCCGAGTTGTTCCACGTCTTCCGTCACGCCAATCAGTTCGCCGAGTTGTTTCACGTCTTCCGTCACGCCAATCAGTTCGCCGAGTTGTTTCACGTCTTCCGTCACGCCAATCAGTTCGCCGAGTTGTTCCACGTCTTCCCTCACATCATCTGAAACGGGCGCAACTGTCGCCTCGGCCACTAGGTGCTCCCTCCCCGGCTCCGCGCTATTCCGTCTGCCCCTGGCATCCAGTACTTTGACGCTCTCGTCAACTCTTACTACCAGGGCGCCAAGACGTTCCCGTCGTCCTCCACGACGTCCACATGCTGGCAGAGGTCTTCCACCTTTTCGCCGAGTTCTTCCACGTCTTCCGTCACGCCAGTCAGTTCGCCGTCAATTTTCGCCGATAGCTCGGTCTTCATCTCTTTCAGCTCGGCAGCGAGGTTGTCGTTTGCCGTCTTCATTTTGGCAGCGAGGTTGTCGTTTGCCGTCTTCATTTCGGCGAATAATTCTTTCATCATTGCCATCATCCTGGTTTCCGAATCTCCCTCCATCTTGGTTCTAACGTTGCAACTTCTAACGACGATGTAACGAAACTAGAAGCAATTCGACGGATCCCACTTCTGGCACCAGTGTAACTTTTGGTGTGGGTGTAAAGTAAAGTAGACAGATGTAGTCGAGATAAAGAAACACTTTTATTTCCGTAAACAGTAACTTTGTACACTCGTTGCAACAACAAGAAAGTCTTTTTCGATTCTCCAACAGCACGGCTCCGAACTCGTAACACAAAGAACTAACTCTTCTCCGTCGGCACAACGCTTCACATCGTCTGTCCGTCTCCGTCGGCACGACTACTCAACCTTCACATACGTCTGACTGACTGTCTGGACTGTCCCTTCTCACACTTTACCGCTATTTATATCTCCCCGGCACAAATCTGGAAGCTTCAGGAACGTTCACTTATTGCGGTGAGATACAAAGCAGAGAAGATTCTCGAAGTGTCTATCCTTTTCTCTCTTTCGGCAAGCGCCCCAACAATGCGGCCACTCTCTGTCTCTTTCCTTCGGCTCCTTTGCGGTAGTGCCGACAATAATGCGATGGGTGACACTGCTGTTGTCGGCAATTAGATGCGGCGAGCGCGGTGACACTGCTCCCTCCTCA
This sequence comes from Tenodera sinensis, assembly GCA_030765045.1. Classification (NCBI taxonomy): domain Eukaryota; kingdom Metazoa; phylum Arthropoda; class Insecta; order Mantodea; family Mantidae; genus Tenodera; species Tenodera sinensis. The sequence continues at coordinate 157,115,849 of CM060962.1, forward strand.
AGCTGGTCGTCCCGACCAGCACTATCACTGCGGCATCTCCCTTGCGCCCCGGTGGACTAACCCATCGAACCTCTTCTCCAGGAGGCACGATCCTAGGTATCGCTGTTGGATAGTGTCCCTTGGTCCGGGTAGGACGACGTATGCCATCCTGCTTCGAAATTCTGCAACAGTACCGCCGGTCTTGACGGTCCCTCGTCCAGTTGCCCTTCTTCCTGGTGTGTTGACGGGCCATGCTGCGCACTTGAAAACGGCTCACTAGGTACCATGTCTGCCGACCTCTCTGGCGCACCTTCGCAGCCACCTTGCTTCCGATGGGTCCGGCAACAAACCCCATCACATCCGCGCGAGTCGCGTCCACCGCTGCACTCGTGTTCACTCGTGCTCGGCACGGCCTCTCCTGTATCCTGCCGTCCAAGATGATGTCCACCATACTTCCGTTCACGGCACTATGTGTCAGGTGATTGGATGGCTCTGACGGTCCCCCCATGTCACACGCCAAGTCGGTTCTCGCGTGTTGCTCGTTTGCTTGTGCGCTTCCCTGCTGATCGTCCTCCACGTCATATCCTGGTTGGTTATGTACCCGACACACTCCTCCAGAGGATCCTCGACGACGTCCCTGAACTGCCCCTTTATCTTCCCCGAGACGTACACTTTCGTTATCTGAAACGGGCGCAACTGTCGCCTCGGCCACTAGGTGCTCCCTCCCCGGGTCTGTGCTATTCCGCCTGCCCCTGGCATCCAGTACTTTGACGCTCTCGTCAACTCTTACTACCAGGGCGCCAAGACGCTCCCCGTCGTCCTCCACGACATCCAAATGCTGGCAGAGGTCTTCCACCTTTTCGCCGAGTTCTTCCACGGCTTCCGTCACGCCAATCAGTTCGCCGAGTTGTTCCACGTCTTCCGTCACGCCAATCAGTTCGCCGAGTTGTTCCACGTCTTCCGTCACGCCAATCAGTTCGCCGAGTTGTTTCACGTCTTCCGTCACGCCAATCAGTTCGCCGAGTTGTTTCACGTCTTCCGTCACGCCAATCAGTTCGCCGAGTTGTTCCACGTCTTCCCTCACATCATCTGAAACGGGCGCAACTGTCGCCTCGGCCACTAGGTGCTCCCTCCCCGGCTCCGCGCTATTCCGTCTGCCCCTGGCATCCAGTACTTTGACGCTCTCGTCAACTCTTACTACCAGGGCGCCAAGACGTTCCCGTCGTCCTCCACGACGTCCACATGCTGGCAGAGGTCTTCCACCTTTTCGCCGAGTTCTTCCACGTCTTCCGTCACGCCAGTCAGTTCGCCGTCAATTTTCGCCGATAGCTCGGTCTTCATCTCTTTCAGCTCGGCAGCGAGGTTGTCGTTTGCCGTCTTCATTTTGGCAGCGAGGTTGTCGTTTGCCGTCTTCATTTCGGCGAATAATTCTTTCATCATTGCCATCATCCTGGTTTCCGAATCTCCCTCCATCTTGGTTCTAACGTTGCAACTTCTAACGACGATGTAACGAAACTAGAAGCAATTCGACGGATCCCACTTCTGGCACCAGTGTAACTTTTGGTGTGGGTGTAAAGTAAAGTAGACAGATGTAGTCGAGATAAAGAAACACTTTTATTTCCGTAAACAGTAACTTTGTACACTCGTTGCAACAACAAGAAAGTCTTTTTCGATTCTCCAACAGCACGGCTCCGAACTCGTAACACAAAGAACTAACTCTTCTCCGTCGGCACAACGCTTCACATCGTCTGTCCGTCTCCGTCGGCACGACTACTCAACCTTCACATACGTCTGACTGACTGTCTGGACTGTCCCTTCTCACACTTTACCGCTATTTATATCTCCCCGGCACAAATCTGGAAGCTTCAGGAACGTTCACTTATTGCGGTGAGATACAAAGCAGAGAAGATTCTCGAAGTGTCTATCCTTTTCTCTCTTTCGGCAAGCGCCCCAACAATGCGGCCACTCTCTGTCTCTTTCCTTCGGCTCCTTTGCGGTAGTGCCGACAATAATGCGATGGGTGACACTGCTGTTGTCGGCAATTAGATGCGGCGAGCGCGGTGACACTATGATTGCTGCAATTCAGGAGATTAAATGGAGGGAGTCAGAAATATTTGATATTGGTGATTATACTATGTGTTATAGTGGGTGTAAAAATCATAATATATTTGGAACTGGGTTTTTAATGCATAAAAATGTAAAGAAACACTTGTTGGACTTCCAACATATTGATGAGCAGATATGTTGTACATAAGTGAAACGAAAGTTCTTTAACGCAACAATTGTTCATGTGCATGCACACACAGAGGAAAAAGATGAACAGGACAAAAATTCATTTTATGATCTTTTGGAGAGAACTTAACAACAAATTCCCAAACATGACACTGTTATAGTAATGGGTGATATGAAAACTAAAATTGGGAAAACCCAAATGAGACCTATTGTAGGTAATTCAGTCTACTTAATGAATCCAATAATAATGGCCAAAGACTGTATGACTTTGCTGTTAGTAAAAATATGACAATTAGCAGCACAACTTTCAACATAAAAATATTCATTTGCAAACTTGGGTCTCTCATGATGGCCTGAATAGAAATCAAATTGACCATGTTAAGATCAAGGCATACATCGGATATTACTGATGTTAGAAGCCAAAGAGGTGCTGATTGTAACACTGATAATTTCATGGTATGAGTAAGATACAGACCAAAACTTTCCAATATACAAAATTTAAGAGGAAAGAAGATAATAAAGTATGACTCTGAGAAGCTTAAAGATTCATTAATTGTAAATGTTTATAAAAATTTAATTGTAGAGAATATCAGTAAACAGGAAATAGAGAATACTAATGTAAAGAAATAATGGTCTATTATTAAAGAAAGTATTAAATCAGCAGCCACAGAAATATTAGGGGCAGTAAAACAAACTCAAAGAACTCGATGGTTTGATGAAGACTGTCAAAAAGCAATAGACGTAAGAAAGAAATTCAGAATGGATTGTTGCAAAGGAACACGAGCAATAGCTGAGAAATACATAGATACCAGGAAGGAGGTAAAAAGAATATGCAGAATGAAGAAAAAGAGCTTGCAAGAAAATTTAATCTACAATCTACATGAAAAGTTTGGCTGAAATGAAAGTAAAAATTTCTTTGAAGGTGCACATAAGCTCAAAAATGGGTTCTAAGCTAGAACGAACCTTTGCAAAGATAAAGATGGCAATTTAGTGGGTGGAAAGCACAAAGGTTATTTAATCCTGGGATATAAAGTACTTACAATAGTAAGTCACCATTAGGGTAATTTGTCTCTGATGTGGGACTGCCTTTGTGGTTTACCAGGAGAAATACGAACTGGTTTGAGAATTTAATGCCATTCTGGCAGTTTGTCACAATAGCTCAGTGGTAGAGCAGCCGCCCGGTAAGCGGAAGGTCTGTGGTTCAAATCCCAGTTGTGGCATTGAATTTTTAAGTTCCAGTTCTACCTCTTAAACTTTGCCCACACACGGGTTGTGTGTTTAAAAACACCAACAGTAAGTTTGTTGGCATAAATAAATAATAATTACCATCTGAAGGTTATTTAATCCTGGGATATAAAGTACTTACAATAGTAAGTCACCATTGGGGTAATTTGTCTCTGATGTGGGACTGCCTTTGTGGTTTACCAGGAGAAATACGAACTGGTTTGAGAATTTAATGCCATGCTGGCAGTTTGTCACAATAGCTCAGTGGTAGAGCAGCCGCCCGGTAAGCGGAAGGTCTGTGGTTCAAATCCCAGTTGTGGCATTGAATTTTTAAGTTCCAGTTCTACCTCTTAAACTGATCACATATTCACACTGAGACAATGTTTAGAGAAATTTTATGACAATAATATCCATTACATCAGTTAATATCTAGATTTTAAACAAGCATATGATACCATTGACAGAATATATATTTTACATGCTATGGCCAATCTTGGTATCCCATTAAAATTAATTAAACTGAAAATGACTCTTGACTAAAATAGTAAGGGTCAAAATACAAAATAAGCTATCTAATAGTTACCCCACACATGGAATCAGACAAGGAGATTCATTGTGAACTATATTGTTTAATATTGGGTTAGAACAAGTAATCAGAAATATTAATAAAGGTGGTTCAATTTTTAATAGATCCTTTCAATGCTTGTCCTATGCCGATGATATTGTTTTCCTTACAAAAAACTTAACTGTTTTAAATGAGGCACTAAAAGAACTACAAAATGAGGCTAATAAAGCAGGATTAAAGATTACCATAAATAAAACAAAAGATATGGTAAACAATAATGACAGAGAAATTAATATTAAAATTAATGAAAATGTATATGATAAAGTGTCATCTTTTAGGTATCTTGGCTCAGTCATTACCAATCAAAATGAAACACTAATAGACATATTAGAAAAAATTTCATCTGCTAATCGATGCTTTCATGCTCTAGATCCTCTAATGACAGCAAGGTATATATCCAAGAAGATCGAAGTAAGGTGAGGAAGGTATAACAACTTGCAATATATGGGAAAGAAAAGTGCTCAGAAAGATTTATGTATCGACTAAGGAAAATGGCTACTGGAGAATAAGAACAAATTCAGAACTGCAAATCTTGTATAAAGATACAGATATTATCTCTGATATTAAAATAAAAAGATTACAGTGGCTGAGCCATGTTATCAGAATGGACGAAGAACGAATGCCAAGAATTGTTATGGAGGCTAAAATAGATGGTAGAAGGAAAGTTGGAAGATCAAAGAAGAAATGAATTGATGATGTACACACTGGAATTAGAAGAACAAACATTAGGAGTTGGAGAGCTAAAGCACGAGATCGATCAGAATGGAGGACATTCATCAGGTAGGCCAAGGTTATACTAAAAGGACTGAGAGGCTGAAGAAGAACAAGTCAGTATAATTGGCTTGAATACTGAAGTGACCATTCTTCCAAATCTCCTCACATTGGCTTTGGCACTTTAATGCCATGGTTCTAAGAAGGTTAAGTACTGTTAGTCCTGTCAGATTTATGGTAGAGGGTAGGCATGCAGGATATTCCAGTGCTGGGCACTATTATCTTATTCCTTAGGTCATCAATATGTCAATGAAGATACATCAATGTTTAGTGGCTAGCTCATCAATGAATTTGATTGGTTCAAGCACCTAAAGTGTGCGAATTAGCAGAGCAGTAAGTGAATGGAGTGGTGAGGGGCACAAACTGTTTTAACACATTACATGCACCAAGTTCAGTTACCATCTTATTCTTCAGTTGTGTACAGCTGTTTGTTTCTATAGTTATTCTAATGAGTGCTTATTTTATCAAACATCAGTATAGGGAAACAGAAATTATACGGCAGGTTTTAACTAAGAGAGAATGGTAATCGAGCTGCAGAAAGGGAGTGTTCACTGAGTAAGAACTTGTAAGAGACAGGCACAAAGTGAAAGTGCAACTGGAATCTATGCTATTCAAGAAGCTCTCTTCATGGTCCTAAAACCTACAAATTCCGAGAATTTGATACTGTGGTACTAACATATAGTTGCCAAACAATGGATCTTGTGTTTCATAGGCAACAATCCAACAATATCAGCTACAGTTAAAAAGTACAGTCATTTCAAGAGTATCATAAATGCTTATGTAAATAAAGGATGCTTTTTAGTTCAATGTATAAAAACTTACCATTATTTATTTTTAATTGGAGTAGGTGTTAGCATAGTTGTTTGAGCATTACACAGTACTTCTGTTCCCCCTTCTTCCCCTCTTCTTTCTTTTTAGCTTTGGACAGTGTAATGAGGCTGTGCTTGAATACGTGACTTGTTACTCCCATAATTGTACATTAGTCCTGAAAGTTAATGAGGCCAGTCTTGAATAATTTATTTTTCACATAAGGGTCACACTGTGTGTTTACGTGATGGTTATGTGTTGGGAATTAGAAGTATAAAGAACTGTAAATATAAAATTTGTTATGCTACATTTTCATGTTTTTGTGAACAATTGGCTATCTTTAGGTGCTGAAGTCTTGCACAGATATGAGAATACAGTTTTTTTAAAAATGACTTGGTACCATAAAGAATTTTGATTATTTTTTACACATTTTCGTCTATGAATTTCAGAAAAATATAAATTGTATTATTAAATAATTTTAGCTGAGGCTTCATATACATGTTACCTGAAACACTCATCCATACTGTTTCATTATTTTCAGATACTTAACTTGATGAAACGAGGGGAAAAGATACGGAAAACAAGTCAGACCAATATGAACGAGCGCAGTTCCCGCTCTCATACAATCTTTCGTCTAGTAAGTATGTTGTATGTCCTTGTAAGTTTCATTTGCATTCCTAATTGCTGCATTGCATCCTTTCAACTTTTATTTTCTTCAATTAATATACAGTATTTAAATTTTATGTATTACTAATCTTTTTTTTAATTGAAGTTGCCCATTACTTAATTACTAACATAAGAAAAGTTTACAAAATGGTGAACTTGTCCAAATTAGTAAACATCCTTCATTCAAGACTGACTACTTATTCTTTATCCTGTTCGTGTCTTATTATGGTGGCATTTTCCTTAGCCGTGTAACTTTTGCAGAACATCTCTTGGTTCCTGTGTGTGACATGTTTTGTGCAGATTAGCTTTACTTTTTTCATTATGTAACTCTCAACTCTTGCAATGGATTACATTAATGACTGATACTTCAAAAGTATTATTTTTTTTATTTCTATTTTGCAAAGATAATAGAAAGTGGACTTCAGGATGAGGAGGAAAATGGAGCTGTCCAAGTTTCACATCTTAACCTTGTGGATTTGGCTGGATCAGAGCGCGTTGACCAAAGTGGTGCAATAGGTGACAGATTAAAAGAAGGTTGTTCAATCAACACATCTCTCTTCATACTTGGTCGTGTAATCTCTCAGCTTAGTGAAGGCCAAGAGTAAGTATAAACTATAATTTATTAATCTTGTAACAATCTGCTGATGCAGTTTTTCTGTTACTTTAAATGTGCAGTAGCAGCTAGAGGAAGTAGTAAACTTATTAGAGTAATCAGGGGCAAGAGTCTGCAGTTTTCAGATACAAATACGTTTCTCTCAATATAATTAAATTGTTATTTTTCTCCTGATATATGCTACATGAGACTGCTTCTGTAGTGCAGTGGTAGTCCACCTGCCTCTGGCATGGAGGACCCAGGTTCGATCCCTGGTACTGGCATGGGGATTTTCCTCCCGCTGGAAGGTCTGGTACAGAGTGCAATCAGTCTTGTTAGGCCCCTAAGGGGCAAATTGAGGGGCTACTTGATAAAGAAGTAGCGACCCCAAGTTGTGAAGGCCACATAAGCAGCTGGGAGGGCTTGGGACGCTGACCACATCCTACACTCCAGTTCTGCACTCGTGACACCTGTAGTGGGCAGAGGTGGGGATGCAACTGCTGGGTGGTAAGCCTTGGCCTGCTAAGTGCTGTTATGCTAGAGGTTATTTTTTATATGCTGTATGTTTATGCTATAGATCGGCAAAATTACATTCTTGACTATGTAAGTTAATAGGTGTTAATTATAAATATGTCATAAAAAAATAGGACCCCAAAAATCCTCTACACGGGACAAGATTCCAAACCTAAAACTTTTTTTTAAAGATTTTGAAGTATAATAAATTGTCCAAATGATCATAACTATACCTCAGACTTTTAGTTGCTAAAAATCTTGAATTAGGTACCTAAAATAGGTTCTATCACAAATCAAAATAGGTTCTAAAATTACAAAAACAGGTGAATAAAAACTGACATTTTATTTCCCATTACAACTTCGCCAAAACATTTGACAATGTACATATCCATAATTTGAGTCACAGTAAACAACTAACACCTTTGAGAGGTAGAATCGGAACTGGAAAATTTAATGCCACAGCTGGGATTTGAACCATAGACCCTCTGTTTACCAGGCAGGTGAACTAACCATTAAGCTACTGTGGCAGCCTGCCAGAACAACATTGAATTCTCCAACCGATTTATATTTTTCTCCCAGTAAACCACAAAGGCAGTTTCACATCAGAGACAATTACCCCAATGGTGACTTACTATCGTAAGTACTTTATGTCCCGGGATTAAACAACCTTTAGATGGTAATGATTTATTTATGCCGACAAACTTGCTGTTGGTGTTTTTAAACACACAAGCCAGGTGTGGGCAATGTTTGAGAGGTAGAATCAGAGCTGAAAAATTCAATGCTACAGTAAGTTTGTTAGCATAAATAAATAATAACTAGGGCTCAGATTTTTAGGTAAATATTTTGTTTGCATCCTAGTATGAACTTGAAACTAAGTTTAATGACCTGGATATTCACGTTGGAGCAAATATTTTACGTTTTGTTGCACATAAAAATGCATATTTCCTGATTTTTTATTTAAATAAATATTTTGGGATATTCACATAAATTACACAAAAATTGCATAAAGGAAACATTTTTAAAATAATTTTCACATAAATCACATAAAAGCAGCAGCAAATTATTTTTAACCAGTCACCATCTACTTCTTTAATGCTCAATTATGTAGGTTGTATGTCGTAATTTGTTATTCATTATTGGAAGAACTGATGTCAGCTATAGTATCCCTTCAGTTCGAAGAGAATATAAACATCCTGGTTGATCAAGCAACATAAGCCTGCAAGATACCAGGGAATTTCTCCACTGCAGGTGTTATCGCTTCACAATCTGGCTAGTATATGTACCAATACTTGTTAAACTGTATAGTCAATTAGTCATTTGTGAATCCATAAAGTTTATATGACATTCTACAGTTGTGTTGTGTTGGGAAATTATAAATCGACAACTTTGAGTTCTCAATGAATTAAACATGTCTTAGAGTGAAAAGTAGTGCAAGTGCAATACTGTGTTAAATCTTTGTTTCTTCTGTGATTTCATGAAGAAACTGGAATCAGTAGGAATGTCTTTGGGAGAAGCAGTTCAAGTACAAATAACACAAGTAATTAGACACCACACTTATAGTGAAGTGTGGTCTCTAATTACTTGTGTTATTTGTGGATCAATTTACTTCACTGTTAATAGCTTCAGGTGTGTATATTTAAGCAGTTCAAGTAGTTCTGAATGTGGAGAGAAAGGGCAAATCCTGCAGCACAAAACTTAAAAATCTGATGTCTTGCACTCATGTGACTTCCTCTACTCTTGTACTAATCATTTGCACAAGCTCATATTTGTATATCTTCTTCGTGTTAGTAGAGATAAATATATTGCTTATTTCCTTGTAGGTAGAAGTGGAATATGACAGTATAGTAGGCTTTGAGTAATAGTTTACGTTACAAAAAATTTATATTTGGACATAGATTGTGTGTTTTAGCGAGACCAACATTTTGTTTTATATAATAACATTTGGTCTATCTCTTACGATTTACGAGTTATTCAAAAGTCATTCAGAGTAAACAGGACTGCATGGGCTATAGCCAGAAAGTTCAAACTATACATTTCATTTGTCATAAAAATATCTTAAACATATGTCATTTTAATCATAATCGTTAGCCATCTTCAAGAAAATCATAATTTTTGAAAAATTGTACATGGAAAGGATAGTTTAGAGTGGAGCAATTTTCTTCAAAATATTTGTATCACATCCTTGAAAAACATTAAACTTATATACCAACTTAGGTTTTTAACCGACTTTTCGTTTTTGAGTTAATCTGCCCACAAACTGACAGACACACACGCGTGCACATGCATACACCTATTTCTGAAAATGCTTTTTTTTTTCTGGGGGGGGGGGGGATTCAGGGGGCCTCAAAACATATTTCCGATGAAATCTCAACATCGAATTTTTGGGTGGAATACCTTCCTCTACCTAAGTTGTAGAGAAAGTGAAAAGAAAATACAAGCAAGTGTTCGAAAATAATAGTGGATTTAACAGTCTGTAAAATTTCAAATGTGTTGGATAGGCAACATGAAGACATTGTTGTGAGTGTGAGTGACATTCCATGTTATGATTATGTTAGACTTACTTCTTGTGATGTGGAACGATCATTTTCGAAATTCAAGACATTTCTTTGTGACAATTGTCAATCTTTGGGGATGGAACATTTGAGGAAGCATGTGGTCGTATACCGTAACTCTACAGTACCTGATGATCCTTTCCAAGAGTAATGTCTGGTGAGTACCACGTTCATTTATATTGTTTCGGCCATTCAGATCTTAAAAATATGTTATTTGTTTTAGCACATGTCTTTTACTTTTTAGCACACATTTTTGACACTTATAGCACATAAAAAGTAAATATTTTCCATGTTTTTAGCATCTAAAAATCTAATCCTAATAAGAATAACACCTTTCCTAAGCTTTCCATTGAGAAATTGCATTGCTGGCCAGATAACACCATCTTATAAGTTGAAAATGAGTGTTCCACATCAACTGGTGTCACTGGAGCATATTTAAAGTTGGTATAAGAGGCAAGGGTTCAGCACTTTCATATGTTCAGGTGTTTTGCCAGAGAAGATGTCAGGAACTGTGCAGAGAACTGTCAGTCCTGGGTTTGTTTAAACCACTAATTTGAATTTTTCAGAAACTTTTTATCCAACATAACTAGTAACCAAGTTGATGTTTTCTGTCACCTCTTCTATCAATCCCAGTTGTGTGTAGACTGGTTTGCCTGAAGACTTGAGGGTATTAATAGTGAGAACTAGAAATACATAATGTAATTTCATGAATGCATTATCATGGACAGTTGTTGGGTCCTCAGAAGTTCTTTATTTGAAGTAATGCTCACGGCATCCTCCCCTAGTTTCAAAACAATATTCTTAATGTCCTCCATATTCTGCATTGTTCACTGTGATTGTTGTTAAGGTATGACTAGTATACAGGCTTGCATAGTTTCCATATTACCAAATGAAATTGAAAAATGTGAAATTAGGTAAAAATAGGTTCTAACGTGAATTTAGCTATTTTTAGATTGTATAGGACCACCATTTTCAAACATATATTTCCATAATTAGTATATCCATAACTTTTATCTTCTGTACATCGTGAGGAACAAAATAGGTTTTTACCTAAACTGGTCATAACTCAGTGGAGTTTTGTTTTTTGAACTGATATTGTTAAATAAATGTTGTTAGCTAATGCTGGATTTCTGACAATGAAGTCATTAATCCTCTTGCTCTCCAATATTTTTCACTGATGGATGGGGCACTAGAAGTGGTCTCGGTCCATTTCCTCTTGCAGAACACATAGAGGACAGAGTGATGAAGAATATATCCCAATTCTGTTTAAATGTTTTGCCAGACAATCATGTCCTGTAATCAACCTGAAGGTTGCAACTGCCATTTTTCGAGGACACTCAGGAATTACTGTTTGAATATTTGGTAGTTCCCATCTTTTATTTTTTGATTTTGTTAGGTGTTTTGGTGACAACTTCAAAGTAATTGCTATAATTGTCGTCCTGGAATCAGAGAATAACTGTTAAATAAATAAAACATTTTATATTCTTATTACTATCATCATCATCATCATCATCATCATCATCATCATCATCATCATCATCATCATCATCATCATCATCATCATCATCATCATCATTTTGTTGTTGTTGTTATTGTTATTATTATTATTATTATTATTATTATTATTATTATTATTATTATTATTATTATTATTATTATTATTATTATTGTTATTATTATTGTTGTTATTATTATTGTTGTTATTTTTATTGTTGTTATTATTACTATTATTATTGTTATTGTTAGTATTATTGTTGTTTATTATAAATATGATGATTATGATGATTATAATGATGATTATTATTGTTCTTGTTCTTGTCATTCTTGTTGTTGTTCTTGTTCTTCTTGTTGCAGAAAGAACACAGAATACACTTTCAAATCAAAACAGTAAATGAGGGTGATTCTGAGTTCATAATACTGTTCACTGAGGTGAATATTTAGAGCACAAAGGATTTCAGTGTCTTAAGCAATTCAGACAGCTGAATACTAATGCTAGCATAAACCACAAAACATTCTTCATAAGAAGTGCACTTTTTGTGCCACCTCATAGAGTCACAATCCAATCTTATGTGGAAGGATCCTCTCAATCCATGTCACACCCTGGACAAATTGATTTTTTCAGGTGGCTCAGGTTTTTGCTTGTAGTTTGTTTTGCCTCTTTTTGCTTTTCCTTTTTGTCTTTAGTACCAGCATGGAAAGACAATTTCCTATTGAAAACATTCACAGATTACTCCTCTCCATTTCTATTGCAAGCTTATGAAGTGTCACAATCAATATATAAGATTACTTTGCTTTTTCCATTCTTTTCCTTTTGAATTCCACAGCAAGTATTTCCAAGGGTTAATATTGCTTTTCTCCATGGTTCTCTGGTGATTCACAGAGTGAGCACTCATGTTGTGATACATCTGTAATGCTGGCTTTCTTAACACTGGATGTTCAGGGTTGAGGTAACTGCTGGTCAACATGAGTCAGTGTTGTCGGTGAGAGTTGGATCTCTAATCAGTTACCTGCTAAGGAATGAAGTCTTGCTCACCAAATTTCAGTTGATCAATGGGCACAATACCACAGACTTCCAACTTTTGACGGCATTCTGTCGTACTGCTCTTAAAATATGCTTTCCTAAACAGCTCAGCAACTTGAAATTGTGTTATGACCTGCCTGGGTTAGTTACCATCCACTAGTTAAATAGGTGCTATAAAAATCTTTAAGATCTATGAAATAACATCTGTTAAGCAGCTGCATCTTGTAGCTGCTTTGTAGTGGCAAACTGAAGATGAGTGCTGTTCTCTCTGCAATATTAAACACCTTCTAGTGCTGTGTAAGAGGTATGATTGTGTCTAAAATCAGTAGTACAGACTTCTTCGTAGTTGCTCCAACATTATTCTTGAAGTGACTGCAATCAAGAGTTCAGAGTTAATTTAGCCCGAGTCTGATATAGACATCACCAAGCCTGGTGGTGCGCTGTTCATAAGTTATTCTGGAGAAAATTAATGCTGTGGCACATAATTCCCAGCAACGTTCATACAACAAATTTCAGTCACCAATTGGTCCCTCTCTACACATGCAACTTTCCCCACATCCCGTTTTCCTTTTGTAGTGATAATTTTTGGGGTTTTGTTGGGTACTATGGTAATCTCAGTTTCATCCATATTGTGGGCCTGGGTAACAGAGAAATTGCATTTGCAAATTAGGTAAATAGCATCAGATCATCTCTAATAATTACAACATATTTTCACTTATATCGATATATAACCTCAAATTAATTGCTGTGTAAACAATATAACAAGGGAACAATTACCTGCGATGTTCATTCACCTGTAGTATATTATCAATTTGTGAAAATTGTTTCTTGATGTCAGCGTAATGCCACCCAGTTACATTGAGGGTAGCATTAGCAAATTTATGGGTGAATTTTCTGCCTATAACTTGTGCTTAAAGGTTAATCAAAGAGCACTGTTATGGGATCCGTAGTGTTTACAAACTAATAGTTGGACCTGATCCTTAGCCTCTGAATCAACAGTGGCAAACAGTGATGGGACAATACCTTTATTTCCTGATACTCTATATCAGTTCTGAGTTTTAAGCCTTGATACTCGATTCTCACTTTATAAAAAGCTGTAAATGTGATAGCTTGTTCACTGAATTATGTTCTTATTAGCAGTTTTTTGAGTATAAATGCATGTAACTAAAGCGCGTTTCACCCTTAGAAGACAGTACACGTTAAATGGAGCGCAGTGTTGCAACATGTACTAGTTGCGAATCTTTCTCCGCGCGCGACCCCGAGGTGACCAGAGTCCTGTACTTAGTACTTCAATTGCTGCTTGACGAGATGGGCACTTTTAACTTTGGTATCCATCCATGCCTTTGTTACTGTATGACCTAAATTTACAAATGACTCGTCTGTATAAACAATTGATTTCCCCTGGTCCCTAAACCTTTTTACGTCTTTTAGATATTTATGTCGCCATCTGATGGTATCGTCTCTTTCTATTAATATGCACTTCTTACCCCTCCTTTCATATTCGGACCCCAAATCATGTAAGAACCGACTAAGAGTGGCCCTTGAGAAATTTGGTTGTGTCTCATCACTGTTGAATAGTGACAAAATTATATTCAGCGTGGGTGGAATATTTGCAAACAGTAAAGAATGAACAATTCGCCGCAATCCACCTTGCACTATTCAATCATATTGCGTTAACCTAGCATTTTGTGTAGTCCCACCCTTTTTGCTTTCTTTTTCGATGGCGTTCTTAGAGACCTTTCATTACTTCCTTTTTAATCCTATACACTACTGCTTCTGAACACTCAATAGCCTTAGCTGTTTCTTTTACTTCCTTACACGCATTTTACTTAAAAAATAATCTAACACATTCATAATTATTTGGCGTTCCTTACTTCTTAATTTACCAACATATCGTCTCTTCCTAGCTTCCCCCTCCATAACTACAAATATTTACAAAAATATTAAACAAATAACGCAGTAACAGCTCACAGTTACACACACGGCTTCTTTCGAACTAATGTTAGTGCTGCTCCTTATACTATCTTCTGTGTCAGGCCTGGCGCTGAATAGATGAATACCTTTTGTTTGCCTTACTGGATAAAAGAAAGAGGTTACTGCCTTTTGGTTTATTTTAAAAACTTTCTCCAACCTTCCTCAACATTTGCTCTCGCTGGTTCCCTGATGTAAACTCAATAACAAAAAAGTTTCACACTGCGTAACTTTTGCAGTGCACAGATATAAAATTTTCCGAAAACATTTAATTTAAAAAATTATAACACTTAACTGAGTAAACATAGAGAATTCAAAGTAGGCAGGTAGTAGCACTATGGTCTACTCTACCTAAGTAAAAAATATAGATGCATTCTAGCAGTTAGTTAGTTAGCGCGTGATGAGTGTAGAAACAGCAAATATCGGACTTCTATTGAAAAAAACGTTTTCTGAAGAAATTTGGGCCTATAGAAATGTATAATGACTCTGAAAAGGATATAACCTGATAGAGAAAAAAATTCTGCATAGGATAATGTGTTCAAATCTGAAATTTATAACAACTGAATATTTATACCATGCTATTAGTAATCTGGCAACAGCGCAAGGGTAGAAAAGGACGCGGCTAATGGCAACTTGTATGCGCTAGATAGAGACAGAGATGTGCCATTTAACTCCATACTGTCTTCTAAGAGTGGAACGCTATATAATTTTGTTTTTGTTCATAGTTTTTGTGTCACGGCATGTTCTGACAGCGATGGGAAACTCATAGAGGTTCTGTAAACTTCACTCGGTGAATGAATGTAGCAACATATTGTTGTTGTTTGCTAATGCTCTGGCGCTTGGATTTTATCCATTCTCCGTTTGGCATCCCAGTAATAAGATGTTAATTGCGTGTGAAGATCTCCTATTTTTGGAATTGCTTGGCATATTAGTAAGTGTTCTTTGTCCATAATTGAATTTGGATGTATACAGAGGGTGCACTGTGGGGTATTATATATATTTATCTTATGAAGGCGTGCAGCTAGACAGTCATGACCAGTAGTCAAGAATGTAACATAATTCATTAAATTTCTTATATTGTGTGACTTACCACTGCATGAAAGTGTTTGTATGCATGTTTTACGTACTGCTTTGTTATTACAGTAATGTCTACTTTAAAATAGTACTATGCTTCACTCATGTTTTATTCAATATCACTGTTGTACCTCAATATCACTGTTGTATATTGGTAAAACAAAATATTTATGGAAATTATTTGTATGGTATACCTGTAGGGTGTGGCTGTGACAAAATTAGGCTTGCAAAACACATCTTAAGAGCTGGAAGGAAAAAACAAATATTTTCATGTGCTTTATTATCTCTAAGGCCCAGAAGTTCATGCCCTAAAAAGCTATGAAATATGCATGCAAATATGCTTGAAAAACTGAATGTCAATAAATATGCACTTAAAATACACTTCACATCCTTAATATTCTTCACTACAAACAAGTCAGCGAATTGGTGATTGCAATTGCATGAATGGTGATGTCAGGGAACATAACCCACCTTTGTACATGACACATGGTTCGAAGGAGGGGGTTTGAAAACTGCAGTGGTGGCATGAAGGAATTTATCTAACACATGTTTGATTTTATGTATGTTTAACACATATATAGAGATTGAAAGGGCTTTAACATTTAGTTTTCATTAAAATTCACAAGTACTGATGTACAAGAGCGTGTAGGTTTTCATCTGTTAAATTGCAATCTGCTTTTAGTCTTTACACTCTTCAGTTTAGAAAACAATTGCTCACATATATGTATATGTTGACCCAAACAAAGTAGTTTGTTGCATTTATATGCAGCAAATGAATGGAAAGATGGAGTTCTTGGCATATTAAGCTCTCTAAATAAATCTAAAACAGCTTTATTTTCTAATTTTGATTTTACACATTGACTTTTTAAGGTTTAGGTTTTTTAAAACTAGTGTACTTTTATCCACTTCTTCACTGGACTACAAAGCTTCAGTGAATATTTAAATGTCATGATTACATTTACGGACAAATGTTTGTTTTATATTATTTTAAAATGTCTTAACATTTCCTCTCTTTGACTTGCTTGTGATCTTCATGACAACATTTGTAATGTCCTTTAATGTTTTACTTGTAAACACAAATCAAAGCTTTAGGATAAAACAGACTTGTCCATAGTGTAACAAAAATATTGTTCTTCCCACTGCTCTTTGAATGGAAAGATTACCTTGCATTTTTGTGGTTTTGAAAGAACCATGTCATATTGATGAGCTGTATACCACTGTTTACGTTTGAGTGCATGTTAATTGAAAGGGGTAGGGCTACGTATTGCTTTGTCCCTGAAGGTGGTATTACAACATATCATCATCCGGTACAGTTTTGCTGATCCCTGCTATAAACAAAGGGAGGTAAAAATTAAACCTACATCTATAGTTGAGAAGTAGAAGCTTTTGATTCACTGCCCAAAAGAAGTGACGAGTTGCAGTTCACAACCACGTGACAGACGTTTTCAAACTTGAAAGATTGCACCATGTCTCTGAAGATGGATTTATATCTTGAAAAACACCTCTCTGCAATACAGAGTGATAATGGCATATACTTAAACAGTGCTACCTAGTTTGCAGTAAAAGACGGTTCATGTAAGTTAATTGTAGTGTTCCATTTACAATGTCTCCAATTTTATACTTACCTGTTCATATCAGCATTTTATTATATTACTCTTCGCGTTGTCCTTTAGTATTTCCCCACCACTGCCAGAAACAGAATTTAAATTGGATGTTGTTTCTTGAAATACTTTGATTGCTTCATTTAAGGCTGGGCCTACTGTTTCTAAGGAGGTAATAGCTTGGGGTGGTTTATTCGTCGGCAGCATGCCGCATTCATGTTGCTACTGTCGGCTTGCCACACGTCACCGTTGCAAATGCCTCAACTCAGGCTGACCTGCCAGCGAGCACCCCACCACTGTTTCGCAAAAGCCCAGTGTCCAAGACATCTTCCACTGTGCAGACCACAATTTCCAAGCCATCCACAAGCTATAACGATCCTATGACCGAAGTCGTTCCCGACATAAGAGTTCAAGCCAGCAGCCACACGTCCTCTCTAAAGTCCTGCTCTCGCTCTGCAAGCCATAGGGGAACTTCTGCCTCACACACATCAGAGGAATCTCCAGAAGACGGCGACTTTCACATCGTTGGTCCTAAGTCAGCCAAGGTGAAAAAGAAGAAAACGATGAAGACTAGCCACTAATCTCTTTTTCACTATGGAAATAATCCAGTGGAGTTGAATGTTAATGGGTTCCGGGCACGTGTTCCAGACATACAGCATCTAATTTCTGAACGCTGTCCATCCATCATCTCTACAAGAAACCCATTTGCAACCTCATACACACTGCATCTTCGTGGATTTGTGGCCTTTAGACATGACTGCAGTTGATCGATGGGCAAGCGGTGGTGCTCCTATTCTGGTGGCGCATACCATCTCTACCACCAGGATACCACTTAACATGCCACTGCAAGCTGTAGCGGTACGTGTACAGCTGCAGACCCCCAGTTTCTCTATTTTCCTCCAGTCAGTGTCGTACATGAGAACGATCTTCGGGCCCTTTTGGCACAGATTCCGCCACTGATCCTCTTTCTAGGTCAGGCCTGCACAGGGTTTCCGCTCCCGAAGCCAGCTCCCGGTTTGCGAGCTGAGTACAGGTACTGGCAGTGCTCTTGTTTACGAGTGGACAGAGAGGAGAGGTATCGTACAGTACCAGACAGTACGCACTACTCGGTCACGATATGAATGCACTTGAAGGACGGCGCCACAGGTTTGTTTGCTACCTGAAGTCTAGGGATCTGCACGGAGTGAGGGAACGCGAGGGGAAAGGCGATACTGGCAATGTATAGTCGCACAATGAAAACAGTACTCACCTGCTGATGTCTTCACATAAGCAACTTATCCTTTCTTTCCAGGCACAACAAATATTATGCAAAAGAGCGTCATCAAAGGGAAGATTTTTTGGTGGTAGTTATTTGAAAATTTACATTAATAATTTATGTTAGCAGTGTTTTCTGTTGAATATTATACTAAAAATTCGCATTAATTTCGTACAAATTTTCAGTTAAAATTGAGGAGCGTTTTTTCAAAACCTACCTTCTACATAGGACAAGAATAGAATTTTGCAAAATCTGATTTCACAGAATGATACAGAAGGTGAAAATTATGCCGATACTGTATATAACTCAATTTCGTAAAATTTTGCATCTATCGAGTTTTTGAAAAAACGCTCCTCAATTAATATAGATAGACTTCACTGAAATTAAAATTAACAGATGAGTAATGTTACTGTAACATTATTGTTCAAAATTTCTCCAAAGCGAAATATTTATAATCATTATAATTTATCATTGGTAAATCTTCCAAGTTGATGGTGGGAAATGCACATTTTAATATTTCATTCTGTTGTATTTGATAACACTACCCAGTATGATTTTTGTGGCAAAGCATTTGATAAGTGATTTTGACTAAATAGGGTCTTCCAATTTCAGAAATGTCACTGGTTTTGCTGTATCACATCTAGTTTTCATGCTAATTGTGAATTACTGTCTTAAAATGCGTCATTGTGTTTCAGTACTGCTTTGCAATAAGAGCAAATTAGCTGTCATTAGTGTGCTGTACTTTGATTTGTTATTCTTGTGTGAGTTTGTTATTCCAACACCACTCCAATCAATTATTGATGTCACTAGTTTTAGAATTGTTACCGTTGAAATGGAAAGTTGCATTTTTGTAGTTTATGGTAGTGGCAAAATTCTTAAAGCTGCCTAGTCCAGTGACAATTAGTTATGTCATGAGTGTGGTGGAAGTCTGATCTGTTGTTTATATTGTATTATACGAGTATGTCAGGAATTAGAAAATGTATGAATAAGCCAGACTCATTTTGTTGTATGTGTGGGTACTACATAATGAAAGGGCAGAGGCAGCCAATAACTCCATTAGTGAAATGTTTATACTATGTATATTTTAAAGTAAAACTAAGAGACCAGGACAAGGTATGGACTCCCTATATAATTTGTAAAACATGTGTTGAAAACCTAAGACAGTGGAGCCAAAGGAAACATACGGCCCTTCCTTTTGACATAGGGATGGCTTGGTGCAAGTCTCAGAGTCAGAGGAGTTACTACTATTTTTGCATATGTAAAATAGCTGGATTTAATAAGAAAAATAAGGAGAGTATTATGTACCCAAATTTAAAGTCGGCAGTCAAGTTCATTCCACATGGACCAGAAATTTCAATACCTTCAGTTCCTAGTACTTTACCTGATTCTGGAGCTTCCTCAGATTCCACTGACAAGAACATTGATAGGGATTCCTCACCAAAAACAGAAACAAGTCCAGAATTGTTTAAACAGTCAAAGTTGAATAATCTGATATGAGATCTTGGCCTCATGAAGGAAAAGAGTGAGCTGCTAGGTTCACGATTAAAAGAAAAGAATCACCTTGCTCCTGGAATGCGCGCTCGCCTACCACCTAGGCGGCCCGGGTTCGATCCCAGGGACCCGCATGTGGTATTCGTGGTGGACGAAGCGGCGTCAGGGCGGGTTTTCTCCGGGTACTCCGGTTTCCCCCGCCATCTCATTCCACCGGTGCTCCATCTTCATGTATCATCAGTGTCACCGCCTGCGGTGCCGTAGTAGTAAAAGCGGGCGTTAAACACTACAACAAATGCTCCTGGAACTAGGTTTTCTTGGTACAGACATAGAGATAAGGAATTCAGAAATTATTTCAAGATATTCTAACCTACTACTGTGACGTTTCGGGACTAATTGAACATCTGGGGAGTGATTACTAGCTGGAAGATTAGAGACTGTTTGTGGATTCCTCTAAAAGCAACTTGAAGAGTGTACTATTTTATAATGGAAATATTCTAGCTTCGATACCTGTGGGACATTCCATTTTACTAAAGAAAAATTATATCACAATGGAAATTGTTTTGGACAAAATCAAATATCTGAGTGCAGATGAGATGTGCGTAGCAACTTGAAGGTATGTAGTATTATTTTAGGATAACAAGCAGGGTACACTAAATTCCCCTGTCATTTATGGGTCTATCCACATCAAATCTCACACCCGTAAAAGACGACTTTTTCTTAGGAGGTTCAAATTTTTTTTATGAATAACAGGCATCAAATAAGGAGACCCGTATTTTTTTATTTCCGTATTTTTAAATTATTTGCTTAGTTATGGCTATTAGAAATTAAGCAATTTCTGCACGCACCGTAATATAAAATCCCTTGTTACTCTAAGGCCATATAGAGTTGAGAGTTGGGGTTTGATGCACTGGAAAGGTTAAATACAACACTTTTAACAACTTTTGATCAATCATTATTACACACAAATTTTGGACTGTCTTTTTGATGCTATATTTTGTAAAACCAAAAATAGAATTTAAATTGACATGTTAAAGATCTAAAAAAAATACACACATATTCCCTGACATTCTATCTATAAAATAAGACATTAAAAACTATGGAGCGAGCATAAGTACATTTGCTACAATTTTTTTTTTCTGGAGGCCTGCAAGCGCTGACGGAGGACAGGAAGTAGTGATCCATTTGTACTGCTGAATTCACTGTGGAGGAAGCAAACGTAAAGCTTGAAAGCGAGTACTGAGCCAGGTGACTGCAGACAGCATGCGAATTGGTGCGTCAGCTTCATATGCTACTCACATAACTTCTTACTAAGGCAGTACAGTCCATGCAGAAAAATGTCTCCACAATGCACCTTCTTTCTTATACTCCTGTGGCATCTGATACGCACCTTTGAACTTTTGGATTTTTTTTGAAAAAACCTTCTGATAAGCAGTTCTTTGCGTTTAGCTTCTTTCTTCATGCACGTCCATACATTTGAAACAATTATTGCTCTGGCTGTGTAATGTTTTGGCACCTAATTTAGAACGTACAGGTGGCATAATTGATTTACCTATGATTAATGTTTCACAAATGCACTATATTTACTCCTTATCGCAGAGATCTGTCTTCAACTGCACACTGCACTAAAAAGCACCTGTGAATTAGCAAGGACTGTCTCATATCATGCAGACATTAGTACCTTTCCCCTTCCTCCCCATGTAGTGCATGATTTCATTCACAGAGTTATACAATATGAGCTGATGAAAGAGACAAAAGCTATGGATTCGCCTACAGGACTGCCAGTCAAGGTCAGGGACCAAGAACGATGGGTCCAGCTATGCTTTAAAATTACACTCCTTCATTCCTTCTTTAGTTTTTTGTCAAAAACTAAAGCTTTAGTGAAACAATTTTCTTTCGAAGAAGGAGGTAGACAAGTAGAAATTTAAAGTTTTGTGTTGTATGTAAACATCAGTTTAAAATGCATATTTTAAAAACAGTTTGAAGATGCTAATAGTGTACATATAATAGTGTCAGCTAGCAGTGTTCTCCTTACTGTACTGTTGTAACATTCATGGAACCTCAAGCAGTGAACAGTTGCCGTAATTGAAGGTGGCAATTGTGCGAGGTTACGGTAGCCGTCGCCACTGCCACGCGAGTTCGCTGCACTGATTTGTAAGTTAATTACAACTGAACTATTAGAGACTCCATTCTTATTTTTCTGAGAATATTGAATAAACTTCAGTGTATTATTAGTTTTTTTTTTTTTTTTTTTTTTTCAGATTTTTAAATGGTCAAGTTTGTTATTATCGAACTTTAAAACTTTAATCGTATAAAATATAATATTAATAATAATTAATACAATTTTCTAATAAATACCTCACGAAATACTGTGATTTATCTTTAATTTGAGCCAAAGATCAAGTAATTTGCTTGATTACAGTCGGAGGTATGATTGATCGAAGAGTGAGAAGCACGCGATTTTTGGGACATTTCAAAAATTAATATCTACCAAAATAAATTTTTTTAAAAAAAAAAAAACGAAGAAACACGGGTCAAATGTATTTTGTTCCAAAACACCAAAAAAAATTTTCAAGAAAATCAGATATTAAGGTCAACTTTTACCATATTTTGTGCGATTTGATGTGGAATGACTTATGTGAGTGGGACAGCAAAGCTAGAGACAAGCACTGGTGTATAACCTACCTGGCCCAAGAGACAAGTGTTGCCACCGGATGTTAAAAATTTACAAATGCTGTCTTACAGTGGACAAGTTTTAAGTTGGCTCTTTTTCTGCTATCTTTGTTTGGCACGGACTTGGAAAATCTTCCTTGAAATGGTCAGTCCGTATTAAAGCCCTATTGTATTCCCTAATTACCTGCTGTGGTATGAGAGTAAGTAAGCATCAGTGGTGTTGCATCTCTTGCAAGTGAAATATCGGTTGTCAGTGTGACCATGTAGAAGGATCACCTGCCACTGGTGTTTATTCTGCCTGGTTTGCCACAAAAAAAGACCGCTTAGAAAGAGATGTTGTTAGCTAATGCTGGATTTCTGACAATGAAGTCATTAATCCTCTTGCTCTCCAATATTTTTCACTGATGGATGGGGTGCTAGAATTGGCAGGGCATATTTGAAGGTGGTTTTGGATCACTTCCTCTTGCAGAACACGTAGAGGACAGAGTGGTGAAAAATATATCCCAATTCATAAAGGGATGTTGAGTGTTTCTTTCTTTTTCTAATAAGCAAGTGCCAAGTTACACCTCGTCCAGTATAGTTGATTCACAAAAAAGTTATTTTACCACTGCTACACATCAAACTGGGAATCATGAAGCAGTTTGTTAAGCCCGTGGACAGGAATAGCTCTTGCTTTGAGCATATTGTAAGCAATTTTCCACATGTATCAGATGCAAAAGCCAAGGAAGGCATTTTTGATGGGCCACAAATAAGAAAGCTGCTGAAAGACCAAAACTTTGAATAGACACTGAATGCTGTGGATGCTGTGGATGCTGTGGATGCATGGATTTCAATGAGAGACACCATGAGGAAGTTCCTGGGAATGTACAATGAGCAGGACGAAACAGTGGTGAAAACAATGTTGGATCACATGAAAGAGTTAGAGGTACTTGAACCTGAAAGTGAACTTCCTTCATTCCTATCTCAATCACTTTCCTGAAAGCTTTGGTGCTGTAGTGAAGAAATGGGAGAGAGATTTCACCAAGACATCAAGGAGGCAGAAAACATACCAGGGGAGGTGAGATGTGCCAATGATGGCTGACTATTGTAGGTGTTTGGAAAGAGATGACAAACATGCAGTGGTCAGATGCTGGGCAACCTAGTGGTCATTTAAAGGGGGCATCTAGGACTGTTGGCATTAAAGGTGACTACACATTTTTCCCTTAATAGCATCTTCTGATATTGTTTTATGTATGCATTACCTTCTTCGTGAATTCTTAGCCCACATTTAGGTGCTAGAGCACAGAAATCGCCAACATATGTATTTCAGCGTTATGTGAACCAAGAGATTCTAATTTGACCCTAGATATTGGCACTCAGGAGAGGTAAAACTTGTTTATTTGGCCCCCTCTCACAGATATACTGGAATAGATATGCTATGGACTGTTTACAAAATATCACTACTTTATCTCTATATTATTTCCAAACTTATCTTTAATTATTCAGCACTTTATATTATATCTCTTATTTTGGAGAGCCTGTTGCAAGAAAACATGACATGATACATAGAAACGAATAAGGGATTCATGTTCAGTGACCCAAATGTAGTTAAGATCACCTGTCACATCACTTGCTGAAGGAAAAAAGTTTCAAAATGCTGGGTAGTCTAATCTAAGCACTAACTGTGGTGCTAGAAAATGAGAAGGAATTATTATTTAAATTAAGAACAAATTAGAAACTAAAAGCTCCACTTCTCTTATTAATATTGCAAGGTGGTATTGCTGACTATAGTTTCAAGTTGCATCCAACTTATTCTCAGAGCTATCCAAACAAGTTACCATAGTTACGGATGCTCAACTGAAAATGTCTATTTGTCACCAACCTCTGAAAACAAAAATTTATAAATACAATCTTTTGGTGGTATTTCAAAATTCATAACACGGTTCTTGTTTTTTAAAATGAATATCTTTTCTCAAACCATTAAATATATAGGTCCATTTAATTGTTTTAATTATTAATTGTTTGGTTATCTTTGAGAATAAGTTGGATGCAACTTGAAACTATAGTCAGCAGTATACCACCTTGCAATATTAATAAGATAAGTGGAGCTTTTAGTTTCTAATTTGTTCTTAATTTAGATTCTGTTGCTTCACTGTTATTAGTTTCAATTTTTTCTTATTATGGTTTGCTTCTTGTAGATAAAGTAGATTTCTATATATTTATTGTTTTATATATGCAATGTGTTTCATGATCTGTAATTTCTTTTAATAAAGGCCCCACGTTAGCTTCAGAGACAGCAAATTGACGAGGATATTGCAGTCATCCCTGGGAGGAAATGCTCACACTGCAATTATCTGTACAGTCACGCCTGCTGTGATTGATGAGACTGTCAGTACACTTGGGTAGGTAATAATGTAATTTTTCTATTTGAGTAATTTTGAGCAATGAATGTATTGGAATGTTGTATAGGGTAACACAGAATGTCATACCATTTAATTACAGCATTAAATGGTAATATTGTGGAATCAACGCTCAAACTGTGTGAGTGAATGCCAGAGTTAGTGAAAAATCTGTAGATGGTGTCACAAGTTTGTAGCTGCCAGAGTTTGTATCAATTTGTCAAATGGCAGATAAAGGACGGTTGACTGCTCAGCAAATGGTGAAATATGGTTTTTTTTTAAATAAAGAATGTGGAGAAGATAAAAACATTTTTTATGCTCACTTTGGTACAGGATGTGCCAGCTCCGTGCAAACTAACTGTTGACTGACTTTTCCTACAAAATAAAACTTTTCTTTGCTAGAGAAAAAATGGCTGTGTGCTCTAGTGTCCTTGCTCTCATTTTACATAACCGTAATGCCTAAATTTACGGAGAGAGATTAGGAATGAAGGCATTGTGGACAGTGAAAGAGCAGGCCATACTTCACATTTGATTCTCAGATAAGGTCTACTTTTGGAGTAGAGTTTCTTCCCGGCTTGTAGGAAATGGTCGAGGAATAGGAAATGCTCCTGACATTTTGCTCAAATCTGTGTTGAGCATCGTTAGAGGACCCAGTGATGAGTGATGACTCATTACAGATGACTTACTGGTAAGTTCATACATGTTGATAGGTTTAAGAAACTCAATGAAAAGAAAAGCTACTGTAAAAATGGGGTCAAGTTAGTGTTAACAATTAAGGCTGTAATATTCAAAAAGGGTAGCAAATTACACATACACCACACCCCATACACACAAGGTAGTTATTTTAGAACAAATAAAATAAAATTGTGAAGGATTTCATTTATTTGGGTATATGATGTAATAGCACTGGAGACTGGGGGAAGCATAAAGAAATGACCTTCACAAAGGAAAATCAGCATTGGATTTGCCAGTGAATGTCAATGTATAGTTATATATAGAGCAATTCCGCGAATATGTCATACCGAGTGTTAAAATTTGAAATCAATGTTTCACTTTTTTTACTGAGGAAAGCTGATGCT
This sequence comes from Tenodera sinensis, assembly GCA_030765045.1. NCBI lineage: Eukaryota > Metazoa > Arthropoda > Insecta > Mantodea > Mantidae > Tenodera > Tenodera sinensis. The sequence continues at coordinate 157,141,853 of CM060962.1, forward strand.
AGATACTCCAAAGTATCTTATGAAGTGAAAAATAAATGTTTTTGTCATGAATATGGGTTCAAATTTCACTTCTTACCCACATATTTCCTAAACACTAAAAATAAGCGTGAATAACGGTGATTTTCATATCAATATTTCAGGAGCTATGTACAACTCTTTTAATTTTTTTTTGATGTACATCACACAATGACTCTTCATCTTCAAAACGTGTATATGGCTAATAATTTTCGACATTTATAAATAATCCTTAGAGCCTGTTTAATTATTACTGTGTGTCGATGTCAGTTAGTCACGGTAAATAAGGATAGTCCTCTGCAGGGAAAAGTAATTGACTGAAAAAAATATCCTTTTTGATTCTGCGTCATTACAATATAACAAATAAAAAAGTATCAGAAAGTTTTCCTCTATAGTCATTCGTTTTCCCACAAAACACGTGACTAACGGACAGTTAGTGCTGGCACCTTGTGGTCGTCATACGCGTACAGTGCTTGTGAGACTTCAGTCAGGATAGACGTATCAGACCGTTTCTGACTCATTGGCTAAAACACCAGCTCAAAGACAACGTGAATACAAACAATGTCTGAAGGAGCAAGACAGTTATGCACAATGGAAGGAAAAAATAAAAGTGACTGAGGAAAGGAAGAGCAATACTGAAATAAACAAAATAAGGAAGAGAACACCTCAAAGCTGAATATAGGAGATATAAGCAAGCACAGAAGATAAGAGACCAAGAAGGGATTGATAAGGATACTCCATCAACATCAGCCACTTTCAAAAGCAAACGGTATTTCGGAAAGTGCAGAACACGTGTTGAGGAAGCATTGCCGCAATCTCCACGTAAAAGAAAAGAAAATATTCGTAAGTTAGCAGTTGAAGAGGGATTACATGTTGTAAAACCAAAGCATTCTGTCTGTCCCGGTATCACGAAAACAACTATCAGAGGAACTTAAAAGTGCAATCATCAAGTTCTGTCAGGATGATTCAATATCTTACCAAGCTCCTGGAAGAGATGATTTTATTGAAATCCATGTTCAAGGAGAAACAAAAGAAGTTCGCATTAGGTATCTAGTGGTAACATTAAAAGAAGCACATGCACTCTTTCTAGAAGACCGAGAAGAAATGTCCGTGGGGTTGACAAAATTCGCTGAAGTATGCCCTGCTCACATGCGTCTTCAAAGTCAGATCCCACATAATGTGTGCACATGCATTATACATGAAAATACGAAGTTTCTTCTCAAAGCATTGTGTAAAAATCACATACTCACTGAGACAATTTCGTAAGTTCATAGCACAAGTGGTTTGTTATCAGAAATCGAGTAAGTGTATGCAGGGAGGGTGCTCCAACTGCTCGGGATTGAGTGGAGCAGACATTTCGGGTGAACTCGCTAATTCTCCATGCGAATGGAAACTGTGGAGTTCACGTAATGGAAGAATGGAAATAGAAGTTAAAAAAAGGGATCTGTAAAAGACTGCATTGAAGAACTGACCAATTGCCTGCCATGTTTCCTAAATCACGTTTATGTAAAAAGACAGCAATCTGAGGCCTTTAAGAAGACTCGGGAAAATGTTGCAATTAGTGAAGCTGTGATACAGATCTTCTTCTCTGAGAACTACACATGCAAGGGGCAAAATGAAATTCAAGCTGCCCACTGGAACAACACACAGATCTCAATATTTACTGCTGTTGCCTGATATAGGAAAGAAGATACTGGTGAAATTCAGAAACAATCTTTTGCTTTGGTGTCTGATTGTGTATCACATGACAAATATGCAGTTGATATTTGCTTAAGGAATATATTTTCGGAAATATTGGATATTGTTCCGAATCTTGAACTTGTGAAAGTGTTTTCTGATGGAGCTGCTAGTCATTTTAAGCAGAAATACACATTGAGTCATGAGACATATCTTTCCGAAGTATTTGGAATCCAAATTGAATGGCAGTTCTTCAAATCCTATCACGGAAAGGGGGGCAGTAGATGCGATTGGAGGACAAGTGAAGAGGATGGCATGAACAGCTGCGAAAGCAGGAAGCAGGATTCAGAGTGCTGAAGAATTTGTTAATACTGTTAGAAAGAAAACCAAATTATGTCTTCTTGAGATTTCTCTGCCTGAAATTGAAGAAGCAAAAGAATTTCTCGACAAAAGATTTGAACGTATTTCACCTATGCCATCCACTCAGCGGGTTCATTATGTGAAAGTATTAGGTTTAAGTGTTGTGGAATATGCTTTTCTTTCATGTGCGGAAAGTGTCAGAATGATGCACAACTTTCGGAAATAAAAACAGTGTAGTGATATGCGCGTGTACTACGGGGCTACTGCATTTAGCGTTCCTTCACTATAAGCAGTCCAATCTAGTAACTACTGTGTTACAGTGGTTACAGGTATGTGATGTGTGCTGTGTGCTCTCATGTGTCGTCTTTGTTATGGTTTTGAGTCAGCTTTTTATACTTGCAATGAAATAACTGTGATAAGAAATGAGAGCTGTCAACATCTGTTTATATTGCATGACATTAATGCTTATCCAAAGGATATGATTATTGTCAAACGATAAATACAATTACACACTTGTATGCAGTACATGTATGTAACGTATAATACGTATCACTATGATTTGCCATATGTTATACCATGGAAAACAAAGACAAAGTATTACAATTTTCGCAAGTGTCAGTTAGTCACAAACTCATGTCAGTTAGTCACGCTGACCTTTGAATAAATATCTCCAGATGAGAATAACATGCCAAACCTTTTTTCAGGTCATTTGAAAGCTTAGAAGTTCCCCTTTCAAGTGATTTTTCAGAACAAATCAAATGAGAAAACTTTCAGAGAAAACGGAGGACAAACGTTTGAAGTTGGACCTGCAGTTGACAAAAATGTCAGTCACGAAAAGTTTAGCGCTCATTATTAAATAATTGTTTCACTTTTTTAAGGTTTTTATCTTTCCTATCACAACCGCCAATGTGTTCTCTGTCATCGTATGTCGTTAAAATAACATTTTTAGAGAGACATTTTAAGAAGAAAATGTAGTGTAAATGTCAGTTAGTCACACGCGGAATTGCTCTATAGTGACAATGAATATAGCATGACTGAAATGAATGTATAAGGCTGTAGTGGAATCAAAATGGCTGTATGGAATAGATCTGGGGTGCAAAGGAGGGTTGAAAAAAGGTGGAACATGTTTCTGAAAATGTTTTGTGAAATGATTTTAAGTGCTTCATATAACCGCAGGGGAAGGAGCTATGTTGGAATTAGGCAAAATGAGATTATGAGGGATGATTACGGAAAGAGTGCTGAAATATTGATTTAAAATTTCACTTACCGTAGGAGCACATTTTGAAAGATTGCTTAAATGCACAAGAAAGTGCATTCACCCAAAGAATTGGCTAGGTGAAATTAAGACACCAACTGCCAATAAATGTATTGAATGATAATATGGCTAGATGACTAGGAAGAGGGGGGTGTTTTGACAGGATTCTGGGAATTAGGTGCCAGTTAGAAAATACAGACAGAATTATGGGCAATGGTGGAGAAAATAAGTTCTCTAAAATTTTATAAGGATTTTGGAAGTAATGGTGAGATGTAATATTGGCGCCAACCAAGAAAGGGATTGACAGTTTGCAGTGAGGGAGAGGTGATGTTGCCTCGTACTGTTACCACATGGAGAGTGTGGTATCATTATGTGTACGAAGGAGATAGGATTGTGCCTGGAATGTTGAGTGCATATTATTTATATTCATATGCAAAGACAACAGTAAAATATTGAATCCACATTCACAATTATGTTGTTGTTGTTAGCTAATGCTGGATTTCTGACAATGAAGTCATTAATCCTCTTGCTCTCCAATATGATATTGAAGAGAGCAATAGCAGTAATAGTAACCGCTTTTTAGAGAGCACCATATTTTTATGTTTTGGCGGTCAAATCGCTCTCTCACAATTCTCTCACATTCTCAATTATATATCAGTCTAAATATTTGCATTAACAAAAAAAACATACCTGTGAAATATTGATGCTTATTCTAATGGGAAAACGCCACTGATATCTGAATCACTTGCATCACTGTTTTTGCTGCTACTCGCTTGATAGACAATGTTGCCACCGCCGTCGTCGTCGTTGTCATCATCATCATCATCATGATCATCACCACTGCCACCACCATCCAAAGAGTTGTTGGAATTCCCCACAGAAGTGACGAGCTGTTTTATTTCTTCCAAAAGTACATCTTACTATGCTGCACTTATTACGCCCTTTGTATGGATAACTTTTTCCCAGTTTTCAGCTTTTACTGCTGTTAATGCCTCATCTGTCAGCTTTATTACAGACAACGCGGTAAAAGTTTTGCTGTTTCGCCCAACATAGTCCTCTACTTTGGCCCAGATTAGCTTAATTGAGTTAAAATGGCAATGATAAGGGGGAAGCCTATCTATTTTATGATCATGTTCTACAGCAATACCATTGACTACATAACTTGGAAATCACGGTTTATTTGCTTTCACAAGTTCCAGTAGCTCTATTTCCTGCTTCACTGTTACATTACTGCATGCAGGCTACTGAATAATTTCATTTTTTCTTGTTCCCATTGTTGGTGCTCTATAAAAAGTTATGGAGTGGTATTTTCCGTTGTCCATTACTATTATTGATGGTGTATGTAAATTTGGAAGCTGTTCTTTGAATTATTTAAGGAAAGTGTTATGATTCATCTCCTCATGATAATGAACTGTCCATTTGGATTTAAAAAGAAGACAATTGGGAACAAAACGTGATGCAGTTCCAGCATGGAGCAGTATTATTTTGCCTCCTTTACCTAACAGTACATTCATTGTTGCTTCTAGCGCATCATCTGTCCAGCCTTTGCTAACAGAACATTTGGCATTAACCCACATCTCATAAGTTGAAAATTGTGTTTAAGAGTTTCCTGAAGGAACCTACAGCGCCAAGCACAGATGTTGGGTTTTTTCATCAGCAGTTTTCTGCCATTTATTTTTTTATACCTAAAACCTAATTTCTTCATTATTCTGCATAAAGAAGACTTGCTACCTTCAAATAGTTTGGCTTCTTTTAAAGACACGTATAATTTGAAGATAGTAGGATGCTCCCTTCTCCTATAATAGGAATAGATGTGTCTGCATATAGCATCCTGTTGGAACGGACCTACTTTGGTGATACATTTGCATCCTTTTCTTTCCAGGAATTTCTAATTTAGATCCTGATGCCTGATTTCCCTCTTTATCATTCTTTTCTTTCCCAATTTTAACTATAGTGTTCCTACGGATTCCTACAGCACGCAAGGTCTTATCAAGTACCTTAGAGACTGGAATAAGAGGTCCCCCTGTTCAATTTCTCCTCTTTGAAATATTCTTTTACAAAGCATATTATTTCCCATGCTTGTCCTTTAATTGGGATACCTTTACCAAATACAGTTTTATTTGGTTTGCAAGTATGCTCAATTTTTCATTTGGCAGCACTATCTTTGTCACTTTTTTCCAACATTGTTAAATATGCATTAAAAGCGTTAGCACAATTGCTAAAGCTCGCAATGCACGCTCAGATACACAGACTCAGACACACGTAAACACAAAGCAAATAACCGTCTATATAGAATTATGCAAACAAACTCAGCACACAGGCAATCTCTTAACTGATGCAAGCATTGCAAGCTCAGGCTACAGCACTATTTGTTTATATGCACTTATAACAGAACACAAGCAGTTTATGCTACTGCTGGGTTCCTCATCAGCCACATGCTAATCATGTGTTATGTGCATGTTGCATATCAGCAACAGGGTCCTTGTGTGTACCGTTTCTATGGAAACGCCTTAGCTCTAATTGGTCCTTTTTTTCATTGCCTTGACAACCACTAAGACGCATCCATCCCCTCCTGTTCATTTATGCTTTTCCTCCATGTGCTTAACATCTGTCAGTCCTTAATTGGTGCTGAGTATATATTGAGAAATATAATATGGATCAAAGGGAATGTATGGCACGGTTTAGACTGGGAGTTTAAGGACTGAAAGGTTACAGAGGTGATAGAGAAGGAATCTGCCCTATCTAGAGGGATAAAGAAGACACAATCCAATTTTATTACAGAGGCACAGATATCTGGAGGAAAGAGTTTATCCAAAATAAATGGTTGAAGATGCAAAAATAGTAGTAACTCAAAATATTTGTCTCATTAATTTTGAAAAGTTCTTGTTTAGTTTACCAATTGGCTCTATTTCTTAACACTAAATTCATATATTTAGCACAAACTAGTTTGTAAATTATGGAGTATAATCATAGTTGGGACTAGCAATGTATGAGCCATCAACTATAGTTGTAGAAAGTAGTGTTGTTTATAATCTGATTTAGCTTGGAATAGAACATGGGCTAGCTCATGGTATTTTTACTGACACAATAGCTTTTTAAAAATATTTTCAGTTTAAATTTGGTTTCCCTCGCATCTTAACATTTATAAATTTAAGAATGTACTCTTCTTTTAAGCTGTGAAAATGTTTTCACTGTAGTGAGTTACCTGTGAATGAATTATGCCCTTTTTAATATACAGTTTTGTAATATCCTGTTTACCTTTTCAGCTTTGCTTCTCGAGCCGCAAATATACAAAATAAGCCCTTAAAAAACGAAGTTTTAACTGATTCAGCTCTGCTCAAACGGTATGCTCGTCAAATAGCAAAACTCCAAGAGGAACTTAAGGTAATATAAAATCAGGTTCATGTTATGTAATATAAAAGAAATGTAATTAAGCAGAATGCTAAACATTTACAGCCAAATGTTAGACATCGTGCATCCCCTGAAATCATGTAGTCTTACTCTGCTTTTATACTTAAATGATGTAACCTGTACTTTAAGTTGCATTTTTCATGGAAGGAATTGACAGAAAATATCTTCTGCCATATTGTGTGAATTTACATTAGCTAAATTACCCTCTTATAGCCTCTCCTATCCAAATCGCAACCTCTTCCTTCCCATGGTGCACCCTGCTTTTACAGATGAGGTTCTGGGAACAGAGTTAGAGCAGTATAACTGTAAATGCCATGGAAATGCCATTTATGAAGATCTCATCACCTCATAACTAAGGCATAGTTGTTCGCATCCAGAATCCCTCAAACTACACATGCCTTTGGGTGGTCCAAAATGATAACATATAAGCCCAATTAATCATGAACTCGCTTCTATCTGCAAATAATTCTGGTAAAACAGCCCCCTACTGGGATCTCCGGATGGGGACCAGTAGAAGCACAAAGAAGATTATTCGAGTTGCACAGTGGAATACAGACGGAATGTCTTAAGCCCAAAAATCTGAACTGAATAAAATAGTAAATGAATATAACATAGATCTATTTTGTATTGTAGAAGCCAATATATCTCAAGAAACTATAAAATATTTTGAATTTAGAAATTACATAATGAATATATTACCCAAACGTAGTCAAATTGCCAGTGGTATATTAATAGGTATCCATAAAGATATAAAACGTCACTTTAGTAAAGAAAAAAATGACCGAAGAAGACAAACACAAAGAACCAAAATTGATATTTGGAAATATAATGAACATTATACAATTTTCTGTATATACAACCCTCCAGGCAATAACCCTGATCTACAGTTAATAAACATTACTGACAAAACATTGTTTATTGGAGACTGTATCGTCCATTTCTATGAGAGATACCAATGCAGCAGGGAAAACTATGCAAGATTTCATAAACACATATGCTACAGATCTGATCTTCCTACACATCTAAATTACAATGGAAATTCCACTAATCTAGATTTAACCCTCAGTTCCTCGGATATAGCTCACCTGGTATCCAGAAAAGTCCTTGGTGACAGGAACCAATCACAAGATTATATTATCCACTATCAACATTGCTTCTAGAAATAAATATAAATCCACACCTAACAAACCAAAAATCACCTGAAATTTCAAAAAAGCAAATTGGATTGAAGTCCAAAGCCAAATTGATGACGTTGTAGCAAATACAACTTTTGATTTTAATAAAAACATCCCTGATAAAAATTGTAAGAAATTATGGGATTTATCCTTGAGAGCTGGCAGAAAACACATTCCTAGAAGAAATATTTTTAAATATAAACCATTCTAGTCCAATAAACTTACAGAACTTAAAATAGATAGAAATTTAGCAAGGAAAACAGCGGAACAAACTAAATTAGCAACACTTTCAAATCTGGAGAAAGAAAGCAGCTCATATGAAAAAGGAAATCATAAATTCCAAAAAGTAATGCTTCCGAAACTTTACAAAAATTTGGATTATAGAAATAACACTACAAAGTGCATAATTTTATTTCAACATTCAACAATAATAAAAAAGCCAAGAAAAGTACATACTCTTCTTTCTTGACTAGTTCTCTTCTTTTGCTTCCCTCTATCCTGTCTTCCATTGCTAGTATTTTTGCTATTTCCCCCAGCTCTGCTATCGCTTTGTCTGTAGTATCTTTGCTGCCCATGTCCTTTGCATCCTTTTTCCTCTTACTCGTGGGAGTGTTCTTAGCACATGTCTACACTCTCTTGCTGCTTGCTCAGTACTCGACAATTTAGTTAATTTATGACAGCAGCAAAACCACCTAAGTTTTCTGCATAGTATTGAACTGTGGCCAACCATCTTTTCCAAGTCACCACATGCGTAGGAAGCAGAGGGGTGCTTGAGTTTTTGTTTTGAAAAATTTTAACCCTTTTAGGTGACTTGATAAACACTTTTTTCCCCATTAGAAATCAAGTTGTCAGTATCAGGAAACATGGCTCCAATTTCCTCGTATTATTGCAATTTATGTGCAATACATGTGACATGAAGCATTTTAAGATAAGCAACTACTGGTGCTGCCTTTCATATATGTCAGCATCGGTCAAAAATAACAAAATACTGTCATATCGTACACTATCTGGCTGTGATATCTGCATTGTTTCATTAAATAATCTGGCAATAGTCATGTGGTTTGGAGCAGGCATGTCTTGGCATTTCAGTAGAAAAGATGACTTTGAAATTTCAGAATCATTTTTCAGTACCCCTGCCTAGAACGTTCCCAGCTTTTCCTGCCAGTAGAATCTGGAGTTTCATCTATGCTCACCCATATTTTTTCATTAGCACCTATTTTGCATATATACATCATAGGTTTTTGGAAAGGTAATGTTTTAGCAAAGTCGTGTATGTCAATATTTGTGTATTTTGTCAGGAATGTTTTAAGTTGAGGTTGGTTCACTTTTGAAATGAGTATGTCTGCTGAAACTAATGCTCTGCACAAATCTTCATGATACACTGAAAATCTGGAAGGTTATGCTGAAGTACTTGGCACTGGATCATTAATAAAGGATTTTTTTGTTTGTTTTTTCTTTGTAAAGTGTGAAATCAGTGCTTTATGTTTATTACTACTCAAATGCTGTGTTACTTGTGAACTTTGGTCTGCTGTTATAGTTTTGTCATGTGGCTGCAAATACAGGATTTTACCATTACAACGGAAAATACTGTTAAATTCTGCAGCATATTGTTGCACACGGCAACATGCACTACTTTTTTCTCTGGGCATGTTTAATGTACTGTGAACTCAAAACTGTCGATATGTAACTTCCCAAGACCATAACACAACTGGAAGTTTGTATAAACTTTGCAGATTCACAAATGACTAATTGACTAAGTTTAATGGCACCTACAGTTTGTTCACCAGCTCATGGTCCCTGACAGGAATGCAATGAGCCAGTATGTGAGTAAACAATTCCAGATAAACCGAGATATGTCATGCAGAGTTGTGTTTCTAATCGTGTTTATGATAATGTTGCCAACCTTGGAATGTGCATTCATGCCAGATTAAAGTAAAGAACTAGCTCAAAATATGTAGCACAATTCAAATGTGCAGTGTATTTAAGTTATAAATTGTGAACAATGTTTTCAACTACTCCGTCTTTCTTCCGCTGAACATTTTCTGCCTTTTCTATATTTTTCAAAAACTCTGTCAGTCTGTTTCAGTCTCTAGTGATATATCCTTGAGCGTTACATGGTGCAATAGGTCACCTGTTGCATTTCTTTAACTATTTGTTTTACTTTGGCCCAAACTAGTTCTATGGGATTGAGATCACACATGTATGGGGACAAGCAAACGACAGTGTGGCCCAATAAAACCAAAAATATGTCCACTTTGAGAACCTCTTTAGGTTTGTTTGATTCAATCATTCTATAAAGATGTTTTACACATAAAACTGTCACTCTGAACCCCTTTGTTCTGCAACCACAATATCATAGCATATTTCTAGGCGGGGTTTATCTACTTCAACACTACTTTCTACTTTGTCTTCTACGTATAGTAAGTACAGGAAGTATTGTATTCTACCCCAAAATTTGATGTCAAGATTTCACCGGAAATGTTTTGAGCCCCCCTGAGTCCAAAAATAGCATTTTTAGAAAAAGGTCTGTGTGTACGTGGGTGTGCGCATGTGTGTAGGAGGAATACACTAGTCTTATGTTGTAGGCTCATGTAGCTTGAGAAAGCAGTGTGTGTTTTCTTCCAACTGAAGGGATACTATAGCTGACATATCAGTTCTTCCAATAATTGTTGTTGTTAGCTAATGCTCGATTTCTGACAATGAAGTCATTAATCCTCTTGCTCTCCAATATTTTTCACTGATGGATGCGGCACTAGCAGTGGCCGGGCATATTTGAAGGTGGTCTTGGTCCATTTCGTCTTGCAGATCACACAGAGGACAGTGGTGAAGAATATATCCCAATTCTGTTCAAATGTTTTGCCAGACAATCATGCCCCATAATCAACCTGAAGGTTGCAACTGCCATTTTTCAAGGATACTCAGGAATTACTGTTTGAATGTTTGGTAGTTCCCATCTTTTATTTTTTGATTTTTCATAGTAATATTTTGCAATAATTGTTTTTAATTCTTCCAAAAATAGCAAATTGTGACCTGTAGCCTATGTAATAGATGATGCAGTATTATTAATTATGGTAGGTGTTGTGTTGGAGTGTTTTGTTTCCCATTGTTTGATTGTTTGCATTATATCGTTTGCAGTTGGCCTAGTGCGATTATCTTTTGTCTTCATGGTAAATGTTATATATATTAACGAATAAAATTGTGATAATAAATATACTAATATTATTTCAATTATGGCCTCCAGAGCAAAGAAGACTATCTCATTAGAAAGACTAAAAGTTAATACATCGACGTAACATATAATTTTCACGGGGGTCGCTTCTCAAGAAAAATTATTAGCTGTAAATTGTGAACATACTTCATACCCGTACCACGACCGAGATTGGAAAGAAAGAGTCATCGCAGTTCATCGAAAGAGTTAGCCGGATCTTTTATACGAGAAAAGAATTCATCATACCGACCCTTCAAAGTGACGACGAGCAGAAGATTCCCTTCATACTGGTGACGGGAGATACCAGCCGGAAGAGACTCCTTCATAGAGCATTAAAGAGGCTGTATGGTGACCTGTTAAAAATCAATCTGCTGCTGCTTTTATGTGATTTTATGGAAATATGTGAATATTATTTTAAAAATAGGTTTCCTTTATGCAATTTTATGTAATTTGTGTGAATATCCGAAAATATTTATGTACGTAAAATCAAAATACACATTTTTATGTGCAATAAAACTTAAAATATTTGCTTCGGTATGAATATCCAGAACATTAAACTCAGTTTCAAGTTTGTATTAGGATGCAAACAAAATATCTATTTACCTAAAAATTTAAGCCCTACATTTAATACATTTGAAGACTGCATGGGAAAAACAATGAAAGTCACTATTTATACATTCTGAGTTAGTGATTTGAAGTTTGAAAAGAGCTTGTTATTAAAATATTGATATGTATGGCATACACAAATTTTAATGGTGGGTGATAGCTGGTCATAGCTATTCTCTTTCCTGTTGTGCAAATTTTGTGAACGCAAATTATATTTATATTACTGACTTTATAGCATGATTTCACAGCATGTTTAACTATACAGTACTATAAGGCATGGCAAGCCTATGATTGGATGTTGTGTTGAGCCACCTGCCATTAAATTTTGTGTCAGCTATTATTAAACTTCTTTTATAATACTGTATAAAATATAGCAAGCAACTTGGGATTGTATCTAATGCACCTTTAAGTGGGTTTCTGTGTTCTCAATTCAACTGGTGCATTAAAATGGTATTTGAGAATGATCAATGTCGCAACCAAAATTTCAAAATATGTATACTATGGCAATAAATAATTGTTTCAACACAATACACAAATTTTTATTTTCAGCATTTTCTGCCGCTAGTAACTCATTGTAGTCATTCTGAGCCAGTGGTTGAAGAAACCTGAAAAAATTAAGGATAAAGAAAAGAGAATATACCGTATTCTTAGAATTTAACCCAATACACATTGCACAAAATTTACATCAACAGTATTTTCTGACAACTCTTATACAAGAAATCTAGTTCATTGTTGGCACATGTCTGGCCAGACTATGTAAGTACTTGGACTGTGTTTCTTAATGTCACTCATTCAATCCAAAATGGTTTCACTTCTTTATATTTATACTCTCATTTAATTTAATTTAATTTGAATTTATTTAGTTGTAATCTTATACATTTTGAGCCATCCTTGAACTTGGGCCCTAGACCGTTTGTCTTGGACAGCTCTCTGCAATACATTTTATGCAATTAAATTTTGTTGTTGGATGTGTTTGGATTGTGCTCATGTTATTGTTCTTTGTTTAGTCTTTCTCTTTTATTTTTATTTGTATTAAATCCCTTTATTCTTTATCTGCATATACCACCGTTTCTTTTTAATCTTTTTTTCCTCCTCTATCTTTTTTATTTACTAGTATTTTCTATAAACACTTGCTATTAACATTTTTATTTCTTTTTTCCCATGTACCCTACTTCATGTATGCTTCCTTGATTTCACTTTAACAATCACATACTTAATTTGACTTAACATATTATCTTACCCCCTGTTTTTCTCCTAACTGCAGGTTTCAAAACCATTTGCTCTGTCTTGTCACACAGTAAGGTGTATCTGTTGCTGGTTCTTGTGCTTTTTACATTTTGGTTTATCTTATCTTTCCACACATGATAGATGCCTTTCTGATCTTTCTTTTCACAACTTCACTTTACACCCATTTCTTTGTCTTGCTACTTAAACACATCCACTGCTGTATCATCTTCTTCACCACTATTTTTATCCTCTTTTTTTTGGAATTGCCCCTTACACCCACTACTCACTATCCTAATAACCTCAATTATTATTGCATTCCTTTCTTCCCTTTCTTTATTCTTTTTCTTTCTCTTTTTGTCACTACCTGTCTCAGCCAGAACTTCACTCAAGGTTGTTTCTCCCTCTCGCGCTGTACTATGCATCACACGTGCTGCTTGCTCATTTTGAAGAATTTGCACTTCTTGATCATTCGCCTCATGAGTTAGTGCAGCAGTGCTGTCCAACTTCATGAGCTCAGGCTCACTTAACTCATGCCTAGGAGGCACGGATGCCATCACAACCACTGTTAGGGCAAGTACCCTTCTTTTGAGAGGAAAAAGGGAAAGCACTGGCTAGGGAAGTAATGAATATGGCTTTAGGTGTACAAAGACATACTTCATTGGTGTGTACTGGGAAGATATTCAATAGCAAATAGTTTTGTCTTGAAATTTGAATTAATATTAGAAATCGTTGGAGTGAAAATTTGCTTTTGAAGGGTGCCGCATTGGACAGCATTGTAGTGTAGTATCCTGTTCATCCAAGCTCTTCGTGTCAATTTTGTTTCCCTGGCTCATTGTCTTCTTTTTGTCTACCTCATTGCTTTTTTTTTTTTTTTTTTTTTTTTTTTTTTTTTTTTTTTTTTTTTTTGCTCTGTCATTTTTCCATCGATCCATACCATGCAAATTTCTAATGTATGCCACTTTTCCTTGATTATGTGCTGATCTTCTTTGTTCTAACAGGTGATCCAAAAGACTGTGAACCGGCTGTGCTGTGTTTGGTCTGTACAAGTCCTCTGCGCTTGTTGCCGACTGTCCTAGAGCAGCACGGATAAAATCATACATCTTTAAAACTACTTTTAAAGACTTTACTCATGAATATAATTAAAGCAGATGCTGAAACTGGCCACCGTCATTGTCCATGCATTTTTGGCACCTCCTTTGGAAATTATCCATCACTCGCCGTAGTTTACGTTGAGAAATGCTGGCAATTTACTGACGGATATTTTGTTTTCATTCCTCCAGGGTGTGTGGGTTCGTGTTGTACACTTTATGCTTTAAGTTACCAGAGAGATAGAAATCTTAGGGGGTTAGGTCAGGCTATCGAGGAGGCCACAAATTTCTACTAATAATTCTGTCCTGAAACACACTTTCAATTGTTCTCATCGGAAGATTGGTTGCATGAGCTGTTGCAGAGCCTTATTGAAAAAAGGCAAAATCGTGTTCCCTGTTGACTTATTCTCTAAAAAAAAGGGGGCCAAATTGTATTCACGTATGTACGGGCATCAACTGTTGAGTCGAAAAAAGTTGGGCCTGTAACTTTTTCTCCGCTGATGGTGCACCATACACCAATCTTTTTGTCATGAAGGGGTATTTCATGTCCAATATTAGGTTTGTCAGAGCTGCAGTAATGATTATTTTGTGTACACACATATGCATGAAGGTGGAATCAAGCCTTGTCTGTGAAAAATATTAAAGTTTGGTCAATTTTGCTGTTGTATACTATTGAGAGTACACTCGCAAAATGTATGTCTAGTTACAGGATCATCTGGTTGAAGAGGATGTGCCACAGTTATTTTATATGGTTTTTACTTCAGCAATTTAGTAGCTCTTTGCAAAGAGCCATAAGAAATGCCTGCCTGTTGTGAAAGACGCCTAAGCAATTTTGGGGGGGAATTCTCCAAATGATGACTAATGTCGTTTAATGTATCTTCGGTAAAAACCGTACGCTGTCTTTTAGATTTGAGCCTGAACACTTCCTGTGGCCTGAAATTTATTTTAAAGTTTATGGTTTGTTGTACGGCCTGGAATTTTTACACCTGGAAATCTTTATGCATATCGCACTTGCACCTGACGAGCTGACTGATTTAACACATATGAATCATAAATAAATACATGCTGTGCAGTAGAAAACAAATGCTGAGCCATAATAAACTAAGTGACTAAGTACAGAACTAAATAATAAAGCACACTGGTAATAATGCAGCTGTACGATATCGCATCAGCTCAATACTGATTGTGAGCAGAGCAGAGAAAAACAAGTTATGTTTGTGACCTTGTGCATATCAGCTGCTATTGTGTTCCGTCTGGACAGGGGAAAACACTGTGCAGCGGCTCCCTTGTATTTGGATCTCTCTGTATTAAGCTTCTCAGTTATTTTCTTTGCTTATAAGTTAAATCCCTGTTGATGTGGATGTCCGTCCCTCTTGGTTTTTTGGTTTGTTTTATTACATCCAAGGCCAATTGCATGCTAATGAATTTTACTAAAACATGTGTTCTCCCTCTTCTGTTCCCAAATCTGAAAGCTTCACAAATTTCATAGCATCTTACTTCTATCCCTAATCTTCTTCCTAAAAGTTCTTGGGTCTCTCTTCTTGCATCCCTTCCTGTTGTTTCCTCAGTTTCCATAATTACTAGATTGTATCATCTACTCTTATCTTCCAGGTCCTCCATTCTTCTAATGTCCACAGTCTCATTCTCGACTTCCTCCACATTTCTATTAATTTCTTCTTCTCTATCAAACATTTCTGTACCTGTGCTTCATTCTAATAATCTTCTCAATTTAAACAATTCTCTTGTGTTATTGATTGTTTCTCCATCTGCCATGTTCATTATTCCCTTCTTCCTCTCACGAGCACTGCCTCAGTACACGTCCGCCTTCTTCCGCTGCTGACTTAGAACTCCACCTTCTTAATATTTTCAGTTTTGGTATAATTTTCTGCAAAATATTTTCACTACTTAACCTCTTCGCGGATATGTACGTCATATGACATCAATTTTAAAATGCAGGAGGACCGATATGGACGTCATATAACATCCAGTGTATGCATTTAAGGCTTGTTTAACCCTAATTATTTTAATTTTTGTTTTTTATATAAGTCTAAATAAATTCTAGAATAAATAAAGTCTTGCCTTTAAAGGTTCCTTTTTGAATGGTACATCTCAAAACATGGATATACACATAAGGGTACATCTCCACATTCACGGCATATGTTAGTCTGTTTACGAAATCCTTTTTTGTGGCACACCAGACACCATCGAAATGGACACGACTTTTTTGCTGTTGGTGGTATCCTTTTAGGAAAGTGTTTTCCTTCAAGTCTGAAGGGTGCAGGGGTTGTGGATTTCTTACCCCCTTTATGAAGAGGCCTCTGAATGTTATAGTGCTCAATTAGGCTACAAGCTGTTGATATGCGGAATTCCAGGTAGGTCATTGTCTTGCATGGGTTTAGAGTTCTCCAAATTGCTAAACAATTGTATGTGGTGATATCCAGCTGGTGCAAAAATACCTTTTTATACTATTTAACTGTTTTTCGTAAAGGGCGATACAATTGGAATACCTGATCTACTAGATCCACACCGCCCATATGCATATTGTATTCCTGGATAACATCAGGCTTGAGAATTGACATTTTGGTGTGGGCATATATTTTTCCAGTGTCAATCATCACATTCTTAGGACTGCAATTGGACAATGCCATAACCACCCTCCTATCTTGCCAAGTAATGTAGGCCAAGGTTGGGAGCTGATGCACCTGCATTTCTCCTCTCCTTAGAGTCTTTGTATTCACATTCTTCGGCAAACCAATACCATTTGAATGTACTGTTCCAATTGCATTTATTTTCCTTCTGTATTCTGTATCTAGTATTATCAGTTCCTTGACCAGTGTAAATTCAACTATTATAAAGATATCCTGTTTTACTTTCACAAAGACCAAAACTCCTTATGCCAAATCTGGCCCTGTTTGTTTTGTTGTACTGTTTCCAACCTAAGCAGCCCTTCCAAAGCATCAAGCTTTCGTCAACAGTAACCTTATCACGAGGCATGTAATTTTCTAAAACTGATCTAATTTTGTGTATTTTATCATTTACATTTTCTGTGCCTGTGAAATGAAGGAACCGCAAAATGGAAGTAAACCTGTTATTTGACATGCATTTCCCAAAAAATGGAGTGGCTAGCATGTCATCTGTAGACCAGTACATGCCTAAAGTTGGTTTACGAATAACACCCATGAGCGTAATTAGGCCAATTAGCCTGTAAATCTCATTCAGTGTTACTTCTGTCCACTTCTGAATTCTACTCTTAGGCCCTAAATTGCCTTTAGAAGTCAGGTCTTCCTTCACCTTACTTGCATATCCATTTGAGAGACACTAAGTCAGCAGTAAAAAATTTTGTGAAAATGTCAATTGGTTGACTGTTAGAAGTCAGCTGAACCTGGTGTTGTACACCAGAGGCTGTGCCCGTGAAGATGTGTCAAGTTGTTTTGGAGACATTTTGATTACCCCACAATGTTGCTTCTTCACGAACACTTGAAGGAAGAGAGTCACTTTCTTCCTCACTGCTACCTATATCCTCGATGCCCCCCTCAAAATCTAAAAACTCCCTGTCAATACCAAAGTCACTGTCATATAGTAAAAAGTCCTCCAATTTATTTGAAGTAATTTCTGAAGCCCTTACACTGCCTACACAAGCTAATTTGTTAGCTGCATTGCTAGTCGAAGCCATGGTTTGAACTGAAATATAACATTTTCAAATGTGCTTTTCTGATAGCTGAAACAAAAAACTGTGAAACCCATAGCTACACCGCTCTACTATAAATCTCCGCTGTGTATTTATTTTAAGGTGTAAATAGAAATGCTGACAGAGAGGTTTGATTTCTTTGCAGCTCGGCTGTCCACCACACGCACGCACGCACGCACGCACGCACGCACGCACGCACGCACGCACGCACGCACGCACGCACGCACGCACGCACGCACGCACGCACGCACGCACGCACGCACTGCACTGCATCGCACACACGCACCACACACAATTACGTCATAGTAATAAACAGAATGATAAAACATTGAAGCTGAGAACACTGTGCTTAGCTAGCTATACGTATATACATTTGTATGCACATAACACAAGCCTGACTCACAAATTAGGTGTGCTCGACGTACAGAATGAGTTTTGCTACAGAGAAAAGATTAATGATATTTATATGTTTTGTTAATACAGTCTTTCTTTGTTTCTATGATAGATGTATAGTGACTTTAATGAGCTTTAAGCCAGTTTGTGTTTCATTAAAATAACTTAATAAATACCAAAGATACGAATGTTTATGTATGAAGCATATTTACTTACATTTAACAATTTCTATGCCTTGAATTGTGTATTGGGTATCCATTACCGGCCGTGCAGCATTTAAATACTATCACTGAAGCAGTTAAATAAGCAAATTGTATCCAAACAACCAAGCAAAATTTGTTTTAATAGTGAACAATATGACAAAAAATAAAGTTTATGGTATAGGTTGCGCATTTGTTTTTGACGAATGACCTTGAGCAGAAATCCAGTGCGCTTCCTACCCTTATAATAAACAGGTCAGCAAATGTTTATGCTACGATAACAGACACCTCTGTTTTCGTCTGTCACGTTTGTGTATACAGTCGACTGCAAAAGTTTTGTGCAGTACGGATGTAGCATGCAAATGTTTTATAACAGTGATAGTTAATTACGTAGTTACGTGTTACTAACTTGTGACAATGCCTCCTACATTGTCAAAAATAAACGGAAAAACTCTGCATACTCAGTCGCGAGATTATTGCCAATGTTTATGAGTATATGAAGGAAGAAGCCAAACATAAAGATCAATTTTTTCCCATGTACTTCAAAGAAATTCAGAAGGTGCAAGAAAGAGTTGCTGTAGCCATCAAGATATCACACACTTCAATTCAGAGAATTGTGGGAGAGAAACGAAAACACGAAGAGGAAGGAACTTCCTTTGGTACACCGGGAAAGAAGGATGCCATCCGCAAAAGAATTACTGAAATCAACGATTTCAACAAGTGTGTAATTCGATCCACCGTATACAATTTCTATGCTGCGGAAAAGACTGCACCTACATTAAAAAGACTATTACAAAAATTGCGAGAGACCATCAATTTTTAAGGTAAACTCACTAGCCTTCGAATTGTAATTAAAAACTGGGGCTTTAAGTGGAGAAAGACTAGAAATAAAAGGCGTGTTCTGATTGAAAGTCATAATATTCGTTCTTTGCGCAAGACCTATCTTACTTGTCTCTGTAAATACAGAGCTGAAGGACGCACAATAGTTTACGAAGATGAGACTTATATACATAGCAGTCACACTGTTCCAAAAAGTTGGTCTGATGACAGTACCTCAGGTTTCATGGCACCTGTATCCAAAGGGGAACGACTCATTATAGTGCATGCAGGTGGAAGGTTTGGATTCATACCAAATGCTCTCCTTATTTACAGATCCCATTAGAAAACAGGAGACTTTCATAAAGAAATGAACACTGAAAACTATATCAAGTGGCTTCGTACAATGTTAATTCCAAATTTACCCCCTTAACTCTGTTTTAGTAATTGACAATGCGTCCTACCATAATGCACAGTTAGACAAACCTCCAACATCAAATTCTTTAAAAAAAGATATGCAGTCCTGGCTGCAAAATCACAACATTCCATTTGATGAGCATAGCACAAAGACGCATTTGTATGACTTAATCTTAGCCAATAAGCCGGCCCAGAAGAAATATTTGATTGATCAAATATTGGCCGAACATAACCACACAACTTTAAGACTTCCACCGTACCACCCAGATCTGAATCCCATCGAGTTAGTATGGGGAGATGTAAAGCAATGGGTAGCTGCTAGAAATGTAACATTTAAATTAAAAGATGTTGAAAACCTCAGCAGGCAAAGATTTGAGGAAATTGGACAAATAGAATGGGAAAGGGCATGCCGTCATGTCGAAGAAATTGAACAAGAATACTGGGATAAAGATGCCAAGGTGGAAGAAAGGATTGAGCAATTTATTATCCAGGATAATGGAATGGAAAGCAGCGACAAAGATAACGAAAATAACAGCAATTCAGACGAGGAAGAAGGCGAGGGAGAAATGTTGGGAATAGAAGAAATGCAAGAAAGTTAAGTTGAAACAGTTATAGAGGTATAGTGTATAATATGTGTGGCTAATGTTACTGGAAGTGTGATAAATTGATTTGAGTGTTGTACTACTTCAGCTCAGAAGCATGTGCGTAAAGGCACATCATCTCACGACAGACTGTACCTATGCCAGCGTTCCTGCAAAAGGTGAGTAATAACTCGCATCCAACCTTTCATATAAAATTTTCATTCGCCAAGAAGCAACGTGCGACCTGTAACAATCACCTAGAGCTGCACAAATCCAAAAGATAGCTAATTAAATCAAATTGGACTCTGATTGCTGTTTTGTTGGAGAAATGTCACTTGGATCATTCTATTATGCAGGATGTTATTAAACTTCTATTGCATGTTGCCCTGACCTGATTTAAATAAGTGAAACTGAATTGATAAGTGCATAGTAAATGTTTTTCAGCTGTTAGGTTTTTAATAACCTTTTTAGCCTAAACAAGATACCAATGATGGGAATGAATTTGCACTTTCTCTGTTATGTACTTACAGTAACTAGAAGCATTTTGACCTACCCAAAAGTATGATTGAAGATGTCACTGGAAATACATTGGAGAGAGAGAGAGAGAGAAAAAAAAAGAGCCAAGCATTTTAAAGCAAGCTTCACATGTGTTTTATGAAAAACAACGTAATATTTAAATTCAGCAACTTCCACACCTTTTTTACATGGAAAATGCTTATTTTCTCAAAAATGGCTGTGATTATTATTATTATTATTATTATTATTATTATTATTATTATTATTATTATTATTATTATTATTATTATTATTATTATTATTATTATTATTATTATTGGTATTGTTATTGGTATTGGTATTGTTATTGTTATTGTTATTGTTGTTGTTATTGTTGTTATTGTTGTTATTGTTGTTGTTATTGTTATTGTTATTGTTATTATTATTATTATTATTATTATTATTATTATTATTATTATTATTATTATTATTATTATTATTATTATTATTATTACTGTTACTATTATTATTACTATTACTATTATTATTACTATTACTATTATTATTATTATTATTATTATTATTACTATTATTATTACTATTATTATTACTATTACTATTATTTGTTGTTGTTATTGCCAATTTTAATTACTTTGTTTCAGAGGACGAGACATTCAAACAAATCAAATGCAGAAATTGAATCTAAACTTGAAGAAACAAAAAGGCATAATCAGATGCTTCAGAAAAGAATCGATCTACTACAGGAGAAACTAATAGGTTCTACTCTGCTTGATTCTGATTCATTACATGTAAGTAATACAATATCACTGAGATATGAAGCTACTTAACCCATTAATGCCCAGATTATTTTTCTTCTTTAAAAATAGTTTAAACTTGAATATATTATCCTTTTTATTACTTTAATAACTGTAATATTCTTTATTTATTTGCAAAAAAATCAGGGACTAAAAGCCCCATCCTCAAATATGGACACTGGGCATTAGTGATGCACAAAATTATATGAACACAGGACATCAGTTTTATTGGCCAAGTTTATCATTTATCTAGAAAATGTTCCTTAAACATCTACAATTGTAGTTATTGGTTCAGGAGTTTTAAGTAGGCAGATTGAGGGGTCTCCAGTGTCTGGAGTGGGCCATTTTTGTTTTTGTGTCTCCTGAGATGAAGGAATTGAGGGGAGATCCAGACAATGACCAAACCTGTACAACTATGTGTGAGCAGGGATGGAGTATATAATGATTCCAGTATAGTACCAATCTTGATGCTAGCTCTGCCTAAGCCACTTACAACTTAGGGGTCCTGTGGCAATTGAAACAACTCCCAGAAAGAGGGCTCCAGCAGTAAGGAGAGAACAAACCATTCTTTTCAGGTAATGAATATAACTGTTGCAGTTTGTGTGTTAATGGTTACATGTAACAGTTACCAGCATCAATTATTAAGTTACTTGTTTTCATGGCTATCATATTAGCAATTAAATTTCATAATGATTAGCTGTTATTATGTTTGAATATGAAAAATGTTGATACATATTTTATTTGATGTAATCTAAAAAGAAACTTCTTTAGCTTCATCAACCCTTTGATTACTATGTTGGTTTAGAATCGCAAAATGCATTCATACTTCTACACTTCTGCACATATTTTCAGTGTGTATAGGTGAACTAAGCTAGAAGAACCTAAATATAAACATGCAGGTGTAGCAAAGGAAAATGCATAAGTATTGCCAACACAAACATTAAAAGTTAAGCATATAACAACTTAAATATTTTCATAGGTAAGATAGAACATGGTGATTACATTTTGAAAGGTGATGTTGCTAGGGAAAAGAAACATTAATGCTCAAACACACATTATTGTCTAACATCACAAAATGTGCTGATAATCTGTTGGTTACATGTAAGTAGCAAAGTGGATAATTAGTGGGCATTTTTCCTGCCAAATGGTATATTAGATCTCCAGTCCCACTCATAATCTCTTAGGGGAGATTAATTCTGTGTAATGAGTTGAGGTAATAAGTTCCTGATAAATGATACCAACATGTCAGTGAATGTTGTACATACTCTGTAACTGATAACAGGTTAACCAGCTACTGTCTTCATTACTGCGGGCCCAAATGACCTAATTGTTGACAGGCTCTTAAATCCCACTCATGCACTCACTTCGTTAGTGTGGTAACCATTATTGGGTAACTAGTTGCTTTGTATTTGTCACTTTTGTAACTGTTAATTGGTAACTAGTTACTGTCTTTCTCCATTACTTCAGTAAGTATTATTTTCTGCTCATCCCTATCCAGTAGTCCCACAAAATGCTAGGGAGAAATCTTTTCAGGGCACAAAATCCACTGTCCTGCCACAGCATACCAACTGCAGTTACCTGGTCGTACAACCCTAAAACAGATGAAAGGAAATGATGAGAGACAGGAAATTTGTGGTAGAAGGGGAATTGTATCAGCATTTGCCTACTGGGGGAAACGATGAGGAAACTCATGATCAGAGTGGCTGGCCCTGTGGGAATCATACTCACAATCCCCACAAATGCAGCCCTCACATGTTAATGCAGAGCCATCTGACTCAGATATTGTTTGCTGATCTTCCTTCTTAGCATTTGTCTTGGATATCTTCCTTTGAGGTAACAAATGTATATTTGTCTCCTAATATTTTTTACTTGGGATTTGCCATCTTGTAAATTATTCAGGCTTTCACAATGCTCATGTCGAACTTTCTTGTAAATAATCAACAATACCCTTTCTTCTCTCCTATGAAGATATTTTATCAAGGTACTAACCAGGCATATGTATAAACTCCTCGTAGTTATTGTTATATTTCTTTGTTAGATGTGGCTGCAGAACTAGAATTCATTCCTTTCTTTCTTACTATAGTGACAAACCATTAAGTGGTACAACATAGCTGTTACTGGACTACCAACAATAATTAAAATAAATGCTGAATGAATTACACTTGTAACACTGCCATGCAAGGCATTTGGGGAATGTAATGTGCACTGTGGGGGTGGTGCAATTGTCAAAAGGACAAAGGACAAGGACCCTAACACCGGGGGAATCTGAGAGAGGTTTGCCCCACCCCTCCCACTTTTCTCTAAGTATAAAACAAGACGTGTAGACAACTGAGTTTAATTAACTAGTAATTACAATGTTACCACCCTTTGAAAGGTAACAACGAATAACCTAGAATTTGGCTAGAGAGTTCTTGGTTACAAAATAGACATAAAAGTTTCAATGAAATACATAGCTCGTCCCTTTAGGCAACACGAATAACACAAGTTACACAATTGAATAATGTTTGTGTCACACCAAAATAGACAAATGAATTTCAATGAAATACATAGTTTCTCCTTTAGGCACCATAAATTAATGTTCATGTCATTCTCAAGTTTCCAGTCAGATTTAGCATTTCCCAATCAGAACAAGTATCAAAGCATGACAATGTACCAGATCTTTAATCTACTTAAGTAACATACTAGCACACATTAATTTAACTGCAAATGCACCCCTTTTGTTATTTAACCCAGGACCAGGCACATCTATGTGAACAAATACGAGGGTGTGTCAAAAAATAACTGGAATTATTTTTTTGCATTTTAAAGTGCCTGCGCATGAGATGGGTGTTGGTAGTACCGGAGAGATCTGACCTTGAGTGATGAAATGGAATACATGTCATTGGCCAGGGGGTGCTCAGTTGGAGGGTAGCAGGAGAAGTGTGAGGCTATGTTTACTGTACCCAACATGGATCACAAGTTGCAGCTGCGTGCATCAATTAGAGTTTGCGTTCTTATCAAAACTGCATCACAAACATTGGAAATGTTGTAGTAAGCCTACAAAGAGCAAGTAATGGAGAAAGCTCAAGTGCTTGAATGGTATAAATGATTTTGGGATGGTAGAATGACCTTGAGGATGCTCCATGTCCTGGAAGACCGTCAGCTTCGGAAACAGACATCAACGTCAACACAGTTGATGTCATTGCGATCATGTGGTGGATAAGCAACACACTGTTACTGCGAATTACTATTGTGAGGTACTGAAGTGGCCATTAAGGAGGAAACTTGCAACAAAACGACCAAATCTTGTTCAAACGGGATGGATCCTTCATCAGGATAATGCCCCTGCTCATCGCGTCATCAAGACTAGAGGTACAATCACTGAATTAGGCATTGAGGTGATGCCACATCCACCTTATTCACTGGACCTAGCCCCATGTGACTTCCACCTATATCCTGCAGTAAAAAAAGAGCTTCGGGGTCATCATTTTCAGAGTGATCGAGAGCTAAACAATAAAATTTTGGGTGTACTCAACAGACTATCAAAAAAGGGCTTCAGGGAGTGTTTTGAACATTGGGCTGAACTCTGGAATCGTTGTATTGTGTGGCATCAGTGTGGTGCTGTTTTTATAATAAACGAAGGTGAAGGTGATGAGCTTTTGACTCTTTTGTTATCTCGGGTCGTGGTACTGGATGGAATGAACATACACTCGGGGTTAACTTTAGTGAAATATTTTATTCGCACCTTCTCGTTCACAGTATTTAAATCGTATTACAGTAGCAAGTCTTTTATTTCAGTGGATCGACTTCCCTAGCATCACCGAGATTTAATGTCTGAAAATTTAGCGATATTTCGCTAAATGTGTTTTCTATCACTTTACACTTCGTCTATTTTACGTCCTTTCATTTAATTGCACACTTTGTATTAACTAACTTGTTAAAGTTAGCTAATGTTTCACTTATTTTACACAAATTAACGGTCTTTAAACACTTAGTAAATTTACTTTCACTATTTTATGACGCGTACACATAAAAATGCGTCCATCTACACTAAAGACATAGACGCTAATAACTAGACAATTGGCGCCGCATTACACTTCTTTTTGTGTACATCCGCGTATGCGTTCATAAAATAGTTCCCGCATTGTTAGGGAAGCGATCCTTAGCCATTCTCCCTTCGCTTTTAATATTGAACACATATAATTCTTTTATTTATACATATATATTAAAATTAAATATGGAAATATTTATGACGTCTTTAAACAAACTTAATTGTTTGTAACAATGAAGATTAGTAACACGTTTTCGTCATTTAACCAACTCATACCAACATCAAAAAATGTATGACGTCTTTAAACAAACTTAATTGTTTGTAACAATGAACATTAGTAACACGTTTTCGTCATTTAACCAACTCATACCAACATCAAAAACAAATTACACTCTTAACAAATATTCACATAAACGATTTTCTTTTGGGGTCTTACAATATCCTGTCTCAAGTGTTTTGGAAATTGAAAGGACTTGTTGATTGACTTGTTGATAAAGGTAAAACCATAACTGGAGAATACTACTCTCAACTTCTAATGACACTGGATGCAAGCATTCATAAAAAGAGACCCTGCTTAAAGAAGAAAAACATTTCTTTTCCATCAGGATAATGCACCTGCCCACAAAAATATCTTGCCAATGGGGAAATTGAGGGATCTGTACCATGAAGTGCTGGAACATCCATCTTATTCCCCAGATTTGGCTCTTTCAGACTTCCATCTATACTGTTTTTCATCCAATTAAGTTGTCATTCTGACTGTAGATGGGTACTTTGCAGCACTTCCAGAGGCACACTACAGAGGGGATAATGCCATTGGAACACCAGTGAATGAAACGTGTTGGTATTACCAGAGATTAGGTTAAAAAATAAAACTTCTTTGAAAGCATAAATTGTCGTTTTCACTATCAGGCTTAGAACTCTTCAGACCAGCCTCATACATTAAAATTTAGCAATGTGAGATCACTGTGCTTTTCAAATGGGAGAGTTCTGACATGCAGCGAGTGATAAACGTTTACGTGCACAGTGTTGCAAGCTCATTACCCCTACTCTTTTCCAAACTTCTATAATAATACAGTTGTTTAAATTCAAATTGAAACATGCATATTATGTATGTTAGATGCTATATAGCTATATTTTATGAATTACCTGTTTTTTAATCCAATGTAGCCTAGCGCAAACAAATACATTAAGTTAGTCTAGAAATGCCATTCCAGTTTTGATTTTGTCTAGATAAGCAAAGCATTTTAGTGAGATTGCTGTTTCTTTCTTTCTTCCTCATTGTTGCATCTTTTAAAAAATGTGTAGACCCTAAAAATATTTTGAGCCTAACTTCATAATACCTGCCTCTTTGTCTCGCCACTAAATTCACCGCTAGAAGCCATTGCACTACACTCAAAAGCACAGCACTTCACTCTTCTTCTCAAGAACTAAACTGAATGCTCACTTGAACTCCGTGGGGTAAATAAACACCGTCCCTGATTACGGAACAATACAATAATAATGTGACAGCTCACATTTTGCTGATAAAGCATTCTACAGGCTAACAGAGAGTGAACTGTTTGTTGTCTCGACCAACAAACACCTTCACCTGTTCAAAACAATAATTCATTTAGCACACCATGTCAATAATGTACATTCCAGTTCTGTAATTACACAAATATGCCCATTACATTGCTTCTGTCGCGACCCGTTGTTATGATGTAACATATGGGTATGTTTATTCATTCATTTGTATTATGAAAACTATTTGAGCTAAAAATATGTGACTTTTACGGTTATGTTACAAATATTATTCCCTACCTTCCTTGTGCATTTGTTTTTTAAATTTGAATATTCTGATCTTAGCGCAAATAGTATATACTAGAGACGGATTCTCTGGCACGCTTCAAGCCCCGATTGGTTGCTGGCCTAGATGCACTCAAGGACAAACTCCTTCCCTTTTGAAAAGCACTGTAGTAATCTTAGGTATGTTCAATCTTTTAATCCTTTTTATCTGGTGTGGTCTCGAGACTTGATGAAATTTTGGGCTAGAATGGAGAAAATCATTCACACTATGGCCAATATCATAGCAGTAGACTCCACCTTGTATCCTTCCAGTTTAAAAGCAGCACTTACAAATTCTGTGATTGTTGGTTTTTTTCCATCTCACATGCAAAGAATGCAAAAGATATCATAGTGAAAAAGAATTCTATGCAGTTTCGCAGTACATCAAGCTATTTATGTAGTCAGAAAGGAATGCAGTTCAAGGTCCACTTCCACCATTCTCTCCTTTCAGACAAGGAGCTTGTTGATGTCGTTAATTTAAACTTGACTGGTGGTAAAGGCCAAATAAATCTGAAGACCTAATATATTTTGATAAATAAACAATGTGGAAAAGAGCCACTGAAGTGTAAAGTTCAATTTTCTATTTTGTTTTCATTTGGAAAAATACATTTGAAAATAATGTGGAACAAAAATGCCTTGTGCTAATTGCCATTTAACTAAACATTTTGTGATCTCCTTTGTTGTCTTTCAGAAGAAAAGAGCTCTTAGGAGAATGACGTGGGGAGGACAAACAACAAAGCCCCGCTTCTCTGTTTATCAACCTCAAATATTAACTTCAGTAGAAGAGGAATATGAATATACAGAGCAGGAGTGTTACCAACTGTTATCTACATCAGTAGCAGATTTTCAGGGCAGTGGTAAGCATGAATTATTATTTTGTTGTTTTAACGACGCTGTCAATTGCCAAGATCACATCAGCGTTGCCGGTGTGCCAGAATTTCGTCCCGCAGGAGTTCTTTTACATGCCAGTAAATCTACTGACATGGAGCTGCTGTTTTTAAGCACACTTAAAAACCATCGGTCTGGGCCGGATTTGAACCCGCGACCTTGGGATCAGTAGACCAGTGTCTAACCAACTGAGCCACCCAGACCGACGGTAAGCATGAAGCTAGCATAGGTGAAACAGCATAAACACTGCAGTATTGCCAGTCTACAATAATTTAACAAAATGGCAAAATGCGAATGCTCGTTACTTTTCTAACAATATTTTCCTCTAAATTTTACTACAAGTGCACAAATTTGTTCTCATTGCTAACACAGTTTATTGCTATTACAATTGACAATAATTGTTCTTCTGATAATCTTCTGATGTCTTTCAGTGTCTTTCTCCACTTTCACTGTCTCTTATTTCTTGACTATTACAGTACAATGATTCGACGACACATACATACTCGCTGACTCACTTTCATAGCTAAACAATAACTCAACTCAAACTCTAAAACTGAAACTGACTGTGTGTGTCCTATTTATACTGGAGCCAGTGTCACATGACATTCAGAAACCCTCCATACACATGTGCAACGATGACTTAGCAGAATTAACTATAGCCTGTCTCACCCTTAGATGACAGTATGGAGTTAAATGGGATATATCTGTCCCTATCTAGCACATACAAGTTGCCATTAGCTTCGTCCTTTTCTACTCTTGTGCTGCTGCCAGGTTCCTAATAGTATGGTCTAAATATTCAGTTTTATAAATTTCAGGTTTGAACACATTATCCCATGCAGAACTTTTTTCTCTATCAGGTTATATCCTTTTTAGAGTCATTATACATTCTAAGGGCCCATATTTTCACAGAAAACGGTTTTTTCAGTAAAAGTCTGGTATTTGCTGTTTCTATACTCATCACTGGAGCCCGGATGTTTAGGCATTTATTTTGGTTAAATAGGCAGACATACAGGCACTAAAATAGTAAAAATAGGCAGTAAAATAGGCATTTATTAATCACAGAAGCAGACAAAAATAGACAAATACTTCATAATCTCACATATACTCACTTTTCTTGGTTACATGCCACAACAAGATGCTGTTTTTACTTTCTCTCCACCCGAAAATTTGTTGTCAAGGTTTCATCGGAAATATGTGTTGAGACCCCCTGAATCTAAAACAAGGATTTTTGGAAGAAGGTCTGTGTGTGTCTGTCAGCCAGCCGCCAGCCAGTCAGTCAGTCAGTCTCCGTCTCAGTCTCAGTCTCAGTCTCCGTCTCAGTCTCCGTCTCCGTCTCCGTCTCCGTCTCCGTCTCCGTCTCCGTCTCCGTCTCCGTCTCCGTCTCCGTCTCCGTCTCCGTCTCCGTCTCCGTCTCCGTCTCCGTCTCCGTCTCTGTCTCCGTCTCCGTCTCCGTCTCCAGACAGCATAACTCAAAAACGAAAGGTCAGTTAAAAACCAAAGTTGGTATTTAAGTTTAATGTCTTTCAAGGATGAGGCACAAAAATTTTGAAGAAAATAGCTTTACCCTAAACTACCCTTTACATGGAAAATTTTTTGAAAATTTTGAGTTCGTTCAAATTTCCATTAAAATCCCATATGTTTAATATATTTGTGTGATAAATGAAATGTACATTTTGGATTTTCTGGCTATAGCCTATGTAGTAGTGTTTACTCTGGATGGCTTTTGCATAACTGGGAAACAGTAAGAGATGTACAGAATATTATACAAAAAATATGTATCTCGCTAAAACACATAATTTATGTCTGAATAAATTTTTGGTTTAGAGTGAACCATTTAGGAGATATTCCTTGTTATTTGTGTCAGTTTTGGAAAACACTTTCATGATATGGAACATCTTTGTTCATTTTTTTATATGTTAAGCGTGCAAAGAGAAAGGGATCTCAAAGCTTTAAAAGATTTGACTATCGCTCAAGGCCTACTGTATTCCCATTTTTTCCTTGCACCTACAAGAAGATAATAAGATAATTTCTGCAAATGTTTATCTCAACTAACACGAAGAAGATACAGGAGTAAGAGTTTGTAAGAATGATTAGTACAAGAGTAGAGAAAGTCATGCGAGTGCATCACATCAGATTTGTAAGTTGTCAACTGACATACAGCCGGCTGTTAGAGAGAAGGTTTTTCATGCTGGAAAAAGATGTTTCTACTTCTACTGAAGTGATTGGAGCAAACTTAAAACAACTTATTTCAGAAGGACTCATATCAACAACAGAATTTTTACCTTGTAGAATGTCATGAATGTTTTTAAGTTTCTCTAGGTCCTCATTAGCACTCAACACATTTACACTTTTCACTAACAGCTACTCCTTTGTCTCCTTGAGCTTGTTGCAGTTGATTTAGTACATCTTCCACAATCGCCATAGATGAAACCAGCATATCACCTTGTTTCTCCAACTTAGTAATTACTCTTGGAATCACACAATAGTGTGCTATTGTAAATGCCAGGTCATTTTTGAGTTCATTGTACAACAGCCTTTTCACCTTGCGAACTGAAATAGCTTCGTCTTCTGATATGGCATCAACTACCACAAGTATTTTGTCCAGATTGTTGGCATAATATTCAGCAGCAGAGATCCAGGTTCCCCATCTAGTCAAAACGGGCTGTGGGGGCAAACTGAGGTCTGGTGCTATGTGGTTGAAGATCCTGATTTGTAAGAGAGATTTTAAGAAGACTTTCTTCGTGTTTGAAATCAACTTGTCTCCATCAGGATACAAACTTCGTACTTCAGCAATTCTGTGCAGCCCACGGGCCAAGTACGTGAGAGGAAGCATTTTTGGAAAGAGAACTTTCAAGGCTTTAGTGGCTTTTTTCATATAAAGTGCTGCATCTGTGACAAAAAGCAGGACATGTTGTATTTCATGTGGCCAGAGAAACATCAAGGTATTTGTAAACAACTGTGCGACTGTGGAACCATTTCCTCTCTCCATCTCTTCCATGGTCAAAAGAAATACTGAAGGATCATCTTGTGTTGGTTCCATAGTTCCAATGATTACACTGCCGATTGTATTGCATCCATTGCATCCATTGTCTCGTCAATAGAGATCCATATTTGCTTTCCTGCAACTCCAGTACGAATCCTCTGAAGAGTCTCTTCGTAGCAGACACTCAAATAATTTTTTCTGATTGTGGACTCCGATGGAACCTTTTCATTTGCGTATTTCTCCAGGAACATTGAGGGACTGGTTTTCTAGCTTCCAAAAAGAAATTCCTGAGTCTACAAAAGCCTTACACAGATCCAGAGAAAACAGATTGTTTACTAGTTGTAGAACTTCTTCTATATACATGCTGAGGCTTTCACGGCCGGCATTAATCCAATAGGTGGTAGATTTTGGGTGGTAGATGCCCAGTGCAGTCTTGGGCGAAACGTCAGAACTTGTTCTGCCCGGCCATTTTAGTAATTGCAGTCTTATGCTTCGCTGTTGCAAAATGTTGAAGTACAAAATACCTTTTCTCATGGTTAATTGTTTTTTCACAAACTTTGCACATCAGAACAGTGCCATCAGAAGATAGCGTATCTGAACCGAATTTGCAGGGATAACCATGCAGTTTACTACTTAACTGTGCACTCACTTTCGGCAAGATAAATATTGCAATAATCACGAAAACTGCAGATGGAGTTGTTTAATAGAAGTTCAGTCTCAAACTAACAGATTCTACTTCCTAAGGCCTGAGTGTGTCTTTCTTTCAGAGATCTGGAAAAGCTGACTGTGTATTGTTTCAAAAAGAGGGGTGTGAGAAGAGATTAGAGAGTTCAAAATACGCAATAATGGGATCTGGAGATAAAGGTAACTTTGCAGAGGTATGTGGCTTGAAAAGGGATGAATTGACCATCGGGCGAGGGAGGCGAAGAATACAAATCTTACTGAAGTCACTTGCAAATGTGCATTCCTTTCTACACCCTCCGTGTAATACTTTCTTTTGTTGGTAAACTCTGAAGTAACTTGTTATACTGTTCAAACACTTCTTGGAAATGTATGTATTGCTGGAGAATGAGATTCTCAGCAAATATCTGTGTGAGGTGAATACATATTTTTAATTCGTACAACCATTATTTTTTTTGTTTTTTGGTATAATACATGTGAGTTTTTTTTAAATGTATTAAAAATAAAGAAAATATATAATAATGAGGTAAAAAGACTGAAAATGGTGGTTAACTTTAAAATAGGCAACGGGAGCTAAAATAGCAAACTAAAAATTGCACCTATTGTCCTCAAATGTGTGAAAACATGTTTATCCCTAATAGGTCTTTCATGTATACTCTCCGGTTAAAAAAGGTATTTTGCCTAACATACGGGCTCTACTCATCACGCACTAACAAACTAACTGCTAGAATACATCTATATTTTTTTCTTAGCTAGGGTAAGCCATAGTGTTGCTACCCGCCTACTGTGAATTCTCTATGTTTACTCAGTTAAGTGTTACAATTTTTTAAATTAAATGTTTTCTGAAAATTTTACATCTGTGCACTACAAAAGTTTTGCAGTGGGAAACCTTTTTGTTCCCGAGTTTACATCGGTGACCAAGCAAGAGCAAATGTTGAGTAGTGTTGGAGACAGTGTTTAAAATAAACCAGAAGCCTGTAACCACTTACTTTCATTGTGTAAGATAAACAAAAGGTATTCATCTATTTGGCTAAAACGTGCCAGGCGTGACACAGAAAACAGTATAAGAAGCAGCAGTAAATGTTCGAAAGAAGTTGTGTGTGTATGCTGTGTGGAACCTGTAAAGTGTTATTGCGTTATTTATTTAACTTTTTCCGTAAATGCTTGTAGTTATGGAAGGGGAAGCCAGGAAGAGACAATATATTGGTAAATTAAGAAGTAAGAAACACCAAATAATTATGAATGTGTTAGATTATTTTTCAAGTAAAACAAGTGTTAGTAAGGCAGTAAAAGAAACAGCTAAGGCTATCGGGTGTTCAGAAACACCCATCCCCAAACAGAGGACAAGGCCAGCCAAGCGCCACATAGTGCCAAGAACAGCAGTTACCATTCACAGTCATGCACGCCATCTGCCAGGCACTGCCAACACTACATGCCTGAAAGTGCACCTGAAAGATTAGGAAATGTAATGTAGGGAAACGATGGAAAGGAAACGGTGGTATGAAATAATGCACCCCAGCATTCACCTAAGTGACATGGGGAAACCCATTCCTTATCACGTTTATAATATATAGAGATTTAACATGTTCACTTATTGAAAGTATGATCATTATTGCTCTGTGCCCGCCTCTGTAGCGTGATGTTTAGCGTGTCTGCCTCACGTTCAAGAGGTCGCGAGTTCGAATCTCGCTTAGGGTAAGTTATCCGGGTAAGGTTTTTTTCCGAGGTTTTCCCTACCCTGAGAAGACGAATGTCGAGTAACTTAAAGCTCCATGGACCTCGGGCTCATTTGAGCATCATTTCACCCATTTCATTTCATTCATTCGTCCGATATGACACAATGTTGGAGGATGTTAATTCAAAAAAAAAAAAAAAAAAAAGTTTGATGCATTAATATAATATATAGAGATTTAACGTGTTTCCTTATTGAAAGCATGATGATTATTGGTATGTTTGATGTGTTATTACAATGTATAGAGGTTTAAGAGGTTTACCTATTGAAAGTATGATCATAATTACTTTGTTTCATACGTTAATACTTGTATAATGTATTGTTGATTCTACTTGGCGTAATATTATTTATTGTCCCGACAACAAAGTCACATTTAAAGCAGGGTGTAAAATGTCAGAGGGAGAGGAATAAACAATAGAGTGCTAAAGTAAGAACAAATTAGAAACTAAAAACTTCACTTATCTTAGTAATGTTGCAGTATAACATTATATAAGAACTACAACATTACTAAGATAAGTGAAGTTTTTAGTTTCTAATTTGTTCTTACTTTAGAATCTTGTTGCTTCACTGTTAATAGCTTCAATTTTTCTTATTTAATAGAGTGCTATCTTCAGGTTCAATTGTGTTCACAAATTGTTGCAGGTGAGCAACAAAGTTCGAGGCACACATATAGTACATGTTACTATGTTGCACCCCAGTTAACGTGTACCATCTTCTAAGGTTGAGACACACTTTTTCTAGTTTCTGGACCCTTTCTTTTGTGTTTTACTGGCACCATTGTTTATTGTCACGTACACACAGTCCCTCGCCATATCTAAGGTCACACTGCCCCCCTCTCATCCGTATATTGTTGTACAACCAATGTCACAATAGAAATTACGAATTTGTGCAAAGGCAAGCGAAACAGGACATGAATTTCAGGGTTCGTTTTAATAAAATAAAATGTAAATTACTATGATGCACAAAAGCATTTGTTCCCTATGCCACGCTCACACTGAAACCATTAACCAGTAGGGGGATACATTTTGTTTCTTGATTAAAGTAAGAATACTTTGTTTTAAATGCACAAATAAACTGAATCCTTTGCTTACAAAAAACAGTTTTACCCCACTTCTACATTGAAAGAAAAAAATTGGTGACGTGAAAGTAAAGGCTATTTTGTTGGGATGGACTAGCCTGAAGTTGTTCCTGGTAGAAATAAAGTTTGTTTTGGACTGTGACTCGTTTCTCAAAACTTTAAACTCCTTCACTTGTGAAAAGATTATATACAGGTGTTAATGAATCACACCAAAATATTTTCAGAGCAAGTGGAGATCTCTGAAACAAGTAATTTGGGATAGGAGACATATGGCCTGTTGGTTCAAATGTGGAAGTTATGGCTATAAGTTTCTAAAGTGTCAGTACGCCACTGCTAATGATGATACCACTTGAGTGCACAACACACGAAAATGAAGAGATGGTCGGAGCACTCCCTCTGGCGCAATGGTTATGACATTAGCTTTCAAGTGAAAGGTAAATGAGTTTGCATTTCCTTCACTTTGTTTGTGTTTTTTTTTTTTTTATTTTTGTTTTGTTTGTTTGGTTGTTTTTGTTTTAATATTTTGTCTAAGCTTTTAATTCTTGTACAATGCATTTTACAGAGTAATTTCACCTTGTGAGTGCAATTAATTACAATTCCGTATAACAAAGGTTGAATCCTGCTTAATACTCTCACATGCTGTACGTCTAAATGGGAGGAGGTTTAAAGGATGAATGAACTTACATAAAATGTAAAGTAAATGCAACTCTTTACATCAGATTTAAAGGAACTGCTCGAAATGGTGACTTGCGTTTCCAATGCAAAGTTGACAGCGGCGAAGGAACGACCGTCGTACTCTGTCCAAAATTCCTTGTATGTGTCGAATAACTTCACATGCTGCTATTATTCGGGCAGTTAGGTCCTCTTCCGATGTAATAGGCGTTTCATACACCAGACTTGAGGTGAGCCCAGAAAAAGAAATCAATTGGTTTGAGGTCGGGAGAGTGTGCTGGCCAAGCTAGAGTTGGACTTCCCCTTCCGATCCATTAGGCAGCATAAACATGTTTTAAATGCTCTCGTGCAGCAAGGTTGAAATGGGGCAGAGCTCTGTCATGTTGTAGGCACATTTGACGACGAATATGAAGGGGCACATCTTCTAAAAATCTGATGTGTTGCACTCATGACTTTCTCTACTCTTGTACTAACCATTCTTAGAAACTCTTATTCCTATATCTTCATGTTAGTTGAGATAAACATTTGTACAAATTATCTTATTGCTTATTTCCTTGTAGGTGCAAGGGGAATGTTAGAATACAGTAGGCTTTGTGTGATAGCCAAATGGCTTTGTGTGATAGCCAAATCTTTTAAAGCTTTGAGATTCTGTTCTCTTTGCACACTTAACATATAAAAAAATGAACAACCATGTTCCATTTCACAAAAGCTTTAAGTTTTCCGAAACTCACACACATAACAAGGAATATCTCCGAAATGGTTCAACCTACAAGAAAATTCATTGAGACATAAATTGTGTATTTTAGCAAGATCTACATTTTTTGTATAGTATGATTTGGTCTATCTCTAACGGTTTACCAGTTATGCAAAAGTCGTACAGAGTAAATACGTCTACAGGGGCTATAGCCAGAAAATTCAAGATATACATTTCATTTGTCATAAAAATATCTCAAACATATGGCATTTTCTTCCTCTCATAGAAGTTTGAAAACTTTTGTTATAATTAATTTAATTTAAAAGGTGAGTCAATTAATAACACTAAACAACACTTACAAAAATATGGCATTTTAATCAAAATCGTTAGAGCCATTTTCAAGAAAATCAAAATTTTCGTAAAATGTGCCATGTAAAGGGTGGTTTAGGGTGGGGCTATTTTCTTCAAAATCTTCATGTCGCATCCTTGAAAGACATTAAACTTAAATACCAACTTTGGTTTTTAACCGACCTTTCGTTTTTGAGTTATGCTGTCCACAGACACGCACATGGATCTTTTTCTAAAAATGCATTTTTTGGATTCAGGGTTCCTCAAAACATATATTTCCGGTGAAATCTTGACATCAAACTTTTGGGTGGAATACAATACTTCCCCTACTTACCAGTAGAGAAAGTAAAAAGATCAGAACAATCTGATGTGGCCAAACCAATTGACTTTTTTGACATGATACAATTTGCTAACTGCTTTTAAGAGTAAGGCAACAAAATAGTAATGAAAATGGGCAACTTAGATATGCCACAATCAGGGTTGTCAACCCGTACAATAATTATAGGGGCATACGATAGTTTGAATGTGTGTACTCATGGCTATTAACCTGTACGATAATTATGATACCGGCAAAATATCATTTTCTGTGGTTTGTCACACCAGCAAAATGAAATTAATTACTAACGATGAAACCGCTTTTGCACCCCTCTAATGCAACCGTTTCATATCCTACTAATCCTTCTACCCTTTATCCTCATGTTACCTGTGTGCCCATATCTGGTGATCTCAATGAAGGAGGCACTGTTCAGAAAACTGATGATTAATGGAGAAAACCTGGAATACGTGACATTCCGTGTGAAATAAAGAACATGCCTGAACCTGGCAGTTTCTGGAGTGCTGTTAAACATGTGTCGCCTTGGTGGAAATACTGATTTCAAAGAACTGGCGGAGGTTGCATTATCAGTGATTTCATTGTACCACAGAAACACTTCTTGTGAAAGAGTTTTAGCAAACTAGGTTTAATAAAAACCAAAATTATAAACAAATTGGCACTAGATACGGTAAATGGACTTATTCAGTTGTCTCAGCTTATGAAAGAATGTGGTGGGTCCACAAATCTGCAAGTGAGAAGTTTAAAGTTTATCTCAACAACCAATTTGTATAATGCTGCAACAGTTGAGGAAGATGAACTTTCAGATGAATGGTGCGAGAAGCATAAGTGCTCAGGTTGTAATACTCATTGAGGTCATCTATCTTGCAAGTGGATACTATAAACATCAATACTATTACATTTTCATAAGTGTTACGCTGATACAATTATTGCTGTAACATTTGGTTTATGATGTACGATAATTTTGAATCCAAATCTATAATTTTGAGTGGCCGGTATGGTAATTTTACTT
This sequence comes from Tenodera sinensis, assembly GCA_030765045.1. Classification (NCBI taxonomy): domain Eukaryota; kingdom Metazoa; phylum Arthropoda; class Insecta; order Mantodea; family Mantidae; genus Tenodera; species Tenodera sinensis. Next base: position 157,179,553 of record CM060962.1, read on the forward strand.
TTAAACATTGGCAACCCTGTGCACAATAGAACGATTTAAAAAAAATGGCTGTCATTAAAAGAGCCCCAACTAGTCAACCAGTTACCACTTAATCGAGTCCACCAAAAAAAATACTTCTCGAACCAAAATTCCAGAAAGCAAAGAGAGGCACAAGCACATCACCAAAACCGTCAGTCTGCAGACGAGGCTAAAATGAGACACCAGAACTCAATGACACCTGCAAATGGAATGAGGAACCTAAGATTTCCCCCAACTCAAAATAATAATTAGTCTGGGAGACATGCGCAGGTGAACTGCATAATGTTTCTGAGCAATAACCCGTATGAGAACCACAAATATCACAGTGCTAGATTTGGAGGTTGATTCCGAGGATCCAGGAGAAGTTGCAATGCTCCAAGACAGGAAACTCCTGACAATTAACAAAGCAAATTTTAGGAAAATATCGCTAGGTATACTGAAAATGACACAGCAGAGGTAATAAGCAGTGATCCTGGAATTCTGCAATGAACTGGAATGCAGTAGAATCCTGATAGCTTGACCTAATGTGAACTGAGAGGGTGTTGAATTATCAAAATATCTAGTTTCATGGAATAAGGGGTCTGTTATTCACAATTCATAACATGATACTGCAAATTACATAAGTGCACAATATAAAAAACAGAAAAGGTTAACATATCCTACAACTTATTATATATTAATATGTTTCCCTTTGTCGGGTGTCTTTAATACATCCAAGTTAATTTCCACTGTCATGTTAACTTGTCTTTTCTTGTTGTTTGACATTTTCACTGGCACAAACACAACTGAACACAACAGTAACAGTAAGCCTGAAGTCTGAGAAACTGTACTGTAACCTGAAATATGTAACTGAAAGTATAGGTTATCATGTACATACCAGCTAAAGCAATAAATCTTCCAAACAAGTGTTTGTGCTATGTATCCACATTATTAATGACAAACTTTTGATTTCCTGACAATGATCTGCTGGTTGCTTATGTTGGGACTAAATATTGAAGGTCAATATGTGGTCAGCTCTTTTGTTACTCTGAGGGAGAATGCGATAGGTTGTATATGTACACTAATTAAAATGTACCTTTGCTGCTTATATCGTGTAGAAATGATTGCAGTCAAGTTTATGATGATAAAAAATAAAAATATTAAAATAAAAAAAGATGTTGAGTTACTGAGAGTTGAGTTATTAGTGTTCTACTATACAACAAATTCTGCAAAGATCTGTAGTATAGAATGAGGAAAACTGAAAAGAGGTTATGCTGAGACTCCTGATTGTAACCTCAAAACAAGTAATTCCTTCACACAGAGTCCCTTAAACATATATAATAGCATGCAAGGTATGATCATTAAATTCTGGAAGTGATCCTGTAAATGGAAATGAAATTACCTGATTTAAGTTTGGCTGCCCTTCTCTAAGTAGTCCTCTTGGGCAGCTATGCACAGATCCCAGTGCTTCTGCCATTTTTGAAATGCACCCTGAAAGTCTCGTTTCCTAAGCATGTTACTAATCTACATCAATTAGTGGAGGAACCCCTACACTAGCTTCAGATTCATATTGAGAAACAAGAATGGGGGGTCAGATATGGTTAAGGATGACCATGTTGTTATAAACACAAAAGTGACATGTTACGAGAGCTATGTGAGCTGGTGTGTTGTCGCTGTTTGACCCAGAGGAGCAAATTCATGGTGAACAATCTTGTGAATGTGGAGAAAAAGCAATGATTATTCTCTTGGTTGCATTCTTGACCTATCTTGCATTTTTTTATCTTGGAGATTGTGGGTTCTTCCACTGATGCGTGGTTTCAGGATCATATCCATAGATCCAACTCTTGTCACTGATAATGATCCTTGACAAGTATTCCAAAAATTCTGGGACGCTAACAGAGATTTTGAAAGATTTGGAGATGGTTCTTCTGTTCTTGTGACAGAAGCCTGGGTATGAATTTGGCAGCAGTATGACGTATCTTCAAAATTGATAGGATCATTTGAACCTTCTCAAATGACATCATGACCATATCAGTAATTTGATGGTGATGGGTCAGTCTTCATGCACGATTGTACAAACTTTTTCAATGTTTTTGGGAGTGTTGCACGTGTGTGGCTGCCCTGGCCTTTTATAGTACTCCATCAATGTTCTGTCATTTCTGATATGTGAATCCCACTCAAAATATCTCATCTGACTCATTGCTTCATTTCCATAAACTTGTTTCAATATTCCATGGGTTTTGTTGGGGATTTCCTGAGTTTGGCACAGAATTTGATGTTTGCTCTCTGTTTCAGTTTTGAATCTATCATGATTTCACCAAGGTGAGCATGCCTGTGCTGTTTCAGACGTGTAACACAGGTATCAGTGATATCGCTTTGAAACTTTTTGTAACTTGTTTTCAAGGTTGTTACTCGTCTGTGCTGCACATGCATGTCAAACACGTGATCTGTTCAGTCACAGCAGACACAGTCCCAGAATTTAATGGTTGCATCTTGTACTTCTGGATAGTATCCAGAACGACCAACTAAATCCTGAAATGCACCTAGAGTTACTAAACATGCCGCAAATGAAGCTTAAAATATACATGTAATAATAGATACCAGTGCCTCACATCTGTATGAAGCGAGAAAGAATGTATAGATCTAAACAAAACAAGGAGGCAATTATAATATGTACCCATTTGTAATGTGTTCTGTGGTACAGCCATTGGAAAACACAAAGAAAGAATAAAATACTAGGTCATGTTAATTCCAGAACTAGACAAATGGGAATATGAATTTATTTCCTAGTAGTGCATAGAGTACAAGCAAATGGATTTTGGGATGTAATTTATTATCATGGGGGAGCCAGGCTAGACTTGAATGAATGATGGGTCTTAGTGAGAGATATAGATAAGGAGTGTTACGTAATGAGTTACGTTAGTAATACTAGTGTGCTGGGTTTGGGATCTTGAAAGAAATTAAGAGTTCAACTGGGCAAGATTAGCTTGCCTTTATTTTACCAATAAGAAATAACAAATGTAAATGTAACAACTTGAATATAACTTGCCTTGAAAACTCAGTTAACAGACTCAGATATTAGAAATGTCAAAGCATATTTTAAATGAATTGAAATTCCTTCACATAAACTTCTGCCATCCCAAGCTTGTTTAAACCATTAAGTAACGGCAAACACAAATCAAGCGAACTAAGTAAACCAGAAAGGCATTTAGAATAAAATTTTGAAAAGTTACAAACAACGCAAGCACATTTTAATGCCTCCCACTAAGCCGCGAAGAGCCGACGTCCTCTCCTAGTGAGATCCCAATCCAGAAGACTCAGGCATATCCATATCCCACGGTGGCCCGGGCCTGGTAGAAACTCGCCTTGCTCATGTGCGACTCCTTTGTTGACTGTCCTGTAGGGGCACTTCGGAGGATGGCTGCCTCCCTCTCTGATAGTCCGCTTACACTATCTTGGAGTGAGGCAGGCAGTTTGACTTATTCGAGGAGCATTAGGTGAAATATCGGCTCAATGACTCCCCCCGCCAGGAAAACTGGCCAGCAGGACAGCCCAATCATGACGACGACAGCCTTCATGCAAGTAAAGGCATACCGCCACTCTTGACGACCGGGCTCGGACATGAAAAGATTACTCACACCCCAGTTAGAAAGGCATTAAAATGCAAAATCTACACAACAAGCCGCTAAATTGGAGGCAGAAATCTATAGAGTTATGACTTTTCCATGATTGTCAAGCACAATTAAATCTTGAATGATGCAGAAAAAAATTAAAGGCAAGTGTTAAATATTTTACCATATAAATTATTAGAAGAATATATTTATAAAATCTGAATTCATGTAAAATAATCATTAATATCAAAATACAATGAGTATAATATATATACATAATCTTTCACAAAAACATCAAATAACTGAGAGTGGGCCCACACAATACACTAAAAACACATAGACAGCACAACACATAGAAGAACAAAGTAAATAAACATTATGAAATATTGATTATGAGAGCATGATAAAGGAGGGTGAAAAAAGGTAAATGAGTGATAAAGGTAAAAGAACTACACTTGCACTGGGTAACCACTCGAATTCTAACTTCAGCTTGAACGAGAAGCCGAGTGTTTAAAGCTGAAGTAAAAAAAACCATAACCCCAGTGCGAGACGAGTTCGCTGAGTAAAAACTACGACTTTAAAATTTTAATAAAAGAAAGAAATGCAACTGGATTGAGGTCTCACTTAACCGAGTGAGGTAGGAGACATAACTGTGAGGCATGGGCAGAGGTAATTTGCCCGGTAACGCAATGCTGTAAACGAAATGAAACGCCGTTTCTTATCTCACAGATTTTGCATGCTCCTAGAAAACGTGGTGCTAATTTGGCGGTAAATTGGTTTGATGCCCTACTGATAGCATGCTTCCGAAGGAGTACTAAATCACTGACTTTAAATGACACTGGAATCCTCGAAGTATCATAACGGGACTGCCGACGAGTCCAATCACGACGCAAAGCCTGCATTGTGCATAACCAGACATCCTTTATCTGCTGTGTGTTGAATTGATCTGGTAGCAGTTCCTGTAATTTCCATAGATTTGTAAGTGGACACGCCGGATGAAAATGATACATGAGTAAGGCTGGTGATTGAGTATGTGCTTCATGTTGGGCCAGATTAAAGGCCAATTGTAATGCTGTGAGGCGGGTGTCCCACTGACAATGATCCTGCGAATGAAAGGCTATGAGCACACTCTTAAGATTGCGATTCACTCTTTCTGCCAACGAAGGCTGTGGATAATATGGTGAAGTATGCGTCAATTGAATTCCATGTTCGAACAAAAATGTGTGAAATGCTCGTGATTTAAAGTATGGAGCATTATCAGTGACTAGAACCGCCGGAAAACCGAATGAAGCAAACATCGATGATAAAACTGTAATAGCGGCATGTGCTGTTGAAGCTCGAACCGGGGAAAACCAAACAAACTTGGTAAAACTATCTACAACTACACATAAATATGTATTTCCCTGTACTGAGCGAGGAATGGGACCAACAAAGTCTAGAAAAAGACGTTCCATAGGATAAGTTGCTAGATGCGAACTCAAAGGACCAACCGTGGTGTTAACTAGCGGTTTAGATTCCAAACAAATTCGGCAATTTTGAACAAATTGTGTAATGTCCTGGTACATCTTATACCAAACAAAGAAACAACGAATTTTATCCTTAGTTTTTTGTATACTTAGATGAGCTCCAAAATGAGATGAATGAAAATACTGCAATACAAGCGGTATTAAGGCTTTGGGCAACAAAATGTGTATCAAAGGCGAACGCGGCAATTTGCAAAAAAGAATATCATTCTGAAAAACATGCCCTTCCGGAACAACACCTGTTTTAGCCTGTTGCCAAATAGGTCCCAACTCCTGATCTGTCTGCTGGTATGACGAAATAGAACTGAAAACTTGAGGAAAATCCTTTGATAGAAGATCCACCAATCCGACATGAACAGAGAACTCATCTGTTGATGGCTCAGGTTCCTGAAATAAACGAGACAAAGTGTCTGCCAAACAATTATCAACCCCTTTAATATGCTTTACATCAAATTGAAAGGCACTCAACCGTACTGCCCAGCGTGCCAATTTCCCAGTCTTACGTGAATGAGAAAGAACCCAAGAAATAGCTTGGTTATCACACTCGAGCTGAAACCATCGATGTTCTAAAAATGAACGAAATTTTTCACATGCCGTTAATACTGCCAAAGCTTCCAACTCATAAAGCGACAAATTATGTTCTGTCCGTGATAATGTACGAGAATAATATGCAATGGGCTGACGTCCCTGGCCTAAATCTTGGAGCAAGACTGCAGAAATTGCAAACCTAGATGCATCCATTTGCAGTATAAAGGTCTTTTCAAAATCGGGCATAGCCAAGACCGGTGGATTCATAACTGCATGTTTGAGTCAATCAAAAGCTAATTGCTGTTGTGGAGTCCATACAAACTGTGCGCCTTTACGCTTAAGTGCATACAACGGTTCAGCAATCTCAGCAAATTTATTTATGAATTTTGAAAAGAAGGCAACCATACCCAAAAAGGATGACAACTGTTTCTGATTGGTGGGTGGGCGGAATTTTGACACTGCAACTGTACGAGTCGGATCAATTGAAATTCCGGCTGGAGAAATCAAATGACCTAGAAAAGAAATCTGATTAGTGGCAAATCATACTTTAGATGGTCGAACAGTGAGACGCAAACAAGTGAAAACCTGATGCAAACGTTCCAAATGTGATTCAAAATCAGGACGATAAATAACTAAGTTGTCCAAATAGTTAAACACGAAACGAAACTTACAATCGTGTAAAACTCTGTCTAACAAACGGAATAACACTTGAGATCCCGTAGATAAACCAAACGGAATTCTGCAAAATTGATACAAATTCCAAGGCATGGAAAATGAAGTTAATGGACGTGATTTTGCATCTAAAGGTATTTGGTAGTAAGCCTGATTCAAATCAAGGGTAGTAAAAACTTTCGCATTATGAAAATAATGTGTGGCTGTATGCAAGTCTGGCAAGGGCATACTATCAAGATGAATGTTCTTATTTAATTTACGGTAATCAACTACCAAGCGAAAATTGCCAACTCGTTTCGGAACTAAGAAGCACGAGCTAGAATATGGACTATTAGAGGGCTCAATAATACCTTGATCCAACATCTTTTGGATTTTCAGTCTCAAAATATCTACTTTGGGCGATGTAAGTTTATATGGTGGTGAACGAACCGGTGTAGTATTCAGCATTTGGATAGAATATTTCAAGTTATTTACTGTTCCTAACTTATCTGTAAGAACATCAGAATATTCTTTAAGAAAACGCATATGTTCCTGTTGTTCCGGGTGCAAGTGTAACATTAATCGAAGCTGAAGGTACTGAACCAAGGACAACCGAATTTAATGAACTAGAACCAATGGAAAATGAAATATGTTTATGAGGTGCAAGTGCAAAGGTCAACGTAAAGTTTGCAAAATCTAAGTTAGCGCCTGTCGAACGAAGAAAGGGTTCGCCTAAAAGTACTTCGTACGGTAAATGTTCCACAATGGCAAATGGTAATGTCCAAGAAAAATCTTGCAACTTAATGTGTAATTTAACTGTGTGCAATATTGGAAATTTCTCTCCTGATACTGATTTGCACAAGAATGTAGTTGAACTAACTTGAAAGGTATTACCTCGAGGTAAGGTCTGGAAAAATTTCAACTGAATGAAATTGAACAAACTGCCTGAGTCTAATAGTGCAAACGGAATAAAACGGTAAAGCATATACCTTAGATGTTGCTGAAGGTGTAAGCGAGAAATTCACACACCACCATAATTGTTTCCTTGCCGATGAATTATTTAACTTCCTTAGCCTGAAACAAAACTCAAAAGTGTGCCCTGCACGATCACAAAACGTGCAATGACAAGTAAATTGTTGATTTTCCCTCCCAGAGTGATTGTAAGTTTGTCGCCCCATTCTATTCTGTGTGTCCCAGTTGACTGTTGTGAACTTTCGGGTGTTTGCGGCGAAGTTACTGGTGTTGAAAGAGACAGTTTGGAATTGTGTTGCACCCAATAAGCCAAGGATTCTAATTCCCGAAAGGATGACGATCGAGACTGAAAAACACTCTTTAAACGTGTACTGTCATCCAAACCTGAAATAATCAAATCGCAAATATGTTGTTCTGTATCAGGAACTTGAAAGACTGCTGAGAATTTACGTACTCGTGCAATGAAACCAAATAAGTGTTCATTCTCCCCTGGAACTGCATAATAATAGCGTAGGTACTAATAACTCTGATCTTACGCGAGGAGGCAGAAAGAAATCTAATACTGAAGTATGAAATTGCAAAAGTCTTAGATTTTCCTCTAAAGCCGTTTGCAACAAAAATGTTAAATTACCATCGACTATTGGCAATAACAAACGATATATCTCACTATCTCGAACTGCTGTTCCATTTAACTGTTGTTGTACCCAAATGAATGTTTCCAAAAATTTTAGAGCCTGTTCCGGAGTATTTACAACAAAATATGTATCCTTCAACAATTTCTGAATGGGATGTTCTACCTCTAGAGATTTAAAGTATAATAAAGATTGACTTTGTAACTTGGAAATTCTGATATCAGCTGTTTCTATCGGTATATGTGTTTCAAAGGCAGCGTTGACTCGATCATCTATCACATCGGACACGCCCTTATTAAACTCCGTTGTCATCGAAAATGTGGAGCTATCAGAAATTTCTAATAATTCTTTGCACTGTTGCATTAACTGACTTAAATCTGGTACTTGTTGCGACAGGGATGGAAATGAAATTAACAGCTCTAACTGATCTATATAATGGCCGACACATGCCTTGTAACGACGTAGGATGGCAGAAGACATGGAACCTTGTTCTAATTTAAAGTTTATAAATTCTTGTAGTTAAAAACGAAGATCTTGTAAAACAATTTCCAACTCCCCTGATGAAAATTTAGAAAGAGATGGTTCTATATCCGAATGACTTTTAAGTAGACGTACCATGTCGGCATGTGTTTTAGGAACGTCAAATGGAATATTTCTAACTTTCAATAAGAATCCCAGCTCAGGTTTTCGTAATAATTCCAGATTAGATAGTGGCATTTCGTAAACGTAGTTAAATTATGATCAAAGAATTATAAATGTAAGGTGAAATTGGAATACAATGTTTCTAAGTATTCACTTATAAGGGTAAAGGCAAGTTAAATCAATAAACTTACTGGGTTATGTAATTTACACTTTCTGTCCCATGCGATTCTGGTACCATTTTGTTACGTAATGAGTTACGTTAGTAATACGAGCGTGCTGGGTTTGGGATCTTGAAAGAAATTAAGAGTTCAACTGGGTAAGATTAGCTTGCCTTTATTTTACCAATAAGAAATAACAAATGTAAATGTAACAACTTGAATATAACTTGCCTTGAAAACTCAGTTAACAGACTCAGATATTAGAAATGTCACAAAGCATATTTTAAATGAATTGAAATTCCCTCGCATAAACTTCTGCCATCCCAAGCTTGTTTAAACCATTAAGTAACTGCAAACACAAATCAAGCAAACTAAGCAAACCAGAAAGGCATTTAGAATAACATTTTGAAAAGTTAGTTCCATTTTCCCAGATCTTTTTTCAGATGCCTTGGATGCTTTATGCCTTCTTAGCAGCACCTTTTCTCCGATTTGTGGGAACCATTTCCTGATGTTCCTTTTCACTTTATTTCTCCCTTTTTCTGCTTTTTGCTGCTATCTCCTGAATGGCAATTGACATTTTTCCTTTCCTGTTAATTCACTTTGGGCAGCCATTGTGGTGTCAATGTCAATTGAGGAGCGTTTTTTCAAAACTCGATAGATGCACAAAATGCGTTTCTGAGAAAAACGGTTTTTTCTATTTACTGGCAATACTAGTTGGTTAGCACAGCAAATATATTAATCATTCAATTCTCCTTCCTGATACTATCTCATTGAATGTGAAAAGAAACAAATAGCATAGTTTAGCAGGTGCAAATTTGGGCTTTGAAAATGCAGAGTTTTTTCAAAAGCCGATAGATGCTGATTAACTTTTCTGCGTGAGCGAGAAATCAAGACATGAAATTTCGTTATTTTTGCCATTGTTTTTGTTGCTTTTATTTGTGCATTTATTATTTTTTTATTTATTTTCACCCCTTTATAATACCTAATGTACTATACAACCAACATATTAATGTTTATAAGGATTATTTTATTAGGTATAAACTTGGAAACTAAGTACTGCTACATTCACAACAACAATATATTTTGTTTTATTTGTATAATAAACATATTGAATACACACAAAGAAATTTCAAACAATATGAATAAGTAAGCTTTCACCTTTATTAGTGGTTGTGCAGTCTGTATATGGTTCTTAGTTCGTTTCTCTTTTCCACATCTGCCTCTGTCTTGATCTTCATAAGTTCCATTATGCAGATTGAGCATGTCAGTGTGTGGTGTACGGAATGAAAGATTGAAGAAGTTATAAAATATGTTTTTATATGTTGACAATGAGCAGACTGGTAGATTTCTTAATCTTCTTTCGTTGCAGAAGTTGGTCCACATTTTTCTGATATTAAGTTCTGGAGATAAATATCCTCTGCTTGATTTTGCTCTTCCATAGTGGCTTTCTCTACATCTATACTTCTTAATGTCTTGCTTTATAGCAGCAGTAATGCCCTTCTGTAATACTCCTGTTCTGTCACCACCTCTGGTTTCCTTTGGCGCATTCCCAGATAAGTGCAATTTTCTAGCCATGAGAGATAATCTAACTTTTGACACCCCTGTGATTCCTTGGAAGCTTTAGCTTTAGGATTTCGTGGAGTGCACTCAAGACTATCTGAACATGTAATTGCTGGAGCATGAGTTTTCCTTGACTTGCACTTTGATTTCCTTTCATTGTTTTTGCAATTCTTACCTCCAGCGCATTCTACGACTGGTACAGTATTACAATCTGAGCTCCTATCCATTGTGCATAGTACAGTGCAGTGTCTCAACTAAGAATAAAAATGCCATGTAAGTATAACAAAGCTTGTAGAAGCACTTGCCTGCTGTGCAACGGGTCCTGGGTTCGATTCCCTGCAGGGGGGTAGGAATTTTTCTCCAGCCAAGATTATTCTTCATCCTTCCCTGAGTCTGGAAGTATGAATGAAAGTGTGTGTGTGCGTGTGCGCGTGCGCGTGCGTGTGCATGCGCGTGCGTACAGCATAACTCAATTGGTATTTAAGTTTACTGGCTTTCAAGGATGTGACACGAAGATTTTGAAGAAAATAGCTCCACCCTAAACTACCCTTTACATGGAAAATTTTTCGAAAATTTTGATTTTCTTGAAAATGGCTCTAACGATTTTGATTAAAATGTCATATGTTTGAGATATTTTTATGACAAATGAAATGTATATCTTGAAGTTTCTGGCTATAGCCCCTGTAGACGTATTTACTCTGGACGACTTTTGCATAACTGGTAAACCATTAGAGATAGACCAAATCATACTACACAAAAAATGTAGATCTTGCTAAAATACACAATTTATGTCTGAATAAATTTTCTTGTAGGGTGAACCATTTTGGAGATATTCCTTGTTATGTGTGCGAGTTTCGGAAAACTTAGAACTTTCGTGAAATGGATCATTGTTCATTTTTTTATATGTTAAGTGTGCACAGACAACAGAATCCCAAAGCTTTAAAACATTTGAGTATCCCACAAAGCCTACAGTATTCTAACATTCTTCTTGCACCTAAAAGGAAATAAGCAATAAGATAAGTTGTACAAATGTTTATCTTAACTAACATGAAGATATAGGAATAAGAGTTTGTAAGAATGGTTAGTACAAGAGCAGAGAAAGTCATGTGAGTGCAACACATCAGATTTTTTAATTAAGTACCCACAATCATACTGGAGTGCATTTGTACCGGGTAAATTTTCCCTGTAATCTATACAGTTCACAATAATACTTTTTGAAACTGGATCCTTTGTTACACACAATTTCAATGAACTACTGTTGTCATTGCAATTTGAAAGCAGTGTCAAAATCTTCAGCACAGTTTGAAGAGTTTGAATGCTGAAAGTAACTGAGACAGTAACTTTTTGAATGCCCTTTTAAATTGTATTGTAGGATTGCACGAGTTGCCTCCTTGTTGACGTATACTACCAAAAAATTTTTCAAGGCAGTCCTGATTTAATCATCGAGTGAGGACAAAAGAAAAGAAATGTGTCTTTAAGTAAGACCAGAACTGCAGAAATGCATTTACTGTAATTGTTAACCCCTGAATACATTTGCATGTGAGTTATTTCTGCAGTTTGGTGCCGAATACCATCGGCTGCCTTTTCTCTTACTGCTGCTCATTATAACCACGTCGAAGCTTAAAATACATTAACACATATTTATAGCTTTAAGAATAAAAGATGGGAACTACCAAACATTCAAACAGTAATTCCTGAGTATCCTCGAAAAACAGCAGTTGCAACCTTCAGGTTGATTACAGGACATGATTGTCTGGCAAAACATTTAAACAGAATTGGGATATATTCTTCACCACTCTGTCCTCTATGTGATCTGCAAGAGGAAATGGATCGAGACCACCTTCAAATATGCCCGGCCACTCCTAGTGCCCCATCCATCAGTGAAAAATATTGGAGAGCAAGAGGGTTAATGACTTCATTGTCAGAAATCCAGCATTAACTAACAACAACATATTTATACCTGTTGCAGTAGGCATATAAAACAATTTTCAGTTATAGATATGCCCAGAAGCTAATATGCTCGAGGCAAAATAAACACAACATATCCATTCGCTTTGGCTTCAACAACACAGCTGTTCACTCAGTTTACTCAGTTTCAACATGGCAGACTTCGCTCATGCACACTAAATTTTGGCGCACAGATTTCTGGCGAGTTTCTTTTCTGTATACTCTCTATTCCTTGGTATTGTGTCGTGGTACCACTGTCTCGTTTTCTCCACCCTTTTGCCATGATTGTGTGGTTGTGGGAAATGGTGTGCCCCCCTTCCCATGTCATGGGTGGTCCTAGTATTTCTATCTTCCCTCTCGCTCTGGTTGTTTGTAGTCATTCTTCTGTTTAAGATTGGTGAGTTTGGGTGACTGTTTCTATGTCTTTGCTCATTAGGCTGACCATTTTGCGTTTTGAAGGCTGTTAGCAGTTCTGTCATGTCAGCAAAATCTACTGGGCCTTGCAACAATTAACCCTGTTCTCACTGTGTCTGGGAAGTGTCTTGTTATGCTGGTGATTAATTCTGCTTCCGACAGGTTAGGGTCTAATAGCTTCCCTTTGTTGGCTACTTTCATAAAATAATCGACTAGTGATAACCCTTTGGCTGGATCGTATCTTCCTGTCGCTAACTCTACCCTTGTCTGGTTCTGCTTAGCTGGGTCCCAATACCTTGATAGGAATAGATTCCTGAATGAGCTATACGATTCATGACCAGCTAGTGTTAACCTTAGCCATTCTAATGCTTTGTTTTTCAAGCTTCTCTTGACTGTCATCATCCTAAGCTCATTTTGCTGCGAATATTGCAATACTTTTTAAAATAAGCTTTGAAGGTGGGGTCTGTACTCGTTTTATTAAGTTCATGAAGAAACCTTTTTCTCTTGCACGATTTGATAATTCCTTTTATTATCCAATTCCTAGAATTTGGTTGCTTCTGGGACACACTATGTCTCTCATAGGGGAAGGCAATGTTAAAATATTGTGTCATACAGCTTAGGGAGATTTCGGCTTTGATATTAATATCTTGATTGTTCAACATGTCCTCTCAGGATTCTTTACTTAGCTAGAAGATGAAATAATGTATATTCTGGGCTGAGAGACACCGTTTCAGGAAAGTTTCATTGTGACGTGGCTGTCCATTTATTTTACTTTGGGATAGCTACAGGTGAAGTAAGATAGCATTATGATCTGAAATGCCAAGTCCTATATTATTAGTTGTGAAAGGAGCATTATGATCTGAAATACCAAGTCCTATATTATTAGTTGCGAAAGGAGAGCATTAGTATTAATAAATGTCTGATCTATACACGTTCTGCTGAAGCTTGTGATTCTAGTTGCTGAAGTGTCAAATTATAAGTGTGACGCAGATTAATTAGGCTGCACTTTTCTGCAGAGTCAACAAGAAAATCAACATTAAAATCTCCACATATAGCAATATATTTCTTCTCGTGTGAGAGAGTGGACAGTAGCATGTCAAGTTTCTGCACAACAATAGTAAATAACACGCTGGGTGATGTATGCAGACTAGGAGAGTTTCCTTATTTTTTACATTTAGTTCAGTGGGGTAGTAAGGGGTAGTGATGCGCCTCCTATAGCCTCTCCTACCCAATTCCCATCCTCATCCTGCCCGTGGTGCACCCTGCTTTTAACAGATGAGGCTCTGGGGACCGAATCACAGCGGTATAACTGTTTCATCTAAAATGGAGGAAATGTCATTTACATATGTGCTGGCCTATCACAGCACAACAGCGTCCCTCAGAGGCACATGAGGGGAAGGTCGGTGGATCTAAATATCATCTATTTAGTCCTCCCGGCTAGGTCTGATGGACCCGTTGACCAACGATAGGTGTGGTCCCCCTTGCAAAATGGGGGTTTAAGTCGGGTGATGTAACTGCCACATTGTAAAACTGGTGCCCGTTAAGAAAACAGTTACATGAAAGCCAAGCATTAAGATCAGAAGAAACTACAGTTCAAAAGTATTGGAAAGCACGAATGCTAATGGCTTCATTGCCAGATGCAAGGCACTAGAAAACAACAACATTTAGTTCAGTAACAGCATGTTCAAAATTTGTTTCATCATTTAGATGTGCTGTGTGTGTTCTGTTTTTAAAGTGTGTGTTATTTTTAACAAGAATACCAATACCTCCATTCTTTTTATTGGAATGACAGTATACATTTGCAAAAACAAACCCTGGAATACAATATAAGGGGGCTTCATTGTCATTCAGCCAATGATCTGTGAGACAAATGACATTCACATGTCTGGGAGTGGAAGACAAAATGACTTCTAATTTGTTCAACTTATTCCTGATACATTGAGTATTTAAATGCATAAGATTAAATAAATATCTGGACTCAGAAACATTACCTGTATTAAGTAAGACAGCATCCAGCATTCCACCCTCCTGCTCCTTACTTCCAGGGTTGACTTCAGGGAATTGCTCATCTGGGTCCTCTCCATTGAGGGTACTGCCTGTTCACATACAATTAACCCAGATATGCCTGAAACCTTAAAGCAGTTGGAGATATCTAATTTTTTGAACTGGATGTGGATGCACTAATTTCCTTGGATTTTGCACTAGTTCACTTTGGTCATTAAGAGAATTGATTGTCTGCGTAGTTTCATTTATGACTTTCATTACAGATTCACATGGAAGTAATTTATCTCCTTTATTAAAATGCATGCCGTGAGAAGTGTGAAATTATCTATAGGAGTTTTCAGATTAAGAAGGCACAATGGCTCTTATGGAGAATCAGCACGGTGTTGCCACGTATGTTGTGCCACTGCGATTACTGCGGTTTTGCTAGTTGCTTCCTGAACCACTGTTCAAATCTATCGCTGTCCATTTCATCATGCTAATCAGCAGAACCTTTTTTTACCAAGAAAACAATTTTTGTGTCCTGTACAAATCGTACCATCGGCATGCAATATTGTAAATTGTGGTCCGCAAGCAGTAGGTGATTTAAGACCAGTGGATAACCCAGCCAAAAGCGCTTCTTTGGGAGTTTTTATAGTCCTATTCTTCCAAACTTTTGATACAGTGTGCCCTACATTTACCCAACTTTCATCAAGGTTCCTTACCTCTTTGCTGAATTGTTTTATTTTCTGTAAATAGGAATGTCACCACACTATAATAGCATTTGTCTCAATCATTAGCTATTTATTTCCTCTCTTTTCAAAATCAAATCCCATTTCCTTCCCTAAGCTATAAAAGTTTGAATATTTAAAATTTGGCAAGTCCTCATCCTCAGTAACTTTTTTCAACACTGTCAGAATTGTAGGGGGAATACTTTGAAATAGAAATTAATGAAATTTGTACCATATATGCGTTCAAAATCATATTTTATCTTCCTGCCGGTTTTGTATGTATGCCACAGTGTAGTGATGGGACACTTTTTACATTCTTTTGTTAATATAAAAAATGTAGGCCCACTTACACCAGTCGCCTAATGAAGCTCACTAACAATAAACGAGCCACTGTGTCCGGGGCTCTTTTTCTTTCAATAATCATACACTTTAGGAATTGTTTTTCGCTCGCTACTTTTAATAATTTTGCCATTTTTTCTGCGATCCATTCCGCACTGATCACTTAACTGCAATGTAGATGATTACCAGAGAACTTGTAAAACTCGCTCACACCTCAGATTCCCAAAAACCATTGAAAACCTGCGCTGAAGCACGATGTCTTATCGGCCCTTCAACTGTCATACCACATCTGGTTTTCATCATCTCCAAGACACGAGGACCGGGTTTCGTCCATGGCGTGCTTTGCGCGCCGGAAACATTTGCCTTTAAATGGTGATTCATGGATACTTTGGTACTGGAGACGTTCTATATGTATATAAAAAATAATTTTGTTATTTCCTTGACAACTTTGTCGCTGGAAGTTTCTACGTGGACTTACAGAACGAGAATTAGCCAGCGATGACATTTCCACTGTATAAACGAAGAATCTTAACACTTTGTTTTAAACTTAATTTTTTTATAAAAATATGTTTAGACATATTGATATAATCTAAATACCAACATGGCCTATAAAAGCAAGCAAATAATCCAGATTTTTTTCATTGCAATTATTTTGGTTTTAAACTATGTTTTGACGTTCAGAGTGAGAAAGATGTTAAAAAATCTTCTTTCAACAAAATTTTAGATTTTATTATTTTAAAAAATACACAATTATATAAAAGGTTTATCGTGCATACCATAGTATTCTTCGACACACTTCACACAGAAGTGCATGTTTACACTTTATCTTAGTCGCATTTGGAAACAACGCACATTTGGCAATGGCGCATTTGATTCTTGCATAAGAATAGCATGGTCCATAAGAGCCCATTGTGTCTTCATGACGTGAAAATTCCTATAGGTACATTGACAGTGTTAATTATTTTAACGTATCCATACTGCTTGCACATGTCCGATAAAATTGAATTCACAGTCGCTGTTCGTTGGTTAACCCAGGAGTTCGGATGCTGATCGTATCTCTGTGAAGGTTTCACTACAGTCACAGAGTATGTAAATCCCATGTGTTGGTACCATAAACCAGAAACAAATAAATTACAAATGATAAATACAAGAAGGCTAAATGCAAACATGAAACCAGATAAATTTAGATTGAGGATTGGGAAGACCGAAAGGAACTAAATATTTAAGTAGTATGGATTTGACCAGATCTTCTTGGCAGGTTCTATTACACTCAGTTGTTATGTAGTATATGTCAATCATCAAGGCAAAACTTACAGCTTTTTAAAATGTGCCTTTGAGTTATCTACAAGTAGCAGTGCTCTACTGTGAGCACTACACAGAATATTTCGAAGTAAAATAGAGGGATTCATAGCACCAATATGTAGATAATTTCCTAATCTTTGAGAATTTTGAGAATAATTTAGAGCTTCTTGAATTTGTTCTAAATAGATTACATTAATGGAACATGACAGCAAATCCAGAAATATGCAAATTTGTATGTTCCAAAACTAAATTTTTATTCTACATAATTTCATAAGAAGGGATAAGAGCTGATACCGTATGCATAAAAACCACCAAGATGTACCATCTCTTAAAAGTCAGAAGCAACTAGGTTGCTAGGAATAGTAAAATGCAACTAAATTTATAAGATATGCAAATTGCACTTCTAAGGGAATTATTGAAAAAGGACTCCAATTGGAATTGACACAAGAACACCTAGAAAAGTTCACAAACCTCAAAATATCCTTCCAAAACAGTATTTTATTAAACAGACAGAGTCCAGATATACCATACAATATCTATTCTGATGCATCAACCAAGCCTACACAACAATACTTGCGCAAAGAAAATGAAAATGAGAAATATGTAATAAGCCCTGCATCAAGATTACTATGAAATATTGTCAAACTTGTGCATTGCAGAATTGGGGATATGGGGTAATTTTTTTTTTTGCATTGCAAAAATGTAGGCACTTATATGTATAAACATGTTAGGTGTATGAGTGCGCAGACATTTATGGCGTCTTCTTGATGTTAAGTTGAAATTTAACTTCCTCAATAGTGCATGGTTGCATAAATAAAAAAAATAAAATTGTTTGTCAATAAGTAACCGCTCCTTTGTTTAGTTCTGCAATTGGCGTAGAGAGGTAGAGCTTTAAATGACGAGTTCTTTGCATCTTTTCCATTTTGTTGCTATAATGAGTCATTCAGCCAGAAAATTATATTAAATATTTGGATTCCGACATGTCTGTTGGGTCAGAGGTGTTGACACTGCTCAGATCTCGTGAGTACTGTTCCAAAAGCTTAAAAGAATACCATCGCTCTCCTCGTTACTTAGGTAGCTGATAACACATAGATATGATCATACATAGATACAGGTCATATCAGTTTATTATTCGCACAAACATGTGAACTAACAAATCAAAGGTCTTGTACTATATGTCAGGTGAGCCTTCTCATCCTGCGGATTGGTAAATAGGTAACTCTGCAGCTTACAGACAATGCGAAATGCAGGTGCTGATATTGCATTTACCAGCCCGCTGATTAGGACTACGGTGGTGCTTGTGAACATGCTGTAGCAGCCCAATGGTTAACATGTTAGAAAGTCATGATGAAGGTTGGAGGTTCAAATCACATCTGGGATTAATGAGGTTTTCATTCATTTCTGTTTATGTTTCGAGAACATTCTAGAAAATCATGTGTTATTTCTGAATGTGATAGTGGATTTGCCTATAAATATGAAGCTCTGGCCATTTGTGCTCACTGTGTACTTCTTTAGGGATCAGAGAGGTTCACAACAATCATAATATGGTATTACAAACGTGATATAGTTTGTATATGCATACTGCATTTTGTAAATTCTGAGAATAATTTATTGACTTTCTTTTGTATGAAAGAATAGCTTTATATAGAACAATATTATGTAATGATGTCTTGTTTGTAAGTTATAATTACAATGTTATGTATTTATGATGTTCATTAAAGCATATTCTCACAAGTAGCAATTAGTGTTTTCTTTAAATTCACATGGTTTAAGTGAAACAAGACTTCCATGCCAAATTGTAAGTTCTCGTTAAATTTTCTAAGCATAAAAGTTATCTTTAAGTGGCAATATTTGAATTTGGTACCTTTACCACTGAATGCCAACATGCACACGGTTGCACTAAGAGATCAAGTGACTTCAGATGCAGTGGTGCAAAGCAGTCATTTTGGCCAAAATTGATAAAATGCAATGCAGTGGACAGTGTAGCAGTAATTTTAGGTCACACCCCGAATTCACTATTTTTGTTATATTTAATTTTATTGTATAATCATTTATGAATTGTTAAGAATTGATGTTAAATTATATAAGTAAGGTAAAACAGCTCTCCGTTATATTTAAGTATGTTATGGATAAACAGCATGGCAATGTCTGGATATTACAGCTTCTGTGGTTCAAACAAGTGATGAACCCAGACTGTTACAAAATTTTTCACCTAACAGCAGATAACAACAGCCAACAACGTGGATAAATTATAGGGAAGGAGGATAAATATAGTCAAGGAATAGATGTAATAAAGGATCAAGAGCTTTTGTACCTTATTCAATTGAAGAAGACCAATTATTGTAAAGAAGCATAATTGATAAAATATTATTGAAGTAAATAAAAATGATTTATGGGAGAAAGTCATATCATTTTCAAGCAACTTCCCTGCACCCACAAGTCTCGTAAAAAAGAACCGACTAGGCGAGCCGAGCGATGAAAACGACCGCTGCATATTTGGCACCCAACGCGTATGGCATGAAAGGGAAGAATTCAAAAGGAAGATATTGGCACCCGCTACATATTTTGGAACTTAACGACCGTGGTTCGAAAAAAGAAGACGATTGGATTAGGCTCTGGGAAGGAAGCGGTACTATACGACTACAGGACAACACGACGTCCAGGACTGGAAATTAGTAGGATATCGTTATATATATATTTAAGGAGACAGAATGTGAGTCAGTGCATATTACTTGCTATTGTGTTTATGCATGTTTTTACGTAGCGGGAAAATTACGAGATCTTTTAAGGTGGAAGACAACCACAATCAGGCAAGCGGTGAAGGCAACAGTGTGCAAAATACAGACATGAACAGCATGGTATTAATGTTCAAAGAAATGATTGACCAAATTAAGAATTCAAATAGTCGACTTAAATCTTAAATGGTTAACCAAATTAATAATTCAAATAGTCAACTAAAATCTGAAATGGTTGACCAAATTAATAATTCAAATAGTCAACTAAAATCTGAAATGGTTGATCAAGTTAATAATGCAAATAGTCAACTTAAATCTGAAATGTTTGACATGGTTGACCAAATTAATAATTCAAATAGCCAAATAAAATCTCAAGTAGCTAACCAAATGAGTAATTTAAATGGTCAGTTAGATCAGATGAGATCTGATTTCACCAGTCAACTGAGTCAGATGAAATCTGAGATGGCTGAGATCACTAATGAACAAATTAAACTAATTAGGCAAAATTCTCAAAGTATAGAACATTTTAAATTAGAACAAAAAGATATAATTAATGAAATAAGCAACAAAGTTGATAGCCAATCACAAGAGCTGGACAAACTTAAGCTTGAACAAACAGAATATAGTTCTGCACTAGGAGCAGCTATTGTTGAACTTAGAGATGTTGTATACCAAGAAGTAGAAAGTATAAAGACCGAAAATGTTAACTGTAAAAAAGACCTCATGCTTGAAATATGAGACCACAAAATGCAAATAGATAATGAAATAAAATCCATACAAAAATGTTTAGATAAAGAAAAAGAAAACGTAACTAATTTAAATAAAATAGTGGTAGCATTTCAAGCACAAGGTAAAAATAACAATGATAATGTAAATGTTGAAAATGATACAAATGTAGACTGTATGCATAACTGTAATGTAAGGGCTAATATACACACAGATAATCAACACAGACCCAATATGGCACTAACACTGATGTACCAGTTTACCTACACCATTCACTCCTACCTGGAAATATATGACAAAATGGCAAAATTGGTTATAATAAGGATGTCTTGTCTGAAATTACTCCATCTATTTTTTATGAAAAAGCAGCCGACAATCCCAAGCAATTTCTAAAAGAAATTGACCATTATTTTAAAATAAAAGAAATACCTGATGAATTGAAGATGATGATCGTAAAAAATCATTAATAGGTGATAGCTTACAATGGCTAGCTACAGGTGCAGGACATGATTGTTACACGTCCTTTAAAAATTTATTTTTAGCACGTTATTGGAGCCCGGCAAGACAAAATAGTGTCCGTATTGAACTAGCAACTGGGAAGTACAATCCATTGACTAATACAAGTCTTACAGATTACTTTATGAGCATAGTGAATCGGTCACGATTACTCAACCCTCCTTTATCAGATCAAGAGATCTTAACCGCTGTTATCAGACATTTTCCGGATAACATCAGACAGAGCTTAATAGTGGCTAGGCCTGTAGAGTTCACTGATGTTATCGAATTTCTCACAGAATTCGAAAACCAATCTGTTCCTAAAGAACGACATCAGTACCACATAACTGAAAGAAATGATAGATAGGTACACTCAAAATCCAAATAACCAGAACATCAATGAAGACCGAAATAGCAGTAAATAACAATCATCAAAAGTATCTGTTTCAAAGAAGGTCAGGTAATCATCATCCAGTGGGGAAGGGGCACAATTCCAAAACAATTATAACCCCGACAATAGAATAAGACAAGAACAAGGAAATCATTGAAGATTCAGAAATACACATAGCCTGCAGCTAAATTCTGGCACCAGAAATAATCAACGGTTCCCAAATAATAACCAAATAAATTATATACATGTAAATCGACGTGACAGAAACTGGCCGTGGTATGGTAATTCATATAACCCATATAAGTATAATGATAGGCCTAATGATTGGCACCCAAGATCTGAAAACTTAGAACAGTAAAGAGAAACAGATCAAAATATAAGAGTGAACATAGGTTGAATACCGGGTCTCTGGTGGAGACTAATACGCCCAGACCGTCTAACAATCAAATTCAGGAAAACTAGGAGAGGACCAGAATTCAACTCCTATTCTAGGTCCTTTTATACAACACACTGGCATTCAAAATTGGAGTTATTTAAATATATTAATTGGTGAAAATAATAAGCAATTACACCAGAAAAATAATAACATGAGTCAGAAAGAGCTTATGACCCCATCGGTTATTAACATAAATGTATGGGATCAGGAGCATCGAGCAATGATAGATACAGGCTGCAATACCAGCGTCGTGAACGAGAATCTATTTCTAAAAATAGAAAAGTCAGGAAAGGCCAATTATTTACCAGTTTGTAACATTTACTGTAGTGTAGCCATTGGTAAAAAGAAAGAAAGAATACAACACCAAGTCATATTAAAATTAAACGTAGGAGCATGGGAATATGAATTGATTGCTTTGGTGGTACCCAAATTAATAACAGATTGGTAGTGATATACTATGTCATTGGAAAAGGATAATTAATTTTGATAGGTGCAATTTAACAATTAAAAGTGAAAATTGAAATGATTAATATTCCTCTGTTGGAAGAGAGTTTGATGTTAATGATAATAGAAGCGACAAAGAAAAGGAGATTAATAATTGAGACAATGTATAGTTAGACCCTGAAAGGAAAGCATGTATGTAAATATTTGTTACAAATGTAGTTTATTTTTCATGTTGGTAAGGATTAGTTGAGTAATGAAAACGTATTGCAATTTTCTCAATTGTTACAAATAAGGGTTGTTTAAAAATGTCATAAATGTTAAGTTACATGTTTAAATTTAATATGTATAAATATAAGGACCATATATATTTAATGTTAAAAGTGTAGGGAGGATAGATAAAGATCGCTTCCCTAACATTACAGGAATTATTTAGCGTAGGAGGGTTTCAAAGTGTACTTTGCGGTAAAATGAGCGCATACGCACATGAATACAAAAGCATTATGTAAAGAGGCAGCAACTTTTTCATTAGTAGCATCTCTGAGCTCGGAAAGTGAATACATGTTTTTGTAATGCACGTAGATGTGGATCTAAAATATCTAATAAAGTGAAAAGACTATCAAGAAAGTTTATACAGGTGCAACGAAAGTTAATCTAATTGTAACAAGTGTAATATTCGACAAAAAGAGTGTAAATAAAAGTGATATAGTGAAGTTACATCCTGTGTTCGTGATTAGTAAATGTACTGTTAATTTGTTCCAATGTTTTAAATTGCAATTAAGTGTTTTAGAAGATATTGATTTACAAATTATCCGTGATTCTTTGTACATTTTACACAATCATCTGCATACTACGCTAAATAAAGTAAATAAATAATTCTAAAATGGTTAGATGTCCTATTTCCAAATTTTATTATAATTTTGTACATAATTATTATGTATGTATCAAACATTTTTATGTTATACAATTTTTTATGCTTTATCATTCATGTTTAAAGTTATCTTTTTCCGCTGATTTATTGCCTTTATGACAATCCTAAAATAGGACAGCTATCCTGGGTTTTCTCTCTTGTTCCCTTTACACCTACAAGAATACTAGGAATAATTTCTGCAAATGTTTATCTCGACTGACATGAAGAAAATAGGGAAATAAGTGCAGGAATAGTTAGTGCAAGAGTAGAGAAAGTCATGTGAGTGCAACAGATCAGATTTTTAAATATCTGTTGTTTTTTTTCAGGCTGAAGTATAAGTGGTTGCCATATATTAACATTTGAACCTTAGCAATTCTGCATTTTTATGTATTTATTTACCTTTTGAAGTTTGACATTTTGATAATGCAAATTGTTTATTTTAAGCAACTAATTTACCTCAACTCACAGAAAAATTCCAATGTCTCATTTTATGCTTTCAGCTTGTGTACTATTGTCTTTGTTGCTTCCAGGGTTTGAGACACCTTTAGAGGAATTCGAACTTGAATTAATAGAAGCTGAAAGAAGCAGATTTTCATCTGAATCGGTGTCAAGTGAAGATTCATTGGTTACCAGACGCAAGAAATGCAGAACTGGATCATTTGCAGAACAGAGTGAAAACAAAGATGTAGAATATCAAATAATTGCAGAAGGATGTGAAGAAGTCAGATTTCCATTGAAATCTGGGTGTTTATGTGTTACCCAGTCCAATGAATGTAAGGCTGAACAGGCTACTAGCACAGAGGTGGGCTGTCACATAGATGACCTGTATTCTGATGCAATAGAAGCTGCAGTAAGTAACACCCTGCAATTAACTTCAGACGACACATGTCCTAAGCAGTGCAAGAAATATGAAACCAGGATAATGCCTGAGGCTGATGTGAAGGATGCCAACTGTCAGACTGAAGCTGCTGTTACTGTAAGACTGTAAGTTTTACTTCATATCTTTATCTTCTTTATCTGATTATCTTCCCCATATGGAGGACTTACAAGCCTCTGCCTTGGGTCAGATGCCTGTTGGGGAGCAGATGAACCTATGGACTGGACAGAGTGAAAACCTGAAAGTGGGTGGTCGGCTCAACACTAGGTGTGAAAGTAAGATGATATGAAATGCAGGTGAAATGGATGATTGGAAAAGTGTTGATGGAGCATTTGGTGGAATGGGTGGCAGGGGAAACTGGAGGATCTGGAGAAAACTTGCCCAGTCGCCACTTCATCACAAATACCACATGCGGGTCCCTGGGATCGAACCTGGGCTGCCTTGATGATAAGCAAAAAGTATGACCGCTTGGCCACAGAGCCACCTTCCATATCTTTATTTGTATTTTAAATGCTTTGTGTGCCTGATGACCTGTGCTGTGGAGGATTCACAATCTCCAGTTAAGATTCCTACCAATGTCCAGATGCTTACAACATTAAGGAAACGTACTGGAAAGGTGCTATCAGCTTGTTTGTTATTGAAATATAATTTGGATATGTTGTTGTTGTTGTTGTTTTCTAGTGCCTTGCATCTGGCAATGAAGCCATTAGCATTCGTGCTTTCCAATACTTTTGAACTGTAGTTTCTTCTGATCTTAATGCTTCACAGGTCTTCAAGTGTTCTTCATTCATTTCTGCTGGATCGTTACACAGGACACATATCGGTGAGGCTGAGATACCTATTCTGTAGAGATGACTTGCCAAGCAGTCATGATTTGTCAATAGTCGGAAGGCTAATTTGGATATGTTTATTATTTATGTTGTACAGTTAACATGAATTATGTTTTCTTATTTATTTATGGGTATATTTATATGTTTTTATATGCAAATATCTGGAATTACAAATAAAATATCAGAATAGGAATAATTTAAAACTTACCTGGCCACCTTTAACAACAGTTTGCAATGAAGAAAATTATAACCGTAGAAAAATTAGAGAAATATTTATTGATTCACCGCCATTAGGTTAGTTGTTGTACATACAAAAATTCAAGGAGGGATGGCATTACCATTTTGTTTGCCAGACATTGCATATTACATTGTTCAATGCACATCAGTATTCCAGACATATGGACCAAATAAATTGCAACAAGATTTAACAAGTTAGTGTGTTTAACATAATTATAATAACTGGCATTGTGTTTCAACTATACAATATTTGCAAATAATTAATAAATATGCAATTTAAGTAATCAAATTATTTTAATTGAGAGACAGTTATGTTTGCACTGTACCTCTCTTATTGTGAAAATTGGACATGTTTCAGGAATCTTTGTTCCCATCTTCAGCTTACAACCAACTAATTGATGTAGTTGTATTTAATAATTGTGGTCATCTTACCTCTGGTTGTGTAGTCTGTGGTGAAAAGCATGTTATATTTAATACTTCCATAGACTGTTAGCCTTACATAATTCACTAAGGACTGGAAGTTTTCTCACAAATGAGGTTAGTCACATTAATTAAGGCTTAGTTATGATTACACTTTACCTTTCTCACTTGTGAAAATTAGGACAGGTTTTGGGAACTTTCCTTCCTATCCTCAGTTTTCGGTTGAAAGCTGAAGATGAGATCAAAAGTTCCTGAGATATATCTTAATTTTCACAAGCAAGTGTGGTATAGTGTAAACAACTGACCCTCAATGTGATTAACATCACTTGTCAAAAGTTCCAGTCTTCAGTGAAGTTATTTATTTAAAAAACTGTTAAAATGTCTAACAGGAATGAAGTGGGGATGTTCCAGAGCAACTCTTAACACAACATACAATGTATATATAAAGCCATTATTTACTTACTGCAGCGAAGTTCTTGTAACAGCAAACACAAAAAAGATTCAAATCTTTCAAAACCAAAGTCTGAGATTAATTACAGGTGCTATCAAAACCACACCAATAGCAGCTATGGAAATACTAACCAACCAATGTCCCATTGAATATGAAATAGAAAAAGCGGCTCTTATTCAACACGAAAAGTTGATCAGACTCCCATTCAATACATGGCACAAGAGAAATTTTACACATACACTAAAGACTCAGGGGAGCTTTCTTTCCAAAAGTCAAGACATCAAGAAGAATGTATACCTTCCTAATTCAAAGGAAAACTTCATATCTAAAGTCAATCCGACACAAACATTAGACATCACATATTATTTACACCTGATAGAAGAAGTTAAGAAAAGTGATACTCCAACTAGTGTTCTAAAATTATTGGCATTAGAGACAATCCATACCAGATTTCCAGAATACGAATGGCTCCATATTTATACTGATGGATCATTAATATCAAACCAAGATGGAGCAGGTGCTGGAGTCACATGTCACCTCTTTTCCTATTACAAATCTTTAAGTTATGGAACTACGAACTTGGATGGAGAAATTGAAGCAATTCGAATGGCCCTACAAAATCTTTTGTACAGAATTTCACATTTTCAGCAAGTAGTTATTCTCTCAGATTCCAGGGCAGCAATTATAGCAATTACTTCCAAGTTGTCACCAAAAAACCAAATAATTATAGAATGTTGGAAAATCCTTACCCATCTAACAGCACTTCAAAAACACCTAGTCTTCCAATGGATACCAGCTCACTGTGGACTGAGTGGTAATGAGAAAGCTGATTTTCTTGCAAAAAAGGGTACCAACAATGTGCAAAAATCTATAGTTAATCTACCATTTTATGCAGCTAAAAGATTAGTCAACTCTGAATTCAAAAAAATTATTGAAAAATATTACTATGAAAAATCAAAGAATAAAAGATGGGAACTACCAAACATTCAAACAGTAATTCCTGAGTATCCTCGAAAAACAGCAGTTGCAACCTTCAGGTTGATTACAGGACATGATTGTCTGGCAAAACATTTAAACAGAATTGGGATATATTCTTCACCACTCTGTCCTCTATGTGATCTGCAAGAGGAAATGGATCGAGACCACCTTCAAATATGCCTGGCCACTTCTAATGCCCCATCCATCAATTAAAAATATTGGAGAGCAAGAGGATTAATGACTTCGTTGTCAGAAATCCAGCATTAGCTAACAACATTTATTTAAAAAACTTGCCTTATCTGTAACTACACCATGAAGAAATAAAAAGATCTCGTAGCTTGATTCAAACCCACAATGATATATACAGCAACCAGGATTTAAACCTGGGACGTACTTTGAAGTGCTGCATTAAATTTAGGCATGGGCAAGCATCTTATTTAAAAAAAAAAGAATGTGTGTTCATTAAACTTCTGGTTAAGGGATTAACCTATGCAGTAACTATCACCTCTCAAATACTGGATACGCAGCTACCTTTGACAATATCATGTTAAGATGGTGCACAATCAGCAAAAATTGGTAGCTAATAGCAATTCTGAGGAACCTAAGTAAACTAAAAGCAAAACTTATCAGCTCATTGTAACATGATTGCCATGTCATTCTGGAATTAAAGCCAACGAGAATACTATTTATGCTAGAAAAGAATGGCATCTGAGCCTGTATAGATATCACCAAATTGTCATTAAAATGAACAAAAGACCAGCATTCCAAACGCTGGGAAAGAATTTCAGCACAAAAATGTGGGAAACTTAAGACAGCCACTTAGGAAGAAAGTAACTGTATTTTAAAGTAGAAATTGAGTGAGAATAATGGTTGGCCTTTATTAATTTTAAAAAAAGTCGTGTTGATTAGGGTATTTAAAAACTGAGCCTATGTATATGATTTATAATGAAAAGGTAGAAGCAGCATTTATGTAACCTAGGAATGTAAAGCATTTGCCAAAGGAAGATACATCAACATTGGGATATGAGAATCTAATACGGAGTCCTTTGGACCTTTTTAAGAGCATAGACTTTAAAGTACTTGCTAGAGAGCAAAGCTACACAATTACAGAGACTTAAGTGTAGCAATAGGGATAAAACCTTATACTTGTCTGTAAATCTAATCTAAATTCAAAGGCAATTTTGCTAAGTATTTAACATAAAGTTAATTAATTTGAAGATACAGGAGACAGTACACTCTTACTGCTTTACTTGAATTTTGGAGAACTTGTCAATAAGCTGACAATGCATACAGTGAATGGTCTGTAAAACATGTTCTTGAAACTTGGAGCAAGTGAAGCCATAAGAATGTGTTTAGTACGTCATTGAGCTTCAAACTTATCTATTAGACTAATGCTGGGTTGCAGAAAAACTGCCACGTAAGTAGCTTCTCCCAGGGTTGCCAACTTGTACGATAATTATGGGAGCATACGATAATTGTAATATTTGTACACATGGTTGCCAACTCGTACGATAATTATGGGGGCATACGATAATTGTAATGTTTGTACACATGGTTGCCAACTCGTACGATAATTTGAATGTACGATAGTTCGATACCGGCGAAATATTTTCACTGACTTGCCACACCAGCGAAATGAAATTAATTACAAACAGCGACATCACTTTTGCCCTCATGGCCTGTCTCCACCCCTCTAATGAAACCATTGCATATCCTACTAATCCTTCTACCCTTTATCCTCTTGTTGCCAGTGTGCCCAGATCTGGTAATCTCAATGAACAAGGTACTGTTCAGAAAATTGATGATCAATGGAGAAAACTCGGAATACGTGATATTCCGTGTGAAATAAAGAACATGCCTGAACCTGGGAGTTTCTGGAGTGCTGTTAAACACATGTCAGCTTGGTGGAAATACTGATTACAAAGAACTGGCTGAGGTTGCATTATCAGTGATTTCATTGCCTCACAGAAACACTTCTTGTGAAAGAGTTTTTTTTCTAAATTGTGTTTAATAAAAACCAAAGTTAGAAACAGATTGGCACTAGATACGGTAAATGAACTCATTTTGTCGTCTCAACTTCTGAAAGAACGTGGTAGATCTTAAAATCTGCAAGTCACAGAGAAGATGTTAAGGCTTATCTCAACAACAAATTTGTGCAATGCTGCAACGGTTGAGGAGGCTGAACTTTCAGATGAATAGTGCGAGAAACATAAGTGCTAAAGTTGGAATGTAACATTTGTTGAGGTCATCAATCTTGTAAGTAGATATAATAAACATCATTACTCTTATATTTTCATAAGTATTATACTGATATTTTTATTGTTGTAGCGTTTGCTTTATGATGTACGATAATTTTGAATCCAAATCTATAATTTTGAGTGGCTGGTACGATAATTTTACTTTTAAATGTTGGCAACCCTGGCTTCTCCGTTCTTTAGTTAATGACTGGGTAAACTAGTGAAGTCTCTAAACTTCAGTGAGTTACAAAAAAGTCATCAGACAATTCGTTTACTATAAGTTGTAGTAATATATGTAATTGACAATAATTCACCCTCAAGGATATGGTAGTTACAGTTACATACCGTCAACTGGGGTAAATTCGGACACATGAGGTAAATTCGGACAAAACACCTTTTTTTATTCTACAGTTTGTCATTCTGGAACAAGTGAAGTACAATTTTCGCGCTAGCGACATCTGTATGAAGGACACATTCCCGCGCTTAGTTTGGCGCGTTAATCGTGTATTTAGTAAGAATAGTGCGTCCGACAGTGGGCATTGTTGTCAGCTTCATTTTAGCTTTTACTGTTGTCGGTATAACTTCTTGGTACACACGTCTAGTTTAACAATCCAGTCGCTGTTAATTATTGAGTTCAGTTCGCCTGGTTATGTATAAACGTCACTAAGATTTATTGGTTGAGTTTACGTGTATAGTTTAAATTTCCTGCATATTTATTTGCAAATCTGTTCGACCTTGGGGTAAATTCGGATAATGCCACGTGTGTACAAAAGAAGATTGGGAAGCCAAATGTACTGCAACTATGAAGAAAAGAAACTTGATGAAGCAGTAAAAGCAATTAAATCAGGGAAAATGTCATATCGAAAAGCACAGGAGTACTTTCAGATACCACGATCCACGTTAGAGAATAAAGTGAATCGCACAAATCCTAAAGCAATCGGAACACCATCTGTCCTGGATAATGAAGAAGAGAAAATGTTGGTACATGGTATCCTTAGGGCATCTCATTGGGGATACCCTCTCACTTCAACTGACATTCGCTGCATCGTAAAAGGATACCTTGACAGAATGGGAAGAAAGGAGAAGCGATTTACCGACAATCTCCCTGGTGTGGAATGGATAAGGTCCTTTTTGAAAAGGCATTCTAATGTTCTTTCAGTTTGATTATCCGAGAACATCAAAAGAGCTCGTGCAGAGGTCACCCTTGAGTCCGTCAGGGGATTTTTTGATAATGTGCGGGAGACCTTAGAAGGTACTCCACCAGAAAACATCATAAACTATGACGAGACAAATTTATGTGATGATCCTGGAAGGAAACATGTGATTGTTAAGAGGGGCATTAAGCATGCAGAGAGGATAATGGATTTCTCCAAAGCAAGCATTTCTCTCATGATGTGCGTTAGTGGAGATGGAAAACTACTTCCTCCATATATCCTATATAAGGCTGAGCATTTATGGGACACCTGGCAGGAAGGAGGGCCACCGAATGCAAGATACAACAGAAACAAGAGTGGGTGGTTTGATCTTCCAATTTTTGAAGATTGGTTTTTATCAGTGGCATTGCCTTATTTCAAAAAGCTAAGCGGAAGGAAAATAATGATTGGCGATAATTTGTCAAGCCATGTATCACTGTTAGTGATTGAGCAATGTGAGAAGTACAACATCTCATTCATTCTTCTTCCCCCGAATAGCACGCACATCCTACAGCCCCTAGACGTGTGTTTTTTCGGGCCCTTTAAAAAGGCTTGGAGAGACGTGCTGACAAAGTGGAAAATGTGCACACGTGGCCCTATCTCTAGAGATGCCTTCCCTGCACTTCTCAGAGAGACATTGGAGAAGATAGAAGCACGGAAAGTAGACAACATAAGAAGTGGTTTCTGTGCCACGGGTCTAATTCCTTTTGATCCACAGAAGGTCCTCAACAAATTTCCAGAGCATTCAGACCCAATTGAAAAGGCATCATCTTGGTCTTCCAGTTTCGAGACAGCACTCTCAGCAGCACGATACGGTACTTCCACCAGAACCACACGCCGCCGTCGCAAGCTGAATATTCCTCCAGGAAAATCTATTGTGGGTGATGATCTTGCTGGAAACGAAATTAGTGAGGAAAACCAGCAAGATTGTCATGAGAATTCAGAAGATCCAGAATACTCCCATGCCAGCAGAGGATTCCACACCAGCATCGGCACCTACTCTTGACATCGAAACTTTCGTTGTCGTGAGGTACAACTACATGTCTGGAAACAGAACACTTCCTAGAGAGTATGTTGGCGTGGTAACTGATATAGGAGCACGAGACGTGGTTGTGAAATTTTTGCGACCCCATGATGGAAGCAAGAGGATGTTCACATTCCCAGATGTAGATGACGAAGACACAGTAACGAAAGACCAGATCAGTAAAATACTTCCAGCACCCAAGGAGAAAAGAGGCATTTTTGTTTTTGATAAGGACGCTCTATAAATGTTCCTGTTTGTTTATTAATGTTTTGAACTTTGTGTTTATGTAGCTTTGTATTAACTTTTGTAATCTAATCTTTAAATAAACGACACCTATATACTTTTACACATTATAAATGTCCTTTTCTATAATGTAATATATATTTTTTATTATTGTGTGTCCGAATTAACCCCATAACTGGGGGAATTACGGACATATTTTAAAAATTATACTGTCCGAAGTTACCCCAACTAGTGAGGTAACTTCGGACACTCGTTATTATTTTTTAAAATATCAGGGTACATAATTAATTTAAAATGTCAGCATATATTCAGTTCGTTGATTATTAATACATCTATACAAATTTAAACAAACTGCCTACGTCTGATCATTAGCAACTGACCGCGAAAAATACGTAAAAAGCGTCCGAAATTACCCCGTATGACGGTACGTATGTATAATCTTCGCAAAAGTTAAAGGCATATGGAGGCGGGCCATACTGCAGACTCCAGCGAATCGTAAGCTTGCCCCTCCTACCAGCGCTGCCGAATGTGGTACACGCATCTCACGTGCTGTTATGTACAGAATCTCTGCCGGTACATGCACTACGCTTGGCAACAGCGCTCTGCTTGAGTATTGGCTAGCGTTCACATGCCTTTAATTTTTGCGAACAGTATAGTTAGATGTACATATATACCTGAAATAAAGCAGTAAAGCTGTCTAAATTGAGGATCACGGTCAACACTCAACATCATTTATTGCATATATGTAGAATTATATTGATTGATTGATTGATTGATTGATTGATTGATTGATTGATTGATTGATTGATTGATTGATTGATTGATTGATTGATTGATTGATTGATTGATTGATTGATTGATTGATTGATTGATTGATTCATTCATTCATTTATTCATTCATTTGGTGCTGTTTTTATTGTAATGTTGCTTCAATTTTGAGCGATGAGGCTCTTATTTCTCTCAGGACGTGGTAACGGATGGAATGAATAATCACACGATGTTTCTTCACCACAATGTATTATTTTATTAACACTTTTTCTTTATTTTACATTTACATAAATCCTCTTAGCACCGTTTTAGATTATTTAAGTCTTTCCACTTTTTTAAAAAGTGGAACAAAGCTTGATGAAAGTCTGGTAAATGTTCTACAATGTTCACACACTACCTCAACACGTCTTTTCACCTTGAATATACAGACGCTAGTCCCAATTCTTTTAGTTACGAGTCTATCATTCCGACTGCCACGTGTACATCCGCGCATGCGTTCATCAAATAGTTCCCGCATTGTTAGGGAAGCGATCCTTAGCCATTTTCCCTTCGCTTTCAAGACTGAACTCATATAATTCTAATATTTATACATATATATTAAAATTAAATATGGAAATATTTATGACGTCTTTAAACAAACTTAATTGTTTGTAACAATGAATATTAGTAACATGTTTTCGTCATTTAACCAACTCATACCAACATCAAAAAACAAATTACACTCTTAACAAATATTCACATAAACGATTTTCTTTTGGGGTCTTTAATATTCTGTCTCACATTCATTCATTCATTCATTCGTGCTAGAACAGAGCAAAGCTCCAATTACAGTACCTACATTTAATTTATTTTTACAAGTTTAACTATGATACCAAACAAGAATACAAAAATTTGATGTGTTGCACTAACATGACTTTCTCTACTCTTACATTAACCATTCTTACAAACTTTTATTCCTATATCTTCGTGTTAGTTGAGATTGCAGAAATTATCTTATCGTTTATCTTCTTGTAGGTACAAGGGGAATATGGTAATACAGTAGGCTTTGAGCGATAGTCAAATTTTTTAAAGCTTTCAAATTCCGTTCTGTTTGCGTGGTTAACATATATAAATGAATAATGATGTTCCATTGTACATAAGTATAAGTTGTCCAAAACTCACACAAATAACAAGGAATATCTCCGAAATGGTTCACTCTACAAAAAAAAATTATTTTAACATAAATTGTGTTTTAGCAAGATCTGCATTTTTTGTGCAGTAAAATTTGGTCTATCCCTTACGCCTTACCGGTTATGCAAAAGTCATCCAGAGTAAATAGGACTACATGGGCTATAGCCAGGAAATTCAAGGTATACATTTCATTTGTCATAAAAGTATCTCAAACATTAATCAATCAAAATCGTTCGAGCTATTTTCAAGAAAATCAAAATTTTCAAAAAATTTTCCATGTGCAGGGTAGTTTAGGTGGAGGAATTTTCTTCTAAATCTTCATGTTGCATCGTTAAAAGACATTAAGCTGAAATACCAACTTTGGTTTTAACCGACTTTTCATTTTTGAGTTATGCTGTCCACAGATTGACACACTCACATGCACACACGCACGGACACACCTTTCTAAAAATGCTTTTTTTTTGGATTCAGGGGGCCTCAAAACATATATTTCCGGTGAAATCTTGACATGGAATTTTTGGGTGAAATAAAAACCTTCTCTACTTTACTATACGTAGTAGAGAAAGTAAAAAGGAATACAAAGAAACTAAGACTAAAAATAAACTATCTTTTAAGCTATTATTAGAGATAAGACACCTCTATGTGATCTGCAAGAGGAAATGGACCAAGACCACCTTCAAATATGGCCGGCCACTTCTAGCACCCCATCCATCAGTGAAAAATATTAGAGAGCAAGAGGATTAATGACTTCGTTGTCAGAAATCCAGCATTAGCTAACAAGAGACAAGACATTGCAAACAGTATACTAACTAAGCAAATAATCACAGGTGATACAGCTGAATAAACAGTAACTAAACAAATTTGAATGCAGTAGAAGAATACAATAAAGCACTAAAACTAAGATAAAAATGAACCATCTATTAAACTATTATTTAAGACTAGACATTGCAAATGTTACACTTATTCAGCAGATAGCTATAAGCGAGAAAACTGAAAATCACATGCAGATAATTCCTATATTTGTTTCTTAAACTGCTTGTAACGGAAGCTAAAATCGTGCTCTATATTAGTTGAAAGTTTATTGTATTTGGCATATAACCTCAGAACGGGAGAATTCTTATACAGTAATGCTTTCAGAGCCCTAAATTCATACAGCTGACAGTTTCTAAAATTAGTAGTACTGGCATTAAAATATATTCCATCAAGTAGTTCTTCACTGGATACCAGATCACTCATGAGTTTATATAAAAATAATTGTTCGGCTATTATTCTACGACCAGAAAGTGAGACTAATTTGAATTCGTTAAGCAATGGACTATATGGTAAGTTCTGATTATAAATAAAATCACTTGAGTTTTATAATACAAGTAGATGAGAAACTTTTTTGGATCTTCTCTAGTTGATTGTTGTGACATACATTGGTAACCATACAATTGGGGCATATTCCAAATTCTATGAACAAGACTTTTGTATAGAATTAGCATAAGCTGAGTGTCTTAAGTCCCTACAGATCCTGATTACAAAACCCAGTTTCTTAAAAGATCATTGGTTATATTCCTAATGTGTAGATTAAAAGAGAAATTCTGGTAACACCTAAGTGTTAACACTAATGGTAACACCTAATGATAACACCTAGGAGTCATTCCACGTCAAATCGAACAAAACATGGCAAAAAATGACCTTGATCTCTCAGATTTTCTTGAAATTTTTTTTTTGGTGTTTTGGAACAAAATATATTTGACCTGTGTTTCTTCGTTTTGTATAAAAAAATTTATTTTGGCAGATATTAATTTTTGAAATGTCCCAAAAATCGCGCACTCCACACTCTTCGATCAATCATACCTCCGATTGTAATGAAGCAAATTACTTGATCTTTGGCTCAAATTAAAGATAAATTGCGGTATTTCGTGAGGTATTTATTAGAAAATTTTATTATTTATTATTAATATTATATTTTATACGATTAAAGTTTTAAAGTTAGATAATAACATAAACTCGACTATTTAAAAATCTGGAAAAAAAACTAAAAATACAATGAAGTTTATTCAATATCCTCAGAAAAAATCAGAATGGACTCTCTAATAGTTAAGTTGTAATTAACTTTGCAAATCAGTGTAGCGAATTCGCGTGGCAGTGGTGGCGGCTACAGTAACCTCACACAATTGCCACCTTCCATTACGGCAACTGTTCATTGCTTGAGGTTCCATGAACGTTACAACAGTACAGTAAGGAGAACACTTCTAGCTGACACTATTACATGTACACTATTAGCATCTTCAAAATGTTTTTAAAATATGCATTTTAAACTAATGTTTCCATACAACACACAGCTTTACCTCCTTCTTCGAAAGAAAATTGTTTCACTAAAGCATCAGTTTTTGACAAAGGAATGAAGGAGTATAACTTTAAAGCACAGCTGGACCCATCGTTCTTGGCCCCTGACCTTGACTGGAAGTCCTGTTGGCGAATCCATAGCTTTTGTCTGTTTCATCAGCTCATATTGTATAATTCTGCAAATGAAACCATGCACAGGGGGAGGGAGGGGGAAGGTAGTGATGTCTGCATGTCTTGCTAATTCAAAGGTGCTTTTTAGTGCAGCGTGCAGTTGAAGACATAGACCTTTGCGATAAAGAGTGAATATAGTGAATTTGTGAGACATTGATCATAGCGTAAATCAATTATGCCACTTGTAAGTTCTAAATTAGGGACCAAAACATTACACAGTCAGAGTAGAGAAATTATTTCAAATGTATGGACATACATGAAGGAAGAAGCTAAAAGCAAAGAACTGTTTACTTCAGAAGATTTTTCAAAAAAGTTCAAAAGCACGTATCAGATGCCACAGGAGTATCAGAAAGAAGGTACATCGTGGAGACATTTTTCTGCATGGACTGTACTGCCTTAGTAAGAAGAAGTTATCTGACTGGCATAGCTGACGCGGCAATTTGCAGGCTGTCTCCAGTCACTTGGCTTGTTACTCATCCGTGTGTGCATGCAGGCCTCCAGAAAAAAATTGTAGCAAATGCACTAATGCAAGCTCCATAGTTTTCAACATCTTGTTTTATGGATAAAATATCTGGGAATATGTGTGTTTTTTTTAGATTTTTAACACATCGATTTAAATTCTATTTTTGGTTTTACAAAATATACCATAAAAAAAGAAAACAGTCCAAAATTTGTGTGATAATGATTGATCGAAAATTGTTAAAAGTGTTATATTTAACCTTTCCAGTGCGCCAAACCCCAACTCTCAACTCTATATGAACTTAGAGTAACAAGTGATTTTATATTACGGTGCGCGCAGAAATTGCTTAGTTTCTAATAGCCATAACTAAGCAAGTAATTTAAAAATACGGAAATAAAAAAATACGGGTCTCCTTATTTGATGCCTATTATTCATAAAAAAAATTTTGAATCTCCTACAAAAAAGTCGTGTTTTACGGGTGTTCAATTTGACGTGGATTGACCCCTAAGTCTCTGGTAGCGGAGAATTATTTAAATAATATTTGGAATATACGTTTTGCTTGTTTCTGGTGTATATATAAGTAGCATTTCTTAATATAGATATGAAGTTTGTTTTCCAAGCTCCATTTATAAACACTATTCAGATTTGATTGTAATTTCATTATATCTTCAGCATTACGAACTGTCATATATAAATATACACACCTGAAACTATTAACAGTGATGATCGTTTTGACACAATTACGTGTCATCATCAGGCAAACTCACCTTATTATGATATGATATATTTATTTTGTTCTAATCTTATACATTTGAGCTATCCTTGAATTGGGCCCTAGCCCTTTTATCTTGGACAGCTCTTTGCAGCACATACAATTGCATTTATCACTGGACATGTTTAAAACATTCTCATATTATTTAAACAATTGCATTTATCTGTTTTATTTGTAGTCTTTCTCTTTCATTTCTATTTGTATTAAATCCCCTTTTTTTTTTAACTCCCCCTGTACCCTATTTCACGTACACTTCCTTGGTTTCACTTTTACGAACGTGTAGTTCAACTGACTTAACCTAGCTTCCCTTCTTCTTTAACTCTTAGCTTAACTACAAGCTTCAAAACCATTTGCTCTGTCTTGTCACACGGCGAGGTGTACCTGTTGCTTGTTTGTTCTTGTCTTTCCTCACATGATAGCTACCTTTCTGATCTCCCTTTTCACAACCATACTTAACACCCGTTTCTTTGCCTTCCTGCTTACACACATCCATTGCTATGTCATCTTTTTTGCTCGTATTTTTTCTAATTTTCTTTGGAATTGCCCCCTTACACTCACTATTCCATACCCTAATAAACTCACTTGTTAATTCACTCCTTTCAAGCTTTTCTTCTTCCTTTTTTTTTTCTTCTTCTCCTCCTCCTTCTCATCACTTCCTATCTCAGCTGGAGCTTCAATCAAGGTCGTTTCTCCCACCCATGCTGTACAGCACAACACACGTGTTGCTAGTACATTTTGAAGAGTTTGCATTTCCTGATCGTTCACCTCCTCAGTTGGTGTTGTATTCTGTTGATCCAAGCTCTTTGTGTCAATTTTGTTTTCCTGGCTCACTGTCTTCTTTTTGTCCACCTCATCATTTTTTCGCTCTGATGTCCCTTCTGTCATTTTTCCGTTGATCCATAGCTGCAAATTTCTAATGTATGCCAATTTTCCTTGCTTATGTGTTGATCTTCTTTGCTCTATTAATCTTCTCAGTATTTCTCTTTGCTCATAAGTTAAATCCCTGTTGATGTAGATGTCCTTCCCTCTCAGTTTTTTGTCTTGTTTTATTACATCCGAGGCCAATTGGGTGTTAATGAATTTCACCAAGATATTTCTTCTTCCTCTTCTGCTGCCGAATCTGAAAGCTTCACAAATTTCGTAGCATCTTACTTCCATCCCTAATCTTCTTCCTAAAAGTTGTAGGATCTCTCTTCTTGCATCCCTTCCTGTTCTTTCCTCAATTCCCGTAATTACTAGGTTGTACCGTGTGTTCTTATCTTCCATTTCTTCCACTCTTCTTCTAATGTTTATCTTGTTCTTAACTTCCTCCACATTTCTATTAAACTCTTCTTCTCTATCAACCATTTCTGTATCTGTGTTTCTCACTAATAATCCTTCCAATTCAATCAATTCTCTCATCACACTATCGGTTGTTTCCTCGGCTGCCATGTTCCTTGTTCCCTTCTTCCTCTTACTTATGAGCGCTGTCACAAGACACGTCCGTCTCCTTCCGCTGCTGACTTAGAACTCCCCCTATTATAGTGAAGTGTGAGTCTCTAATTACTTTGTGTTATTTGTGTCATGTATAATTTTAGATCATCAGCATATAATAGAGATTTGGAGTAATTAATGCAATTTGGTAGGCAGATTTTGATTGACGAAATTTTACATATTGTTTTCTATTAGAGAGGTAGGGGGAAATTAAATTTAACATTTGAACTGAGAACCTAAAATTATAAAGTTTATATAGGAGAATGTCATGATTAGAGCTCAGATTTTTAGGTAAATACATATTTTGTATGCGTCCTAATATGAACTTGATGTTCTGGATATTCACACTGGAGCAAATATCTTAAGTTTTATTGGACATAAAAACACATTTTCTGATTTTTGTATGTAAATAAATATTTTCGGATATTCAAATAAATGACGCAAAAATCGCATAGAGGAAACCTCTTGTTTCTATAACGGCAGACCAGCATTCGCAAGTAACACAACACTTAAGTGCTAACGGACATCCAAAATTCAATGTTTGTTCTTTGTGACAATCGTCAATCTGTCGGGATGGAAAATTTAAGAAAACATGTGGTCATATACTGTAACTCAGTACTCGGTGATCTCTTCCATGAATAATGTCTGGTGAGTACCATGTACATTTATACTAGCTCAGCCATTCAGATCTTAGAAAAATATTTTGTTTTGGCACATATTGTTGACATTGTGAGCACCTAAACAATAAATATTTCCTAAGTTTTTAGCACCTAAAAATCCGAGCCCTGGTCATGATCTACTTAAAAAGGCTTTAGAGAAATCAGCATATGTAGTATCAATATATAGTATAAATTGTGGCTCAAATCATATTTTTTGTAGGCTTGCTATAAACCTGTAGAAACATACTGTACAAAATTAATGAGATTTTTGATAGTAGAGCGTTTGGTGATGAATCCATGCTGATATTCTGAAATATAAGATTTAACATACCAAAATATTCTAGTGTACAAAATATGTTTGAGAACCTTTGCTGGAGCAGAAAGGTTTGCTATTGGTCTGTAATATTCTATTTTGGTTGCATCACCTGTTTTATATATAGGACTTATACTTGTGATTTTCCATTGTGAAGGAAAATACTGTTCTTTTAAGATGAGGTTATACAACATTTTAAGAGGAAACAAAAGCAATTCAGAACAACCTTTTAAAATTTAAGGCAGTATCCGATCAGGACCACTGGTTCGTTGGGGCTTTAATTTATTTATTGGAAGTTCAATCTCTTTTTCAGAGATACAATTTATAAATAATGAGTAAGAAGTTGCCAAGATTTCAGATTTCGGAATGTCATACGAAGGTGCTGTGGCTGAATATACAGATTTAAAATAAGTAGCAAATGCATCAGCAACCTTTTCATTGTTATCTAAATAGACATCACTCATAGTATTCATCATGCTATTATTTTTGGCATTTCTACTTTTGATGTACAGTCAAAACCAGTTATAACAACGTCAAAGGGACCAACAGTTTAACAGTTTGCAGTCGTTATAGCTGACAGTCGCACAAACTGGGATTTCTTTTTTTTTTCTCAAGCTGAACAAGTGTTGGAGAATAAGCATTATGGGGTATTTTTTAGACATATCGAATTGCTGGAAGTTGTGCAGTGGTTTGTGGTCGGGTTCACTTTTGTTTTCATAAGACCACAGGAGTGTCAGTTTAGTATCTCTCTGATTTCTGTGTAGTGAAAATCGCAGGCCTGCATGTTTAAATACAATGCCACTCACATATCAATAGTGTCTTGTTAATTTCCAGAATAGAAACAGGGACGTTACCCCCATCATCAATTTGCATGATGTCGCTCATGCAGATCTCAGCAAGGTCATTCACTGTGTGTAAACGTCAGTGGCAGCTCGTGAACTAAACTGTAGGTGAAGCTCTTATCGCATAAAAATCACATGCAACATACCTATTTTATATTAAGTTGATTCTTGTGTAAAGTAGCATATTTCTCAGTTTAGTCATTCCTTGTCAAATCGCACAAAATTTTACCTTCACGCCTCCGATATCAACATTAAATGTACGTGTTCTGTGAATGAAGAAATTATACACCTATTCTTTTGTTTATCTGTAAATTAATTATTTTGGTAAATATAAAATATTGAATTTTTGAATATTTTATGCACACTGGTCTACATAAATACATAGAAATATCTCTGGTATTATTTTTCAGATAAGTATGATCTGTGGCTCATTTTGAATATTGAAATACATACTTATTTATACGTTAAACAAAAATTAATTAGTTTAATATTTTCTATTTTTACAGAGTCATTAACGTTGCAAACACCATTAACAATATTAACGCCTTACTTTAAATTCCACAGCTCCACCATAGCCATGTGGTTAGACCATTCGCTTTTCACCAAAGTGGCCCAGGTTTCATCCCGCATGTGGGATTTGTGGTAGACGAAGCTGTGCTGGGGCAGGTTTCCTCTGGGTTCTCTGGTTTCCCCCGTCATCTCATTCCATGGTGCTCCATCTTCATTCCATGTATCATCAGTGTCACTGCATGCGGTGCCGTATGTAGTAAAAGTGGGCAGTAAACACTATAAATCACAAATCACTTCAAATTTCTGGAAAAAAAATTTAAAATGTAGCTTGATGATGCCATATAATCCTAGAACAAATTCAGATTGGAATTTGAAATACAGAGAAATTAAATAAGTTACCAAGCCATGCAGACGTAGTAACGCTGTCTTCACGGTCAATAGTGAAACCGAAATTATAATGTCAATATATATTTGATAATAGAAACAAACAAAAGGAGATTCTAGTCAATAGTTAAGAGGAAGACGTAATAAAGCTGAATAGATTAAAGTCTCAAGAATGGAAGCCTAGGCAGACTTAAATGAGTGATAAGTAGGGCAGGAACTTTAGACACTGAACCTATGAAGTTTGCTACGCCGAGTCCATAGAATTAGTATTGTATTGCATTGTTTACTAAGAACTGAGGGTGGGAGAAGGACGTCGGTAGAGCATGCTACACCTGATTCCGACCTTTGGTACTGTGTGCAAGACAAGAAGGCAAGTCTTAGGAATGCGTAGCGTAATCATTTTGTGCTTCCCGCACAATGTTTATGCCTAGTTTCCGAGTATGACAAGGATGCTA
Source organism: Tenodera sinensis (assembly GCA_030765045.1). Classification (NCBI taxonomy): domain Eukaryota; kingdom Metazoa; phylum Arthropoda; class Insecta; order Mantodea; family Mantidae; genus Tenodera; species Tenodera sinensis. Next base: position 157,221,475 of record CM060962.1, read on the forward strand.
GGCTCGTTTAAAATACACAATGTTGTCACATAACTCACCTATAGTTAGAAATATGCACTCTCATACACTCATTTCCTAGTAAACAGATCTGCTACGGAGATCAATCACATGTAACGTTGCATTCTTTGTTGGCGGTATTGTAACACACCTTCGCTGAATGCAACTAAATGACAACTGAACACCTCGGAACGTGACTGTACATCAGGACGGCAGTGGATCGCGAGGTTGTATAGTTCAGAGTCACGCAACCTGTACCCGCCTCGTTCCAATGTTTTGGTGTCCAAAGTTCCTGCCTTAGTGATAAGGTTACAATTGTTGTTTGAACGAAGCCATACCCTGTAGATTAGGACCTCTTGCTAGAGCTAGTCCGGACACCAAACACAAGATCTTATAGGTCTTAAAGGCGACGCCGTCGACGGAGGCGAACGTTTGCGTCAATAGGTACACACGTGATTAGCTGATTGTCTATCATGTGTTGCAGTTCCGTCAAGGTCAAACTATCGAGCACAAACACTGAAAGAGCTATAGCAGATACTTCGGTCTAATCACTCTCTTCGTATTGCACAAAGTTAACATTCAACAATTTAAAATTTCTAATAGATCTATGCGTGCTGTCATTACACTGATTTTTAAGTATCCACCGCTCTTCCTTTGCTTTGAAACGAATAGTTTGCTTATTAATGCCTGAGATTTAGATAATGGAACAAAACAGTGCAACTGTTGAGTGCCTCATAGTACTTTTGCTTGTTGGTATCTTGACTGAAAAGTATTATGTTCCTCGTGTTTGCTATCGGAGAAAAAGTTGAAGACAGTGTTAGAAATGTTCTGGGCCCAGTTAAACAGTTTTCTTGGCATTGTGATAGGATCTGTTCCAGGATGAAGGCCTGCTTTCATTACAAGTCTCTTTTAACAGTACTGCCAATTCCATCACAAGGTCTTTTTCTGGGTGATCTAGCAAAAAGGTGCCATTCTGCTCGAATTTGAAAGTCGTTTTCGTGGAAACAAATATTTGAAAAGTTTGTTTTATTTTTATACTGGGCACTTAAGTCATCTGAAAAGTATATTATTGTATGAAATAGTCCCAATTGCTGTTTCAAAAGCAGTATTAGCTTTGTTTGGAAAAGATGGGCAGTTCTGCATTAGGCATTCAGAAATAGCAACAAAATTTTTATGTTTTATTGGTGGATATTTAAAAATCAGTGTAACTCAAAGTGTAATGACAGCAAGTATAGATCTATTATTGAAATTTTAAGTCGTGGAATGTTAACTTTGTGCCGAATGAAGAGAGTGATAGACCAAAGTATCTGCTATAGCTATTTCAGCGTTTGTGCTCGGCAGTTTGACCTTGATGAAACTGCAACACATGATAGGCAATCAGCTATTCATGGGTGTGTACCTCTTGACAGGGTTGCCAACTCATACGATAATTATGGGGCATACAATAATTTTAATGTTTGTACGATGGTTGTCAACCCATACGATAATTATGGGGGTGTGCGATAATTTGAATGTATGATAGTTCAATATCAGCGAAATATAATTTTCACTGGTTTGTCACTCCAGTGAAATGAAACTAATTACAAATAACACCACTTTTGTCCTCATCTGTTTCCACCCTAGCTACTAAGCCTGCTACCCTTTATCCTCTTATTGCCGGTGTGCCCAGGTTTGATAATCTCAATGAAGAAGGCACTGTTCAGAAAATTGACGATCAATGTAGAAAAGTGGTAGAAAACTTGGAATACGTGCTATTCTGTGTGAAATAAAGAACATGCCTGAACCTGACAGTTTCTGGAATGCTGTTAAACATATGTCATCTTGATGGAAATATTGATTTCAAAGAACTAGTGGCCTTTGCATTATCAGTGGTTTCCTTGCCCCACAGAAGCACTTCTTGTGAAAGGGTTTTTTTTTTTTTTTTCTAAACTGGGTTAATAAAAACCAAAATTAGAAACAGATTGGCACTAGATACGGTAAATGAACTCATTTTGTCGTCTCAACTTCTGAAAGAACGTGGTAGATCTTAAAATCTGCAAGTCACAGAGAAGATGTTAAGGCTTATCTCAACAACAAATTTGTGCAATGCTGCAACGGTTGAGGAGGCTGAACTTTCAGATGAATAGTGCGAGAAACATAAGTGCTAAAGTTGGAATGTAACATTTGTTGAGGTCATCAATCTTGTAAGTAGATATAATAAACATCATTACTCTTATATTTTCATAAGTATTATACTGATATTTTTATTGTTGTAGCGTTTGCTTTATGATGTACGATAATTTTGAATCCAAATCTATAATTTTGAGTGGCTGGTACGATAATTTTACTTTTAAATGTTGGCAACCCTGCCTCTTGACCATTAAGACAGCGTTACTCCCGTCTGCACGGCTTAGTAACTTATTTAATTTCTCTGTATTTATTTGGAATTCCAATCTGAATTTTTTTTAGGATTATATGGCATCATCAAGCTATGCTTTACATTTTTTTCTGGAAATTTAAAGTAAAACGTTAATATTGTTAATGGTGTTCGTAACATTAATAGCTTTGTAAAAATAGAAAATATTTAACTAATTATTTTTTGTTTGATGTATAAATGAAGTATATCTTTCAATATTCAAAATGAGCCACAGATCATATTTATCTGAAAAATAATACCAGAGATATTTATATTTATGTAGACCAGTGTGCGTAAAATATCTGAAAATTCAATATTTTATATTTACCAAAGTAATTAATTTACAGACAAACAAAAGAGTAGGTGTATAATTTTTTCATTCACAGAACACGTACATTTAATATCAATTAAATCGGAGATGTGAAGGTCAAATTTTGTGCGATTTGACATGGAACGACTCAGTTATGTCGTCATGAAAATGCTGCTTCCTCTCTAGGTCATTCAGCAAGACCTTGTGGATGGAGACGTTAATCTTTCCTGGGTCATAGAGCTCTGCAAATAAGTCTTTATGCATTTGAGAGCAGAAAAGCTGCTCTCCACGAAATGCTTGTTGACGGCAGTACTATGACAAGAGAAAAATGTTTGTACACCCCTTGAAATATGTTACTTTTTTCTTTGACCAACTTCTATATTTGTGTAATGGGAACATTATGGTGGTATGCATTGTTAGATAAAGATGAGCTTTCATCATGGCCAGGAAAAGCAAGCTCTTGTCTCACCACATGCATTACTGCACTAATTACGGCCTTAAAAACTAAGTCAGTTTGGGTGGCTCAGTTGAATAGACCTACTGATCCCAAGGTTGTGGGTTCAAATCCAGCCCAGACTTATGGTTTTTAAGTGTGCTTAAAAACGACAGCTCCATGTCAGTAGATTTCCTGGCATGTAAATTAACTCCTGTGGGGCAAAATTCTGGCACACAGATGATGCTACTGTGATCCTGCTAATTGACAGCGTTGTTAAACAACAAAATTATTTAATTTTAACTTAAAAACTAATCAGTTTAGCCTTACATTTCATTATACTGAGCAACATACAACCGGTTATTTTCCTTCAAAGCATCAGCAATGGCATTTTGATTCTTTTCGAGCTGCTTCAATTGGAGTGTGCACTTTGAGATGTTCAGCAGAGTCTGAAGGTTTATTTAATGACCAATTGATGCTTAAAAAGTCACAAAAACCACCACTGTTCCACACTTTCTTACACCAAGTAAAATGCAAGGTCAACAAAGTAGTTTTTCTATATAACTACCACACAGCCACCCATATTCACTGTACCATAAACCTTTAAAGTGCTTTTTGCAACATTTTGCACCTTTTTTGTTCCATTTTTTTGTGTCAATAAATTGAGAATACAAATTGGTCTTCTTGTTAATAGCACATGCCTTTTATCACAATCAGTCCACCGTGAAAATGGTGTGTGTAATATACTATACACTATATAATTTTACAGATTCATTTCTCCACTAACTTTAACTAAACAAAACAGAAGTTGCAGTGAAGCTAACTTGAATAAAATGAATGAACACAATGGACAACTAGAGCACAAAACCACTTTACTCAAACAATATTTTTACACTGTTTGGTTCATTACAACTTGTTGGGAATGCCAAAAATACACCTAAGAGAGGAGTTGAATTAGCTTGCCTGTTACAAGGGCAATTAACCAGTAGACTAGCCTCTACAAGGGGCTGAAGTTCGCTAAATTCCTGTACTTAGTAGCTGCACTTTACCCTCAAAACAGGTCTATTAGGCAACACATGGAACCTCAAGTTCTGTTTCGTTGACATAACAGCCAGATATAAACATATGTACAGCTATATATCGGCTGACAAGTAGCTGCACCTTTTGTCCTGCAAAGTTAACATTCTCTTCAAGGCTAAAGTGCCAGCCAAGGTAGGTAGCTGGTAGCTTTCACCCTTCTTTCTAGCTATGCTCACAGATATATTCCCGACTAGTTGTTGGATATTTAAGCGTACAACAAAGTAAACACCTATATCCTATTTAATACAACTAAAATTGGTAAAGTGGAGCTTCACTAGTTTCACCTGAATAGGTGAAATTTCCACTGGTAAAAATACCTCTGTACATTACTGTATGTAACAAACAAAAATGAACTTTGGATATTATAGCCTATATATTTCTCTGGAAAGGTAATAAAAAATATGTTGTTTTATATAGGTTGCTGTATGCTGTCATACTAAGCAATTTGTTAAACATAGCATTCACATAGGGTTTAGACGGGACCGTTAGATTTCGCTGTTATAGCCAATATGTCGCTAAAAGCGGTGTTGCTGTAACTGGTTTTGACTGTAGTTCCAAAAGTATTTGGGACTAGTTTTTATTTGTTCCTCAGTGCTTATAATAAAGGTTTTGCATGATTTATTAATCATAATTTTTGTATCTTTCCTCAGTTCCATGTACCTTTGTTTATTCACAGAAAAATATTTAATTCTTTTACGGAAATGTTCCTTGTGTTTCAATTTAGTAATGATATCCATAGAGAACCAGTGAGGATATGACTTGTTTTTATACATACCTTTATGTGGTACAATGCCATGAAATACTGAGTTAATATTTTGATACAAATAATTTAGAGCAGTATTAATAACATCAAAATGTGAAAGAATTATCCAGTCAACGTGCTTTAATTAGGTGTACTTTCAACTAGCTTTCTTGAAATTATAAATTAAAGAAGGTGTATGATAAACTTTTGAATTTATTTTCAAGGTTGCATTTAGCTTGAGAGATGGGTGATGTTTGTCTTGTACAAGAGATATCAACTCTACATACATTAACTTGTTCACATATGTTTGTTAAAACTAAATGAGTTTTACTATTGCAATTTTGAACATTGTTAATTGAATGTATGTTAAGTAAAGATAAAAAGTTAGCTTGTGCCCTTTCATGAGGACCACCATTCAAGAAATTATGATTTATGCAACTCACTGTGGGTAAGTTGGAATCATTAGTTATCAGAATATTACAAATATACATATTTGGAAGACTGGCTATGAAATTAGAAACATAGCAAATAGCTCTCCAACTTCGAATTAGGCGGGAAATACACATTTACTAAGTAAATGGTTTACCTTGGAGTACAACTTTTTAAGGCAATTGCTTCAGGATTATCTTGAATGGTATCAATTTTCCTAGTACACAGATCACTGCAATTAGCAATTAAGACCCCACCTCCTCTCTTGTTTTCCCTATCTTGTTAGTATACCTTATAGTTGCTACAAAATAGTTCTGAATTATTAACTGTTTGTGACAATCATGTTTTGGTAAGCAGTATTATATTATAACAATCAATACTGCAACAGATGGCAAACTGATTGGTTTTCAAATAGGAACACCTGTCCGGAAATGCATGGTTTGGATACTGTAGTGCATCGAAGTGTGACATGGGTGTTCGTTCACATTTTGTCAATAAACCAAACATTTAGCTGTCTACATTACAAACAGGCTTCAAACTGTGTACCTCCTACGTCATTCCAGAACCTATATTGGCAGTGGTGAGCCTCATGCACATGACCCAATACGTGCGGTTGTCTTTGAAGATTTTCAATCGCTCTGTGGATTTGAGCCATAGGTCTTCCGCTGACATTACAGGAGTGCCATACACCGTAATCTTCATACAGCTCCACAGAAAATAGTTGAGAAGTGTCAGATCTGGTGACTGTGCTGCCGTGGAACTGGTCCACCTCTACTAATCGATAATTTGGATATGCAACATTGAGGTGACTACACACATTTACATCAAAGTGCTGGAGCTCACGTCAGCCATTTCTGTAACTGATACGTACTGGTATGTGTCGCACTAGTGTTGAACGTTTCTGTGCTAGAAACTGCACAACTAACGCAGTAGGATTTGCATCAAGGACTCTATGGAGGAAATTAGCGCATGTGCAGGAATGTTATTATGCTCAGGTTGTTCATCCCAGTACACAGATGGCTAAAGGTTTGTATACCTTTCGTATTCAGATACCAAAATGAATGTTAACAAATTGTCGGAACTGTTTCTTCTTAAACTTCGACACCCTCCAGCGTCTGAACCATGCATTTCCGGTCAGGGGTTCCGTTTTGAAAACCAATCAGTTTGCCATCCCACGCATCATACTAAGTGTTGTCTGTGTTTTTGGGACATCCAGTACATCTCTCTCTCTCTGTCTCCCTCTCTCTCTCCATCCCTCTCTCTCTCTCCCTCCCTCCCTCCCTCCCCCCCTCTCCCTCCCTCTCTCTCTCTCAGTGCAGACAATGCTTAGTATGTTGTGCTGGATTGCAAAATGATCAGTTTTGAAATAGTAACCCCTGTCCAGAAATGCACAGTTTGGACACTAGTGCATCGAATGGCTTCAAACTGTGTACCTCCTATGTCATTGCACAGCCTATATCGGCGGAGGTGAGCCTCATGTGCATGATCCAATACATGTAGTTGTCTTTAGATTTTCAATCACTCTGTGGACCTGAACCATTAGGTCCTCTGCTGATATTACAAGAGTGCCATATGCCATACTCTTCATAGACCTTCACAGATAATAGTTGGGAGTTGTCAGATCTGACAACTGTGCTGGCCATGGAACTGGTCTACCTCTAGCAATCCATTGATTTGAATATGCGACATTGAGGTGGTTCCGCACATTTACATAAAGTGTGCTGGAGCTCAGCTACGCCATTTCAGCTGCTGTGTACTGGTACGTGTCGCACTGCTGTTAAAAGCATTACTGTACTGAAAACTGCACAGTAGGATGCGCACTGAGGGTTCTAGGAAGGAATTTAGCATATCCTTAAGAATGTTATTATGCTCAGGTCATTAATCCCACAATGCAGATGGCTAAAGGGTTGCATACCTTCATGTATTAAGATACCAAACCAAATGTTAAATTGTCACAAACATCTGCTATCAAACTACAACGCTCTGCAGTGTCCAAACTGCATCTCTGTTTGAAAACCGATCAGTTTGCCATCCCGCAGAACATACTAAGCGTTGTCTGTGTTGTTTTTGGAAAATCCAGTATATGGATACAGGGTGTAAATGAATAACATTGCATGAATTTTACTGGTGATAGATGGTTCATAGGCAATCAATTGAGATAGGAAACCTATGGTCTAGGATTACAAGTTACAGAACTTTGCCTTAAAGTTGTTTGAGGATATGCATGCCACTGAGCATGACCACTCCATCTATAATGTATGATGAGGAAAGAAGCAGACGAATTTCGTAGCCTGTCTATTTAGCGCAATGGTTATGGTGCCCGGATGCGAAGGCACACACATATTAAAAGTGCAGGTTCAAATACTCATAACCCCATATTTTTTATGCTCTTTTTTCTTTCGTTCTTCATAAGCGCATGCTTAATCTAATTTGATGTGCACAAAACATTTGTGTCACTGTAATTTTTCGTTTAGCTAATCTTTAAACTTTTTGTTTCAAGTTTGCTCAACTATTATTTATACTTACATGACCTAAATAGTAGGTACACACAGAGAATTTTGTTTTCACTTAAATGGGATGGTTCAAGCCTAACGCAATGTTATTGTGTGCTGAGGCAAATAGGAAATGAGACCTGGGTGACTCAAGTAGGAAACAGTCACTACATGGTGGTGTTAGTGTCTTCTAGGGTTATTAAGGTCACTTATTGGCAGTATTAGACATTTGTCATGCTAACACATAGGTATCCAGCGTCTCTCTGGGCAGTTGTACTTTTTGCTATTACTGGTTCAATGTTTTGTGAACTGTTTGTAGCAGGTTAACTATTGGAAGGAACATTTCTGTTATTGACATGGACAAACAGCCTACAGTCAGCTTCAGATAAATGGCAATACATAACCCTCCAGCCTAAGTCATCAGATGTAAGAATAAAAGTAAACAATACTCTGTACATTGCATATCATGGTCGTATTTTACTATTTTAAACCAAACATACATTTCTCTCAAACTAAGGAGAAAAAAATATCTTATAACCTCTTTGGGTTTGAACTCGATTTCTCAGCTTCATGAGGTCCACTGTCAGTCGGCTTAACCACGCGACCAAATGACACGTTTGAGAAGTGCTCTATATTTCTGTAGCCGTTTGCCACAACCCATAGCAGTGGCGTGCAGACACATGTTAAGTGTCCAATTTAAGCACTTTTCGTAGCGCTACAATTTAAAAGTGCTTCTTCAGAGAGACACCAGACAGGCTTCACTAAGTTCCTAATGAGCACTATTTTGATTCCAGTGATAATATTGATATATTTCTTTCTGGTTATGATTTATTGGTCACAATCTCGAATTACTTTGAATACGTATAACTTATTAACTTGACGTCGTAGACCATGGTTTCCTATATCAAATTGTCTATGAACCTTCTATTACCAGTAAAATTTGTGCAGTGTTATTCATTACACCCTATATCTGTACTGGGTGTCCCAAAAAAACACAGACAACGCTTAGTATGTTGTGCAGGATGGCACACTGATCGATTTTCAAATAGGAACCCCTGTTCGGAAATGCACAGTTTGGACGCTGGAGAGTGACGGTTGTGAGAATTTGTAAACATTGGTTTTAATATCTTAATATGGAAGGTGTGCAATCCTTTAGCCATCTGTGTACTGGGATGAACAACTGAGATAACAACATTCCTGCACATGTGCTAAATTCCACCATAGAGTCCTTGGTGTGCATCCTACTGTGTCACTTGTGTAGTTTCCAATACAGTAATGTTTCTTAATACCAGTACGACACGTACCAGTACACAGCTACTAAAATAGCCAACTTAAACACATTTTGATGTAAATCTGAGGAATCGCCTCAACGTTGCATATGCAAATCGATGGGTTGATAAGAGGTGGACCAGTTCCGTGGCCAGCAAGGTCGCCAGATCTGACACTTCTCAACTATTTTCTGTGAAGTTGTATGAAGAGTATGGTGTATGGCACTCCTGTAACATCAGCAGAGGATCTTATGGCTTCAGTCCACAGAGCGATTGAAAATCTTCAAAGACAACTACACCAATTTGGTCATGTGCATGAGGCTCACCACCGCTGATGTAAGCTCTGCAATGATGTAGGAGGTACACAGTTCGAAGCCCGTTTGTAATATAGGCAGCTCAATGTTGGGTTTATTGACGAAATTTGAACGTACATCAATCTCACACTTTGATGCACTACAGCATCCAAACTGTGCATTTCCAGACTGGAGTTCCGATTTGAAAATCAATCAGTTTGATGTTCCGTACAACATACTAAGCGTTGTCTGTGTCTTTTTGGGACACCCAGTACATATACAGGGTGTAAATGAATATCACTTCACAAATTTTTCTGGTAATAAATGGTTCATAGACAATCAATTTGATATAGGAAACCATAGAATAGCGCTGCAAAAACCATACAACATTTTAAAAACTAGTTTTAAAGGCTTTACTTACCAATATAATTAAAGAAGATGCCCAAACTGGCCACTGTCGTTGTCCATAAATTTTTGGTACCTGTTTAGGAAATTATCCGTCACTCACCGTAGTTCACATTGAGAAATGCTGGCAATTTCCTGATGGATAATTTGTTTTAATTCTTCCAGGGTGTGTGGGTTTGTCTTGTACACTTTATGCTTTAAGCTACTCCAGAGATAGAAATCCCAGGGGGTTAGATCAGGGACCAAGGGGGCCACAAATTTCTAGTAATAATTCTGTCCTGAGACACACTTTCAATTGTTCTCATCGAAAGATTGGCTGTATGAGCTGTTGCAGAATCTTGTTAAAAAAAGACAAAATCACGCTCCCTGTCAGTTAATTCTCTATAAAATGGGGGCAAAATTGTATTCACGTATGTATGGGCGTCAACTGTTGACTTGAAAAAAGTTGGGCCTATAACTCTTTCTCCACTAATGGCACACCATACACCAATTTTTTCGGTGTAGGTATTTCATGAACAATATTGGGTTTCTCAGAACTCCAATAATGATCATGTTGGGTACACACATATCCATGAAGGTGGAACCAAGCCTCATCCATGAAAAATATTATATGTGGGTGAATTTTGCCATTGTATACACTATTGAGAGTCCACTCACAAAATGTGTGTCTAATTACAGGATCACCTGGTTGAAGAGCATGTGGCACAGTTATTTTATATGGTTTTAACTTCAGTAATTTAGTAGCTCTTTGCAAAGAGCCATAAGAAATGCCTGCCTGTTGTGAAAGACGCCCAAGCGATTTTTGGGGGGAATTGTCCAAACAATGACTGATGTCATTTAGTGTTTCTTCGGTAAGAACTGTACGCCATCTTTTATATTTCTGAGCCTGAACACTTCCTGTGGCCTGAAATTTATTGTTTAGTTTATGGATTGTTGTTCAACCTGGAACTTTTACATCTGGAAATTGTTCTGCAAATCACACTTGCACCTGGTGAGCTGACTGAGTTAACACATGCGAATCATAAATAAATACATGCTGTGCAGTAGGAAACAAATACTGAGCCATAATACACTTTGTGACTAAGTACGGGACTAAATAATAAAGCACACTGGTGATAATACAGCTGCACGATATCGCATTCAACTCAATGCTAATTGTGAGCAGAGCAGAGAAAAGCAAGTGATGTTTGTGATTTTGTGTATATCAGCTGCTGGTGACGTTTCTGCACGTGCATTGGAAAAACACAGCGTAGCGGTTCACATGTATTTGGATCTCTCTGTATATGTGTGCATGCATGCGTGCATTCACTAAAATATGCTGGCAGCTCTGATGCTGGAGTGACGTAAGCATGATTAGTGAGTCATGTAACAAGGAAAGAGGAAGCTCTTCATTTTATCGCATTTGCTATGGTAGCTTGTTAAAATTGGAACTATGCATTGCAGATAAAAAGTATTTTGTGACGAGGAAGTGTTTTCAGGACATACACAATCTTAAACGAAATGCACTCGGATGCAATGTAAGCTCTTTGTCAGACAAGATTGTATAATGAAGAACAGAAAAGAAATACAGCACTTCCTGGCATAGAACTATAATTCTATACACATCAATTGACAATACATGCATACAGAAATATTTTTTATTTACTTGTATCTGAGAATGGCATAATATGCAAAAATTAAGAGGAAACTATGCAATGAAAGCAGTAATGGCAGCCACTCTCTGTTTATAGATCTGGGATTTGATCTTTAGCCATACTTCATTGAATAACGTAGTAGATTGGTCCTATAACTCATTTCAGAGGCAAATGAACACTTCAGCGCTAAAGAAATCTTTGAGTGTGTTCTTGCAACTTAACATGAATCTTTGTGAACAAATTGTCACTTAAATATTGCTAATCTTTATACCAAGCTAACAATCCGCATTGACCACACAAGTTAGTCACATCAATGTAATGAAAGTTTGGATTACATTACAAATCAAATCCTAAGCCCAAAAAAATTATGGACAGACTGATTTCTTTGAAACACTGATGGAATGAGATGCTCTAAGATAGTGATGAGGAAGCTGTAAAATTTCACCACTTTTTGGGAGGTAACTGAATTACCAACAAAACCAGCCTAGGTGATTTAAAGTGGGCATGCATGCATTATGCAACACACTGTTAATCTAGTAATTAGCGATAGCTTACAGGCCAGGCAAACTGAAGCTTTAAGGCAGAGATTGTAACACAATTCTGATTAAAAATTGGCTTTTTAAATGAAACTAAATTGAGGGACAAATTACTGTTGCAGATCTGATCATTTTACAACAGAGACTCCCTCAAAGGTGCTGCGGGAAAGAATAAAGTATTATCAAAAGGAATATGATGAATTGCAAGAGTTTACTACTCTTGAGAAACAGCTACTTTGTGATGAACAGGTAAGTTCATGTATTTGTACACAGAAATTAATAGTTTTAATTGAAATGAGATGGAATATTATTGTCATGTTGCATCTTTCAATCATTGTTAGAGGTAGTTGTTTTGATCACCTTTTTGCTCAATTTTTTCGGGTGAGGACAATCTGTGAAAAACTGATGATGGGCATAAAGGTCCTTGAAACATGTTCATATATAAATACATAAGTGCAGTGAAAAGTCAGTTAATAAATAACTGATTTTGTAAATTGATCAAGTGTACAAGACCAGTTTATTTTGACCAGGTGGGACCAGAGGTAATCTGGATTAATGAAAATCTGGGAAACACATTCAGATGAATACAAACTTTCATGTAAATTAGTGAAATTGAAATATGAATTGCTGCAAAAGCAGAAGAGAAAAGAATTGACAGCTGTTATATGCAACTTCTACTATTGCTATCAGGACTGTGTTGCAAATTAATTAAAATTCCATACTTTGGTTTTAATGCACTGAAAACACAAACTCTCAAAATTCTAGAAAATTATTGCAAAAAGTAAATAACATACAGAAGAAATATAATATGCAAACAAATACTGAAGTTGAAAAATTACCACTTCTAAGGTGCCTCCTTTATCAAACAGAAATTAACTTACAAAATAAATTAACTGAAAATATCACGGCTAAGAAAGATTGTCTCAGTACAACTAAAGCTACTAACCTTGGAAATAATTCATACATGATACCTAGAACAAGAATGGCTACATGTTTGTACAGATGGATCTCTTATGGAAAAAAATTTGATGTGTTGAACTCAAATGACTTTCTCTACTCTTGTACTAATTATCTTTACAAACTCTTATTCCTCTATCTTCATGTTAGCTGAGATAAACATTTGCAGAAATTATCTTCGTGCTAATCTTCTTGTAGGTGCAAGGGGAATACAGTAGGCTTTGAGCGATAGTCAAATCTTTTGAAAGCTGGTTACTATATGAAGGCTTTGAAATTCCATTCTCTTTGCACGGTCAAGATATAAAAAAATGAATAACGATCTTCCATTTGAAAAAAAAAAAAGGTTAATTATTGCAAAACTCACACAAATAACAAAAGAATATCTCCGAAATGGTTCACTCCACAAAAAATGCATTTAGACATAACTTATGCGTTTTAAAGAGATCTACATTTTTTGTACAGTAAGATTTGGTCTATCTCTTACGGTTTACCAGCTATGCAAAAGTCACCAAGAGTAAATATGACTATGTGGACCTCAGCCAGAAAATTCAAAATATGCATTTCATTTGCCATAAAAATACCTTAAATATATGGCATGTTAATAAAAATCAATAGAGTCATTTTTGAGAAAATAAAAGTTTTCGAAAAATTTACCAGGTAAAAGGTAGTTTAGGGTGGAGGAATTTTCTTCAGCATCTTCATATTACATTCTTGAAAGATATTAAAGTTAAATACCAACCTTGCTTTTTAACCTCTTGAGCGCTGGCCATTTAAAACCTCCGCGGACCGAGAACTGCTACCCAATATACAGTGTAGGGCATTTAAATTTTTAAATGCGCTAAAAGTGCTTCGTGAATACACAGCTGTATTTTGCTTAAATAGTAAGTTATTTTAATAAAACAAAAACTGGCATAAAACTCATATGCAGTAACAGAAATTCAGACGCACACAGACAGATGGAGATGTAGACACGCAGATCCAGATATACATGCAGATGCAGACAGACAGGTGCAAACAGATGCAGACAGACCGCAGATAGACATGACAGATGCAGACATGACAGATGCAGGCAGACACAGACATGACAGATGCAGGCAGACACAGACATACAAACACGACAGACATGGACAGACACACAGAGGGACACATACACAGACACACTTTTAAAAAAATGCTTTTTTTGGGTTCAGGGGGGCTCAAAACATATATTTCAAGTGAAATCTCAACATCCAAATTTTGGGTCAAATACAGTACTTCCTCTACTTACTATCCGTAGTAGAAAAAGTAGAGAAAAAGGATATGCAGGAACTGGAATACATTATAAACTATTTGGTCTATTTGAGAGGTAGAACTGGAACTTAAAAATTCAATGCCACAGCTGGGACTTGAACCACAGACCTTCCGCTTACCAGGCGGGTGCTCTAACCATTGAGCTACTGTGACAAACTGCCAGAATGGCATTGAATTCTCAAACCAGTTCGTATTTTTCCTGGTAAACCACAAAGGCAGTCTCACATTAGAGACAATTACCCCAATGGTGACTTACTATTGCAAGTACTTTATGTTCCAGAATTAAATAACCTTCAGATGGTAATTATTATTTATTTATGCCAACAAACTTACAGTTGGTGTTTTTAAACACACAAGCCGTGTGTTTAAAACACTAACAGTAAGTTTTGTGGCATAAATAAATAATATTTGGTCTATATTTATCTGTAGGCCCATATACAACAAACTTTGATTGTAAGATAGCAGCCGTAAATACCAGTCTAAAACAGCTTTTTAATTAAATTAATAAATTCAACAAAGCAACCTACTCTGATTCAATACCTGCTTTACAAGCAGTAATCAATCAATAGTCATTGGATTTTCACCCATCAGTCTTCCACACAATATCGTGAACTTTGTTCATCATTTCTTCTGTTGCGAATTTGAGTGTGCTGGCATCTCTCTTGCTCAGATGGCCACATCAGAATTCTGTGAACCACTTTTGAACCATGCCATGTAATGGAGCAGAATCTCCATAATAATTTTTCAGCTTTCCTTCCATTTCCTTCATTGTTTTACCGTGCAAAAAGTAGTGCTTCATGTGAACACACAATTCACTTTTCTCCATTTTCCATGAAGCAACACAAAGCTAGAGCTTTTACAGCAAGGCTGGCAAACGTTACTCAACAGGTGTGAACATGCTCCCCTACTTCCCCTCTCTTCATGACCACGAAAGCAGAAAAGTGGGGGGGAAACAAAGTACAAAACCGGTTCTAGCTAAAGCGTGCTACTGTAGTTGTGGGGGCAACTCTCATCTTCACATCTATGGAGTAACATTCATCAGCCCTGTTTTACAGGCTCCCAACAATATTGTAAGAAATTGATTATGATAAATTTCTGCAATTATATGCAAAATAGATGTAGAACTTTGGTGCCAGCAAGAAACCTGTGTTTTGTGTGCAGTCTCTCGGCAAAGTCACAGAGTTATCAAACTACCCTCATATATATATCTCCCAAATATTGTCATGATTTATAAAGCAAAAATGCTTGTTTGTGATTGTTAATGATGATTCTTTGAATGTGATTGATATTTGCATTATGTTAATTGAGAAACACTTTTGTTGATTATGCTTTTTGCCATAGTATTTAAATATCTTACAGATGCATTTTTTGACCCTCCAAATACCTTTATTGTGGAAGTCTGCAGATTGCTCCTTAAACCACTTTTCCACTTCATGAATGACGTCATTTGTGTGGTCAATTTGTTGGCCCTGCAACAGATTTTTCATTTCTGGGAACAAGAAAAGGTCTCTTGGTGCGAGATCAGGAGAATGTGGTGGATGATTAAATTAGATTGGATTACATTCAGCAAGTTCACAAGTAGCCATGGAGGCTGGTGAACTTTGAACATGTCAATTGAAATGTACAAACATGTTAATAAATATACAGAATAGCTTATAAAACACTTTATACAGCCATACAAAGCAAAAAAAAAGAAACAACTGATATAATGGAGAATCAATCAAAACTTCCCTGTAATTATAAGGCTAACATAATGTATATTTACAGATACAAATTGAACTTTACAATTATTTGTCACTAAAGAACTAGAGATTACTTACAAAGCTACATAGCATTAACAGGATAATTTGTCACTCAGATAATCTTATATAGGATAAAATGAGCTAGAGACTATGAAGCTACATAAGCATTAATAGGATAACTTATCATTCACATAATCTTGTACAGAATAAAATAATTTTGAGCATAGGTACTCTTTAGCAGCAATTTTAAAAGCATTGAAAGTGTCAACTTTTTCTTTAAGATCATTAGGATGAGCATGAAATATTTTGATGGTTTCATAATATACACCTCTCTGGAAGCAAGAAAGTTTCACACTTGCATGATAGATGTTGCTCTTTTGTCTAGTGTTTATCTCGTGAATTTAATGGTTTGTTATAAATGTGGATCAATTGCATATAAAGAATTTTAGGATTGAGAATATATACATGCAAGGCAAGGTTCATATTTTTAATCTTCTAAAAATACCTTTTCATGAACATCTGCTATGGGTGTTGGAAATAATTCTTATAACCTTCTTTTGTATGAGGAATATTTGTTTGCTCTCTACTGAGTTGCCCCAAAATAAAATTCCATATTCCATTATAGAATTAAAATATGCATAGTAAACCAATCTGAGTGTGTCTATAGAACTCACATTTGACAATTCTCGGATAGCATAACAGGCAGAGCTGAGTTTAGGTAAGATACACTTAATGTGAGCTTTCCAATCTAGATATTTGTCTACTTGAAGGCCCAGAAATTTGACGTCTTTGTTTTAATTACATGTCATTTATCCCAATTTCGATGGAAGTGTGTAATGTTTGAGTTATAAATTTAACACCTTTTGTTTTATCTAGGTTTACAGACAATTTGTTAGCTTTAAACCAGTAAGACATGAATTCAAAACAAAATTCAGTTTAATTACACGTTCATTCAAGTTTTTACTAGTGACTAGCACACTAGTGTCATTGGCGAACAGTACAGTACTTGCTATATCCCTTATATAAAGTGATAGGTCATTTATATAGATCAGAAATAATAGGCTATGGGGTACTGCATGTGTTACTCTTTTCCAATTTGATGTTTGTTTTTCATAACCAATGTCACTGTTTACTTCAATGCTCTTGTTTTCTTTCATTTAGGTATGATATGACCCAACTGAAATTTTCATATCTAAGTCCATAGAATACCAGTTTTGCTATAAGAATGCCATGATTTACACGGTCAATTACCTTTGCTAGGTCACAGAAAATACCACCTACTACTTGGCTAAGCCATGAGGCGTATCAAAAAGAATGTGAAACTTCCCAGTTGTTTATGTCAGCTTATCGTACAAACACGGCAAGATAGTGTGTGTACACTCTGTTCAGGTGCAATCATATGTTCAGGATAGCAACATCTCATATATTGGCAGGCGGAAGAGATCATCTGTTTGTGTCTTATCACTGACTATATGCCAAGTTACTATTATTTCACTGTTGTAATAAACAAAATAAGAAGCCATCGTAGCGCTTGACAGCCAAGGTCAATATGCCTCATTGCTTATCCAAGTAGTTCATGCATTTTATTGTTTAGGGCAGTTAATAGTATCATGTTATATTCAAGTTATTTATACAGTCTATTGAACATTACTTTTTCAAGGACTTTTGAAAGAACTGGTAAGAGCGACATTGGTCTATAGTTTAAAGCATTGTTAGGTTCACCTTTTTTTAAAAAAGGGTTTAACGATTGAGAATTTCACCCTGTCAGGGAAAATTCCAGTCTTTTACTGACTCATTGCACAAATAACTCAGAGGAGTGGTTCAAATCCCAGTTGTGGCATTGAATTTTTAAGTTCCAGTTCTACCTCTTAAACTTTGCCCACACACGGCTTGTGTGTTTAAAAACACCAACAGTAAGTTTGTTGGCATAAATAAATAATAATTACCATGTGAAGGTTATTTAATCCTGGGATATAAAGTACTTGCAATAGTAAGTCACCATTGGGGTAATTGTCTCTGATGTGAGACTGCCTTTGTGGTTTACCAGGAAAAATACGAACTGGCTTGAGAATTTAATGCCATTCTGGCAGTTTGTCACAATAGCTCAGTGGTAGAGCGTCCGCCCGGCAAGCGGAAGGTCTGTGGTTCAAATCCCAGTTGTGGCATTGAATTTTTAAGTTCCAGTTCTACCTCTTAAACTTTGCCCACACACGGCTTGTGTGTTTAAAAACACCAACAGTAAGTTTGTTGGCATAAATAAATAATAATTTCATTCATTGTTCATTGGGTTTGTTAATTTCTTGATTATCCACGTTTAGTGTTATTGAGTCATTTTGTAATGAGCATTTACCTGCTTCTCTTTTTACTATATTCCAAGTTTTTATTTTATTGTCAGATTAATTTATTATAATGCAATGCTCTTGCTGCTTTTATTACCTGTTTTAGAATTTTGCAATATTTTTTGAAAAAGTTATTTAATTTTAAGGTGTTACTAACTCTTACTTGCTGATATAATTCTCTTTTATGCCTGCATGAAGTCCTTATACCTAAAGTGATCCACACAGTATCTTGTTTGAAGTTGGGTACTTTGTTAATCTTAACTGCTAAGTAAGATTCAAAATGGGTTTTGAATCATTGAAGAAAGCTATTATATTTATTGTTGGTCCCATTCATTTGGTAAGTTAGATTCCATGATTCAAGTTTAAGTTTTTTGCTAAATTTGCTCATAGTATTTTCATTTATTTCCCTATATTTTCAATAAGTATATTTAGGTTTGAGATTTAAATTTATCGTTTTTAATGCTTAGAACTTGAGCATCATAATCTGAT
Organism: Tenodera sinensis; assembly: GCA_030765045.1. Taxonomy (NCBI): domain Eukaryota; kingdom Metazoa; phylum Arthropoda; class Insecta; order Mantodea; family Mantidae; genus Tenodera; species Tenodera sinensis. Next base: position 157,240,306 of record CM060962.1, read on the forward strand.
AGATCATTAGTTATTGAAGAGACAGAGCAGTGAATTAGTTCTATCTGAATTTATAAATATATTATCTATGGCAGTGGAAGAATTATGTTGATTCTTGTTGGTAAGGTTACTGTGTGTCATGTGGTGTGTTGCAAATAAAGAGCTGAGTTGTTCCCTTTGAAGACTAGATTTCAAGTAGTCAACATTTATAACATATGACTCATATGACTAATTCCCTTTTTGGTTTAAATAAAAAGTTTAGGACATGTTCGAGTTGCATTCTGAAACGTTCAAAATTGTCTAAGGGAGATCGATAGAGGGCTACTACGATTACTTAGGTTCATTTAACTGAACTGCACAGAGTTCTAGGTCTTGTTCATTACTAAATTGGGATAGATCTAAAACTTTGTCAAATCATTCCTAACATATACACAAACTCCACATTTCTGAAAGTTTTTTCTTGAAAATTCTGCTCCTAAAGAGTACCCATGCAATGAAATTCCTGTTGTGTCAAGTGATGTTCAGAAATACTTAAAATGTGTAGTTTTAGTTTTTGAGAATTGAGACTAATAACAAGTTCATCCACTTTGTTTCTTAAGCCCCTTATGTTTTAATGAAATACTGACACGGTTTTTATTTCTGTTGTCGTCGTTGTCGTCATCATCATCGTCGTCGCTGCCACCACCACCACTGCCGCCGCTGCATCATCATCATCATTATCATCATCATCATCATCATCATCATCATTTATGGTGTAAGGAGCATTATTTTTAGAGTTATTAATGGATTTTAAAATATTTGGACTGATTATAACAATTTCCTTACTCTTACTATTTATTGATGCAATAGACTCTCAATAGACTTTAGGGTTCTGTTGCAAGACCTCAAAGTCACGTGCCCTTGTTTTGTCAACTCCAGCTGGAAATGAGTGAGCTGATGCATTGTCAGCAAGGAGACAAACGCCTCTGGAGACCATGCCCCAGCGCTTTTGTATTGGAGCATTTCACAACTGTCGAAGATTGTTGTAGTATTATTACCCTTTTTAAGGTAATCTGGGAGGATGATGTCCCCCAAAACAGAGCATAACCTTCCCTGCTGACTTTTGCACCTTTGCCTTTTTGGGGGCAGGGGAGTCGGCATGCTTCCACTCCTTGCTCATGGTTTTGGTCTCTGAATCATAATGATTGGTGTAATTTTTAAACCTCACACAGCTGATCGCCCGTGAAACTGTAATAGTGAAACTGTAATAAATAACGTGTGAAAGCTTTAAATCTTACATGATTGATCAAGTTTCATCCATAGTTACCAGATGAAAAAAAGTTCTGTTCATCCTATTCCAGCAGTGTCAACAGCTGTTGTGAGAAGCCATACCTTGTTTGTTTCTGGAAAGGGGTGAGCAAACATGGAACCCACTGTACAGACACCTTGCACATGTGTAGTTTGTCACGGATAATTTACTTTGCATTACCGTAACTAAGATCAATTTCATTCATGATCATTTGCATGGTTGCTCATCTGTCTTCCAGGATTAAACATTCCACTTTCAATGTGTAGAGATAGTTCATAATATGAAAGGAAATTTGACCAACGTTCGATCTCATTTAAACGTATAACACATGGTATACCGCAGGGCTCTAAGCTGGGGCCTTACTTGCTCATTCTGTACACAAACACTCTGTTTGAGAATACAACAAAGCAGGAGGATTAGCCGTTGGTTGTGCAGATGACACTACAATAGTTATAACTGCAAATACAGAGGCAGAACTGCAGAGCGAAGCAAGCATAGTGTTAGAGATGGTAAACATACATTTAACAGAACTAGGAATGACATTAAACATAAACAAAACTGAGTGGATGCAGATTAGTTTAAGCAATAAAATTCAATCCAAAATCACTTTGGCAGTACAAAATAAACAAGTCAAACAAGTAATGCAAATTAACTTTTTAGGTTTAATTATGGACAACAATTTAAAATGGAACAAACATATTGAAAAAATCTCAAAGAAAGTAAACAGTGGTATATGCATACTAAAGCAAATGGCACAAGTCATGGATGAGACTTGTGTATTACAAGTATATTATGCATTCATACATTCACACTAAAACTATGGACTTATTTTATGGCGATCAACATAAAAGAAACACATACTTAAAATATTTTGATTACAGAAAAGAGCAGTGAGAATCATAAGGAAAATACCAAGAAGTTCTTGTAGAGATGCATTCAAAACACTAAATTTATTAACCCCTGTTTATATATATATATATATATATATATATATATCTTAAATTTGTAATCAGGACCACATAGAGGGTAAAAATGCATGACCACAGCACTAGAAGTACACAAAATTATTTTAGAAATAGATTAGGAGGTTCACTAGAAAATAAAGGTATTGAGAGCAATGCAAAAGATCTATATAACCACTTACCTAGTGTAATTAAAGCTATAAATCTTAAATATTTAAATGAGCAATTCTTGTGTGTGTATATATATATATATATATATTCCGCGCAACTTGGGAATGGCTCTAACAATTTCGATCAGATTTTGTATTCAGATAGGGTTTTGCTTTTTATGTTCAGCTATATAGGTGTAATTCCCGAAAAAATGCGATTTTGCATAAAAAATAACATTTTTTTATTCCCACTTCTACTGCGCAATTCTTGTATATATATTCCCGGTATTTCAGAAACGACTCTAAAGATTTGATTAAATTTTTGTATACATGCATATTACATTCACAGCGTTTTCTCTACTCACTTTTAGGTAACACATTCACATCTCTTTCTCTACTCACTCTTCTATAAATAATTTTTCATAAAAAACGTGATTTTGCACCAAGAAACATTTTTATTCGCACTTTTAAAATAAGTTATACCATATTCTATATGTTTGAAATATAAATGCTATTACATTTACACTGTTTCTTCCTCTCACTTTTAGGTAACACATGCAGATCTCTTTCTCTACTCACTCTTCTACAAATAAAGTCATGCAATTTTCTGTATGTTTGAAATAGAGATACTACATATTACATACACAGTGGTTTCTCTACTTACTTTTAGCCATCACATTCACATCTCTTTCTCTATTATATTCATACTGTTTTCTCTACTCACTTTTAGGTAAGACATTCACATCTCTCTCTACTCACTCTTCTACAAATAAGTCATACAATTTCGTGCATGTTTGAAATAGAAATGCTACGTATTACATGCACACTGTTTTCTCTACTTGCTTTTGGGAAACACATTCATAATTGTTTCTCTACTCACTCTTCTAGAAATAAGTCATACAATTTTGTGCATGTTTGAAATAGATGCTGCATATTACATTCACACTGTTTACTATACTCACTTTTAGGTAACACATTCACATCTCTTTCTCCACTCACTCTTATACAAACAATTCCTATCATCTATACAACTTGGTTGTTTATATATATCCAACTGTTAAGCTCGAAAACCGCTTAACCGATCACCGTGAAATCCAGCACGTATATGTATTTTAATGGGGAAATTTTTGTGGCAGCAATTTTACTACACAATATATTACTTTCAAATGGCTTTCTACTTGCATTTCTTTTACGTAGCACATTCATTTATCCTCTGTTTGCCCTTCAACATACAATTAATATAATATTCTATGATTGAAATATAAATGCAACGTATTACATTCACACGACTTCCTCTACTAATTCTTCCTTCATGAGCCATCAGTCTTCTTTCGCTATTCGCTCTTCAACATATAATTCATACAATTTGATATGTTTGAAAAAGAAATACAATGTATTACATTCATACTATTTTCTCTACTCACTTTTGTTTTACGTAACAATTTACATGTTATTCCCTATTGTTTATCAACTTCATGCATACCAATGCCTATACATATTGTATGTTGAAGAGTGGGTAAATTCCAAAACAGGTTGACTGATTGCCATGAAAAGTGACATATCTAATTGTTTTCATGGCAAATGTTTATATGCAATTCATTTTACCACCCAACGTATTATGTTCACATGTTTTTCTCTACTCCCTTTTCTTTTACCTAACATACTACTCCCTCTTCTAAAAAAAAAACAATACTTTTTCCATACACTTGAAATATAAGTGCAACGTATAACATTCACACGTTTTTCTACTCATTTTTGTTTTACTAAACACAATCACATTTCTTTCACTACTCCCGCTTCGGCGAACAATTACGAACAATTCATACAATTTTCTATATGATTGAAACAGAAATGCATAGTACATTCACATGGCTTTATCAACCAGCTTTTCTTCCTGTAGTATTTGTTATTGTTCAACAGTGCTTTTGCTTAGTGTTGCTCCGGTGTTTTCATAAAAAATAAAGAAATAGTTAGAAAAAAGTAAAGTAATCACAATTGATGTCAGGAGTGCGCCGAAAAGCACGATATGGAACAGTTGCTGAAACAAATGTTAGCTAAGATTTACATAATGGGAAATGAAATGAATTCCGGAATGCGACAGAGGAAACAAATATGAAAACCGAATTGGAAAAATGTAAACTACGGATTAGAAAATATAGGAACAAAACTGGAAGGCAAATTGAAAATGTAAACTCCAAAACAGAAAAGATGAAGACGGGAATGTCTAATATGAAGATAGATCTATCGGAGAATACTAACGATCGACTGGCCAGGGTAAAGGAAGCCATGGAAGAACTCGACGGAAAGATGAAGGACCTTGGCGAATGTGTTAACGCCCTGGAGTCAATTGCAGCAGCAAGGAACTGAACTCCATAATGGAACAAATGCTCAACGAACACGTCAAACTGGGCGGATATCTATGGGGGAGGTCTGCGTTTAGATATGTAAATGTAAATGTTTTACAGTTGAAATGATGTTGTTTATGAGATATTTGTATCTCGGAAATGACTCTTCTCAATTATGACTAAAATTGTTATTTAGTTAACGTTTTGACTTTCAGTTTATCTAAATAAGTATCTTCTCCCACAAAAAACAAGATTTCACAAAAACAGAGGCGAAAAACGCCGAGCGAAGCTCGGTCGCCCAGGTACTGAAGAAGGGAAAATGATAAAGGAAATTAAAGCCTATCTTATCAAAAATGTCTTCTATTCAGTAGAAGAATATAAAACAGGAATTTCTGCACGTGTTAAATAATACCTTTCCTGTAAATAAAATGTTAAATCTCTGTAAATATATATTTTAGTATTGTACATCTTGTTGAACCTTGTACAGTTTTTTTGTTACATTGGTGAATAAATCTGAATCTGAATTCTTTACTGTGCCTATTCTGTTAATATCGCCTTCCAGTTCTTGGCTCATCTGAGGGACATGAACAGTGTTGCCATGTCTGCTGAAGTAAATGTAGAAGATTTGATTTGAAAAAAGCAGGAGAAAGCAGTAGATTTTTTTAACTGGCAATTATGCTTAGTGTATACATATTTATGACATTAAATGATGATGATGACGACGACGATGATGATAGTGGTAATAGTGGTTGTAATAATTGGAATAGTAACAACAATAACAATAATAAAAATCATCTTGAAATTGAGACAGAATATTAGAAGACCCCAAAAGAAAATTGTTTATGTGAATATTTGTTAAAAGTGTAATTTGTTTTTTGATGTTGGTATGATTTGGTTAAATGGCGAAAACGTGTTGCAAATGCTCATTGTTACGAACAACTAAGTTAGTTTAAAGACGTCATAAATATTTCCATATTTGATTTTAATATATATGTATAAATATTAGAATTATATGTGTTCCATAATAAAAGTAAGGAAAGATGGTTAGGGATCGCTTCCCTAACAAGAAAGAACTATTTGATGGACGCATACGCGGATGTATACGAAAAAGGCGGTGTCGCGTGAGGTGACGCCATAAACTGCTCATTCGCGTGTGTGTAATCAAGACATAGGGACGTATTGGTGTGACGTGTGGGTATGGAACTTTCACCAGACTTTCATCAAGCATTGGTTCCACTAAATGAGAAGGTGGAAGCATTTTAAATCATTTAGAATGGTGCTGAGAGGAATTATTTAATGTAAAGTATCGATGAAGTGTTAATAAAATAATACATTGTGGTGAAGAAACATCGTGTGATTTTTCATTCCATCCGTTACCACACCCTGAGATCACAAAGATCTCAATACCTCAAAGACACAACGATAAGAATAATTACAAAAACCGCACCAAAATCATCAAATAATAAAAATAGTAACAATAGTAATAATAATAGCAATAACAACAATAACAACAATAAGAATAAGATTAATAATAAGAATAAGGATGAGGAGGATGAGGGCAATGACAACACCACCGCCACCACCACCACCAATATCAATAATACCAACACCAATATGAATAACACCAACACCAATACCACCAAGACCAATAATACTAATACTGATTCTAATACTAATATTAATACTAATAATAAAATATTTGCTCCAAAATTCTTGCATTGTAGAGTTACTGCCACATGCAATGTCAGTATTCCGCAATAGCATCCATTCCGTATCTATTTATTGAATTTCTTCTGCTTTCACCGAATTAGGAAACTGAGAAACAAGTGGTGCAATTGACTGTATTTTAACTGGTTCTAACACTTCCAACATTGTAAGAAGAGGATCACTTAATGAAAAACGACTTAGTATGTTGCGAACTGACTCAAAGTAAAAATCAATACAGCGTAATTTGAAAACTTGTACATATTTGTCGTGCAGGGATGATTTTATCAGAGATATTTGAACTTTGGCACCAAAATACATGTTTTCCACAGGAAGAAATACTTTTGGATCCCTGTATTCAACTTTACCTATTTCAGTGGAATTCAAATTTCTAGGTTTAATGTAGCAGTCAAGGAGAGTTCACAATGCAGAAACAACAGATGTGATATACTGTTTATGTATACAGGTGTTTTTATACACAAGGGAAATGCCTTGCCTGAAAATCTTTTCCGAAAGAGCGAATTATATGATGTTAAGGAAAATAGTGTTTAAAAATGGAAAATGCAAAGCAGAAGGTTTTGAAGTGCGTTCAGTTTTTAGCAGTAAATCAGTAGATTTGCAAAAGAGCAGGAAATCTGCAAAATCAGTAGACCGGCAACCCTAGACATGAAACCAGTTAGGAAATTCCTTTTGCACTTCACAACAGTGTCATAAGACAGACAATCATTTCCATAAATGGCCATCATCTTATCATGAATTTTCCGGGCACTGTTACCCTTCAAATGCAAGAACTTTATCATGCCGAAAGAATTGAGAGTTAAACTAACAAATTAGTCCAATAGTTGAATGTGAATGGTGGGGAACTTAATTATACAGGTAACTCTAAGGCTCTGTTTAAGGAGCCCTCATATAGTTGAATGTCAGACCTATTAGATTATAAATTGAGGTTTAGCACTACAGTAGCTGTGATTATAAAAACGTTTCTGTGTGTTTTGTTTGTACGAGAGTGATCCCAAAAGTAAGGTCTCCAATTTTTTTTAAAAATATTAATTTGCAACAAATGATGCATAGTTTTGAAGCTTAAACATTTTTCTATTTTTCCACATAATTGCCATTTCGTTTGATGCATTTTTGTAAATGCCGTGGCAGTTTTCGTATGCCCATGTCATACCAGACCACCGCCATGCTATTGAGGAAGCGTGTGACCTCGTCTTTCACTTTGTCGTCTTCACTGAAGCGTCTTCCAAACAAGTGTTCTTTCAACTTGGGAACAAGTGGTAGTCACTGGGTGCTAAGTCCAGACTATAGGGTGGATGGGTGATGATGTCCCATCCAAACTGTTGCAGAAGATCCATGGTTTGAGGAGTGCTGTGAGGGCAAGCATTGTCATGGGGAAGCCTTTTGCCCTTGCTCAACATTCCTCTTCTTCGGTTCTGAATTGCCTGTCTGAGTTTTTTTTAATGTCTGACAGCATCAGTCGTCATTTATAGTTGTCTCAGGACCCATAAAGTCAATCAACAATATCCCCTGTGATCCCGAAACACAGTGCCATGACTTTACTGGCAGACTGTTCTTTTGAACTTCCGTGACTTGGGTGAATCGGAATGCCGCCACTCATGTTTTGTCTCAAGTGTGAAGTGGAAAGACCAGGTTCCATCACCTGTGAATACTGAATCCAAAGGGTTGTCCTTTTCTTCTGCATGGCATTGAAGAAATTGGCGGGAAGTTTCAGGGCATTGCCTTTTGTGGTCTTCTGTCAGCACTCTTGGGACGCATCTTGTGCACAAACTGTTGAAATTTCAACTCTTAATCAAAGTCCAATGAATGGTGCTTCGAGAAATTTCAAGAATAACAATGCAGAATGACTCGCTGATCGTGAAGCACGATTTGTTCAACCGTGCAATTTTCTCATCAGGAATTGCCAGGCTGCCACTTATTTCCTCAACATGAATTTCCGTACATCTTCTAAAATTCTCTACACCACTTGCGGACATTTTTGAGATCTGTACAAGACTCTCCATACATTTCCGTCAACTCTTGATGAATTTCGATTGGTTTAACCCCTTCTGCACTAAAAAACCGAATAATTGTGCGAACTTTGCACCTGGCGGTAGTGACTAACAGGAGCTCCATTACAACTGGCTGCCAAGCCAAGACTGAGGGTTCCAGTGGATGTGCGGTGGTTTCTGTAGAGAGTGGAGGGAGGAAGGAAAACAGTATGACCAACATCCACGCAAACAGATTCCCTGCGACTCCAGCACTTTGGAGACTTTACTTTTGGGATTATCCTCGTATATTCATGAAATTGTAATAATGGTGAGAATAAGTTATTCTATTCAACTCTTACCTGATAAATAATGGTACAGTAGAGAAGAACACCCATTTCTTATTGAGATGCACATTTTTCTTCTGTATAAGAGGAAAAGTTGATGAAATATCTCATTACCTTTAGTGGAATTATTGTGAAGCATACCTTTCATTAACAGGTAACAACTATATTACAAGCAAATGAAGAGCTTAAAAGAGAGAACAATGAACTCAAAAAATCTTTCACTGAATTAGAAGCAATGTACCTGGAGACAAATCAGTCTTTGTCCATAGTGAAAGATGAAAATACGCAGTTGAAACAGAAGCTGGAGAAAGAAATCAAGCACTGTTCAGAGCTATCCAGGAGCATTTCGCTTATGAATGAAGTACAGGAAAAGACTAATGCACAGTCGAAAGATGTTCTTGCTGTGCAAAAGGAGATGGTGAGTTGTATTTTCTTTATTTGCATATCTGAACCTCTTAATGGTGATAGCATTACAGTAGAATCCAGATAACTCAACCAAATGTGGGCTGAGAGGGTGTCGGGTTACTGAAATATGTAGTTTCACAGTATAAGTGGGCCTGTCTCATAACACAATAGCACAAATTACATAAATGTATGTTCTAGCACAATATAAGAAACATATCCTAAAATTGAATAAGTGTTAGTATGTTCCCCTTTGTCCAGTCTCTTTGACATATCCAATTTGAATTCTATTGTCATGTTACCTTGCCTTTTCTTCTCGTGCAACATTTTCACTGGCACAAACACAACTGAAGATGACACTAACAGTAATCCTGAAATCTGAGAAAGTGTACTTCAGCCAGAAATATGTAACTGAAATTTGGCTCACCACGTACGTCCTGGGTAAAGCAATAAACGTTCAAAGCTTCCAAGCAAGTAATTTGTGTTAATGCATCCACATTATTAGCGGCAAGCTTTTGTTTTCATGACAATGGTCTGCCAGCGGCTTACATGCGTGGGGAAGAATGCGGTAGGTTGTATACAGGGTGGACGTGAAATAATCCATCAGACTGAAGGAGGTGAGAAAATGGATGCAAATGAATAAAAAATTCCAATACAGTTCTTTAATTAAATGCACCATTAACTAGATAATTCTGTTTAAAGCTGAGATTATGTGGCAACATCACACCACCTGTTGATCGAGTAATTTGCTTCTCCTGGCAACTCAATGAACTATTCTAATGCTCTATAAAAACCATTTAAGTAACATTGGCCATGAATCAAATTGAGATGTTTTGCCGCTGGGCAAGAGACCCAGAAAATTCCACGAAAATGAGGTTATTGTTCACTGCACTGTATGCAAACTAACTTCGAATTCTACATTTCCGCATAATTACAGGATTTTATTTGGAATGTTTAAATGCTAGAATTGTTTCCTGTTCTGTATGAGAGGCTTACGCCATGATAAGCTGATGAACGCATGTTTTTATTAAATGTGGTTGGTCTGTTCCTCACTTTATGTCCCGTAAATGTTTTTTCTAACTTTCGACATCAGTTGTGGTAATGCATCCTTTAAGAAATCACAAATATAATGTCAACATAAATACTAATTTTAAATATGCTCTAAATGGCCAGAAAGAAATAAATTCACTTCAAATAAAATGCATTCAAGGTATGTCCAAATCTCCTTACTGTGCATGCACCAAGTTGGTAGCAATATTGCTGCCAACATTGCTCCCACTTAATGATACCCAAGTGTTTGTTGCTAACATTAAGAACGCCAATACACTGTAGTTAAACTACAGCAGGCTTGTGTGTTTAAAAACACCAGCAGTAAGCTCGTTGGCATAAATAAATAATAATTAGCATCTAAAGGTTACTTAAATCTGGGACATAAAGTACTTACAATTGTAAGTCGCCCTTGGGGCATTTATCTCTGATGTGAGATTCCCTTGTGGTTACGGGAAAAAGTACAAAACAGTTGGGTAATTTAATGTCGTACTGGCAAGTTGGCCATGGTAGCTTAGTGGTTAAAGTAGCCGCTCGATAAGTGGAGGATCCGTGGTTCAAATCCCGACTATGGCATTGAATTTTTCAGTTTCTGATTCAACCTCTTAATCATTGCCCACACACGGCTTGTGCATTTAAAAGCACCAGCAGTAAGCTTGTTGGCATAAATAAATAATAACAATCATTGTTTATTTAATGTGATTAATGTTTTTCCAACTAGCTGTGTGTAGGACGTATTATTGGAAAGGATAGAGTGAGACTGAAAAATTGTCATGGCATCCCGGCCATGGCATTCAATTTTTCAGTCAAACTCTACCCTTTCCAATTGTTTATTTACTGTACTTTAAATTAATACATACTTGAATATGACAGACATTCAGCCCAGGCTCTTAGTCTGTCATATCCACCCAACATAATTCCTTATACATCAATTTTGCTTCTCTATAGATATTTAACACATATTTAACACCAAGTTTTTAATTCTGTTCTCTTTGTACAGACCATTTCCATTTTTTCATAGCTGTACTTAAAAACTGACCTAAGTTCCTGACCTTTCTAAAAATGCTCTTAATTGCTGTTATCCTATCTCCCTTCTACCATTTCTGCCCTAGAAATTTTTTCCTCCATACATCCGTTCCTTGGCACTAAAAGACTATGTGCTCTAGATCTTCCTTTCCCCCACAAATAGCACACTGATTCTGAGGGATACACAGCCATAAATTAAGAACCTTTAGTCAATAATAATTCAGCCAGGGGATGATAAATTTTTTTAATAAAAGTATTTTTACCTAGAACACTATAAACTTTTCAGCCTTATGGTATAACTTTTTTGTTATTCGCAATACGAGAAACTCGCTGTTAAAAGTCTGGCAGACTATTTTACTTCCACCTGTATGTACACTAAAATTTACCAGTACTGTTTCTACCACATAGTGAATTATAGAAATTATTACAGTCAAGTTTAAAGATAAAAAAATAAGTTAAAAATACAAAAGTTGAGTTACACAGAATGTTGAGTTATTGAGTGTCGAGTTGCCAGGGTTCTACTGTATACATGAAATAGTTCAAAATATTAAAATTCTACTCCAGTAAAAGTTAATCTGTAGTGTTACAATTGGATAAACCAAATAACTTTGTACCCTATGGACACTGAATTATAAGCATGAAGCTGTAAAATATGTTAAAAGCCTGAATCAGAAGTGAGTAAGTTCTTGGTGTAATTTTTGCGGTCTTTATATTACTTTCTAATTCAGAATTTACCCACCCCTCCAAAGAAAAACCCAAGTTTCAATTACCACTGCAACACAGTGTAAGGGATAAATAATTAGATGTAGCAAGGTAATCTCTCTCTCCCCTCCCTCTCTCTCTCTTTCTATCATTTTGAAGCTGATAGGACTTCAATTTTCTCAATATGTGTTTTAATTCTTGCAGAAACTTTTGAAACAGAAACTCCACTTTTTAGAGAATGAAAAACATGATTTTGAAATTATTCAACAACTACAGGAACAGAAGTATGAGAAGCGGATCACAGAATTGAGTCAAAGCTTGGAGGTATGTATACTTTTCAGCTAATACTCTAGTGTGTAAGTGGGGGTTTTTACTGCTTCTTGCACCATTTCTTCTCCTCTTCTTAAAACAATGTAATTTGTAATTAGTAATTTGAGGAAGTCTTGCATTTCATCTAGAATTTTGATATCAAGATTTCGCTGGAAATACACATTTTAAGGTTACCTGAATAAAAAAAGAAATTAAAATTGGGCGTACATGCATAATTAAACTATGTCAAATAAATATAAAATATAAGTGGATGGATGGATAGGTGGGTGAGTGGGAGGAAGGGAGGGAAGAATAGGTTTCAACATAATTAATGGAATGACAAGAAATAATATTATGAAGTGTTTGATTTAAAAATACAAACTTCACTTTTTTTGGACTACTTTGGTGGTTGGAAGAATTGACTAATTGCCACCAGAGAATAGTCCAGTAATAGGGCGATGGAATAGTTGGGCTCTAGCTGAAGATGGTTAACCACCCTGAAAAAATATTTTTATTTATGCAAAGTAAATGTGTAGTTTTCAGTGAAGTATATGTATTTAAACATGATTCATTGTAATACAATGTGTCCCATTGAATAGCTACCGCTAAGAAATGTAAATATCTCCTCACACAGTTAAGTTATAAATACACTTTTCAGCTTGTCTTGTGTAGAAACTCTCCCAAGTTTTATGACAATGAAAATTATAATGCTATTGCACATGCACACAGTATGACAACACACAGAGTTAAAACGGTGGAATTCACGGTACAACAGAAAGTGAAATGTTATTGGCTGGATTGAAGTTCCCAATTGCAGTACAAAGAAGATTTAGGCAGGAATATAGTGCAAATGCTCCAGATTGTCATTCCATTGTGAAATGGCATAATCAGCTGTTGGATTCAGGATCTGTGCTGAAGAGGAAGGGAAGCTGCAAAAAACCAGTGTCTGCAACTACAGTTGAAGATGTAAGGCAAGCATTTCAGCATTGCCCAAGGAAGTTAATTTGACAGGCCAGTTTAGAACTAGGTAATCTGAAGATGACTGTTCAAACAGTTATCCATAAAAGACTGTGACTTAGAGCATATAAAATCCAACTTACGCAAAGTTTGTAGTAGAATCACAACCCAAATGGGCCAAGTTCGCTACTGCACTGTTACCCTGCATTGATGATGACAAAGAATTCCTCAACCACAGTGTATTCTCAGAGGAAGCAACGTTTTACACATCTGGTAAACTGCACTGCCATAACTGTAGACTATGGGGAGGAGAAAACATGATTTTTTCCTTCTTTCTTTCTCATTTTTTTTTCTTAACATGCTCCAACGTATCGTCATATCAGATGATGAATGGGTGAAATGATGCTCAAATGAGCCAGAGGTCCATAGAGCTTTAAGTTACACCACACCACACCACACCACACCACACCACACCACACCACACCACACCACACCACACGCACCGCACACCCCACACCCTGCACCACGCACCACGCACCACGCACCACGCCCCACGCCCCACGCCCCACGCCCCACGCCCTACACATTGTACACCACACCACACCCCACACACATACACACACACATTGTACACCACACCACACACACACATACACACACAAATTGTACACCACACCACACATACACACACGCATCAAATGGTTGCGTCATTACAGCAGTAATATTTCATTCGAACGACCCTTATATAAAACAGGCATAGGTCCTTCATTGTTTTCCCTCCAACCCAAGGTTATAACCAAAAAACTTAGTGTGTGTGGGGTGGGGGTGGGTGCTTGTGTGTGTGTGTATGGGGCTTGGCGGACCTGGGATCCCGAGCTATACTCACGATTGGGTTCCTCTAAGGGGTGAGAGAGCGTATGCTAAATGCCCAATCAACTTTAATCCACTTTGGTGTTTGACCTCCCATCGTTCACGAGGGCTGTAAATAAAGTAGTGGCAACATTGATAGAACACAATATTTATTGTGAACTCACAAGTAGAGTTGCATTACATTCCTTCAATGTAGTCACCCGCAAATCCCCTACTGCGCGGACTACTGATGCCATGTCAGGAAATCGGCAGCCTCGGAGGAGTTTCTTCAACTTCGGAAACAGGTCAAAGTCACATGCATTGTCATGCAACATGGTGGGGTGATCATCTTGCAATAAACATGGATATTTGCGCCACATAGCTGGATGCAGATGTCGCTCCAGAAATAGTAGTTCACTGTTGACAGTTTGTCCCTCAGGAAGAGTAAGAATAACCGCCCTGTAGTCGTATGCCACAATCAGCATCAGCTTCACCTGACTGGGTTCCTGTCAAACTTTCTGTGGACGTGGTGAACCTGGGTGACACCATTCACTCGTCTGATGCTTTAATTCCGGATTGTAGGCTCGTGACCACAGCTCATCAATGGCGACAATACCCTGCAGAAATGCGCCTTTCATTGCAGTATCTGTCCAGATGGATGCCAGCCAGTGCATACTGGTGCCATTTTTGTACCTCAGTGAGTTGATGTGGAACCCAATGGGACACAATTTTCCTCAGGTGAAGACATTTTGTCAGGATGTGCCACACCGTTTGATGACTGAGACCAACATTTATTGATAACTCCTGGACAGTTCATTGATGGTACACGGCAAGGAGGCCACTCAGGATGTCAACCTGATCTTAAGGAATGGATAGCCGATCTGTGCAGTGCAAATTCGCAGTCTCGTCTGACCCACACTAAACACCCATCATGCAACCGTCCTGTACGGTAATGCATTCTCGCCACAGGCTTCACACAATCCTCAGATAACATTCTGATGCATGTTTGTTACGGGCAACCTCGATTTTAAGCCACGAACGCTGATCACCTTTGGTAAACATGCTTTAGAGCTGTGCACTTGACACTGTTCACTTCAACGCTACACAACAACAACACACTTCCAACTGGCAGCTCGACCAATACACACCACACATTGACACTTGTCACCTGGTCACTCCCATATCCTATTGGCTCATACCTGCTCTCCTTCGAATGTGAGGACTATGTTGCAACTAGTTTCTTTACAACCCTCGTAGCTTCCTGAACACAATCTGATGGATAACTTACGCGCAGGCTGTGGTAGATTGGGTGACACAAGGGGTGACTGGGTAACCGCATAATTCCCTACCCCTGGTTATCATGTAGGATGTGTGTTTGTATCCGCTGATAAAGGTCAGTCTTAGGAAGGGGCCATTGCTTGAGTTGATGCACTCCTGAAGGCGATTGGGTCCCTCTGTCTACACTTTGGGAGGTGTGACCCTAGGGTGAGCGAGGTCCAGGTCAGGACTCTCACCTAAGTTGGGGTGGTGCCCAGGATGTGAGCATGCCATCGGAGACATTTGCAGTGATGAAGGATTAAGTCACCTTGGTGCAGCCCAAAACACCAAAACAAAAACCAAGTGTAAAAGAAGTAGTTGAGTCTTATGGTCCTTACTACTTAGTGATAGTCAGAACTGAGGAAGGGAAGAATTGTACATTGGTGAGCCCATTTACAATTCAAAAGGGTTTGGATAACATTGCTGGCACAGTAAAGTCATGCAATAAATGTCGCAATGGCACACTCCTGGTTGAAGCACATTCAGCTACTAAAATACTGAAAAGCACTATACTAGCAAATTATCCTGTACATGTTGAGATGCACAGAACGTTGAATTCCTCATGCGGCATGATTAACACCTGTACATTGGATGTATTATCCAATGAGGAGATCCAAGAAAATCTTCAGAGCAAGGTGTCGTTAACATTTACCGGGTCAACGCAAAGAAGGTGGTGAATTAAAGCCAAATCGTACCCTGTTTCTGCGCTTTGATCGGGTAGATCTCCCGCAAGGGATTGAGGCAGGGTGTGAATCCATCAAAGCTAGGCATTTCATCCTGAACCCACTCAGAGTTTTCAAGTGCCAGTGCTTTGGAAATATAAGCGAGTTTTGTGAGGGACTAGCTACATGCCCTAACTGTGGAAACAAATTCCACGATGGTGCATGTACTGCAGCTCCGTCATGCGTGAACTGCAGAGGTGAACATCCATCCAGTTCTCAAGATCGCCTCTGTTTTGTAGAGGAAAGGGCAATCCAAGAGATACGGGTTAGAGAGAAGGTGCCCTTCTCAGAAGCGCAGAAGCTCTTGCATATACGCCAACCCTCTGTTCCAAGATCCACTAGCTATAGGTCAGTTGTAGCTGTAGGTCAGTTGCAGCTAAACCTGTACCGAGGTGAGGGATGGCAATGCAGACAAGCGATCTAAATTGGGCAACAGTTTCAGAAAATGCACTTGCAGCTTGTAGCTCCATTCCAAAGCCCTTAACATCAATGCACACATCTGTATTAACGTCTACAAAATCTGTAGGTGGAAAAAAGCCCACTGTTAGATCAACACGAAAATGCCAAACTCAGTACAAAGGACTAGCAATCCTGTAATATATAATGCCTTGCCTATGAAGTTAAAAAAGAGCTACACGAAAAATGACTTTCTCAAAGAAGTAGTAAGTCTGATCCGAGTACATCGAAGGGATATAAGAGTTCATGAACATCTCCTCGAAGATCCCCTTCTGAGGAATCTTTTGGGGTTAACTTGGACTGGTGTCTTTCGTCTTTGCTGGTCCTCGTTAGCAGCCGGCTTGAGACACTTGAATCCAAGTTTGCTATGGGAACACGAACATCCTTGGCAGAGTACATGAAGCTAGAGAGCTCTGGTGGAATAGAGGCGGGGAAAGGCCTCACACAATAATGTCAGCCGAAGACAGAAGAAAAGGGCTAAATTAATTTGACAACCGCCTACTCCAAAGTAATGCAGTTACCTTGGGTTACTTATCCCATACAAATTTTAGCATGACTATCCCACAATGGAACATATGTGGAATTAGAACACAACGGACCAGAGCTAGAACGTTTGCTGAGCAAGAACAAACCTTTGGTTGCATGTTTGCAAGAGACTAAGTTGCGTCCACAAGATGCTTTCCAACTAAGGTCATAAACCCCAGGATGGTGTGGTGTTACACCAGAAGAGGGTGTTCCAACAGATGGTGGCGCTATGATGGTTGTCAGAAATTATGTATATATAGAATCTGTTCCCTTACGGTCTGTTATACAATCAGTTACCATAGCGCTTCTACTGTCAAACCTCCAGTTCACTTTGAGAGGTAGAACTGGAACTTACAAATTCAATGCCACAGTTGGGATTTGAACCACAGACCCTCCGCTTACTAGGTGGGTGCTCTAACCATTAAGCTACTGTGACAACCTGCCAGAATGACATTGCATTCTCAAACCAGTTCATATGTCTCCCGGTAAACCACAAAGGCAGTCTCACATCAGAGACAATTACCCCAATAGTGACTTACTATTGCAAGTGCTTTATGTCCCAGGATTAATGAACCTTCAGATGGCAGTTATTATTTATTTATGCCAACAAACTTACTGTTGTTTTTAAACACACAAACCGTGTGTGGGCAATGTTTGAAAGCTGGGATTTGAACCACAGACACACTGCTTACTAGGTGGGTGCTCTAACCATTAAGCTTACTGGAGAGCCTGCATTTCTTTTGGACTCTCTCAATTATTTCTTAAACCTTGATCTTGCAGTTTGTTCACCTCAGTCGGGAATTTCCTTACAATGGAATGTCATCTCTGATTTACACTGTAGTGACCACTTTCCATATCTTATTAGTCTCTTATCGCAAATTTGTGGCTTCATTTAACCGACATACACCTTCCTCGATTGTATGGGATAAGTTAAGGTGTGTAGCCAGTAAATTGACCCATATACCCATAGTGGGACCGAAAACAGCTACAGGAGCTATTGTTGATCCATCTGACGTGGTCAACACGTTTGGCAGTGCTTTTGCTCAAGTGTCTAGCTCAGATAACTGCTCCCCTGAGTTCCTTCCAGTTAAGACTCTGGTAGAATCTCAAGGCCTTGCATTTCGTTCTAAAAATGTAGAAGATTACAATTGTCTTTTCACCATGGCAGAGTTAGAACACTCTCTTTCATCCTCGCGACTATCAGCACTAGGACCAGACGGTATTCACGTACAAATGTTACAGCAGCTCTCTCCTGAAAGAAAGGCATTCCTGCTCGTGGTCTATAATTGTGTTTGGGTTGACAGTACAGTTGCAGACAACTGGCGGGAATGTACCGTTGTATCCATTTTCAAAGCTAGAAAGGAACATCATCTTCCCTCCAGCTACCGTCCTATTTCCCTCAACAGTTGCGTTTTCAAGGTGATGAAACGCATGATCAATGGATGGTTGGTATGGTGGGCTAGAAACTCGTAATCTACTAACATTCAGTGAGGATTTCGATGATGCTGTTCAACTGTAGACCATCTTGTGTTGATATCAACACAGATAATGAATGGATTTATGAAGAACTGTCAAACAGTTGGGACATTTTTCGACCTCGAGAAGGCTTATGATACATGTTGGCAAGCAGGGATTTCACATTCCCTGTATACGTGGAACATAGGTGGATGCCTACTGCTGTTCATTCAGGAGTTGATGAAAGACCGCTTTTTCCGAGTAAGGGTCGGCTCGGTTTTTTCTAATTCTCTTGTTCAGGAGGAGGGAGTACCTCAGGGTTCGACACTAAGTGTCACACTGTTTGCTATAGCAATTAACTCAATCTGGAAATGTGTTCCACCTGGAGTTTCTTCATGCCTATTTGTTGATGACTTCACCGTGTATTGTATTATACTTCTCAGCAGAGAGTATTTTTACGGCGATGTCTACAGCAATGTTTAGACAACCTTCGAGAATAGAGCTCAAAAATGGCTTTCAGTTCTCAACTGTGAAGTCAGTCTGCATTATTTTCTGGTGCACTAGGAGACAGTTACTACCTTTGCTCTGTTTCGGTCCAGATTTATTTCCCTTTGCAGATGAGACACTTTTCCTGGGGTTCATCTTTGATAGGAAGCTTAGTTGATAATCACATTTTGCACAGCTAAGAGCACAATGTGACCGTTCCCTGAATATCTGTTGTTGTTAGCTAATGCTGGATTTCTGACAATGAAGTCATTAATCCTCGTGCTCTACAATATTTTTCACTCATAGAGCAATAGCAGTATAGTAACCGCTTTTAAGAGAGCACCATATTTTTATGTTTTGGCAGTCACATCGCTCTCTCACAACCCCCAGAATGTCTGGAGGACCACACCTGTCGTTGGTTTACGGGTCTCACCGACCTGACCGGGAGAATTATCAAAATAAATTCACCGACCATATCCTCTGATTACCAGTCAGAGGACGCATTACATGCCATGACAGGTCAGCATGTTAGGGGTTAATATTTTATAGAGAAATTAGAGAACTGGAGAGGTTGGAAAAATAAAGACTCCCTAGCCCTCAGGAACCCTAATAGCATCGGGGTCAGAAGAGAACAAGAGATGACCAAGGTAAGGTCAGATAGAAAAGTTACAGTGAGGAGCAAAACACCAGTAAGTGGAAGTAATGTTCTGCTCAGCTTGGGTACCTTGTGGTCGCCATTTACATATCCCCTAGATGGAGACCCCTGAGTTAAAAAACGCAATTCATTTCAGATTAATTTTCTTTGTGGGGCTCACCATTTCCAAGATATTGCTTGTTATTACCTTCAAATTTCAAGATATTGCATTTTTCTTTAATTAGAACCGTTATTCTTTTCTTTTCTCTTTTTTCATTTATTTTAGCTTCTCGTTTCCATTGCGAGCGCTTGTTACCCCAATGGAAACACATGAATGTGGCGTTTGCAAGATATAACGATGAAATATTTGGCTACATTCAATTACGAATGTAAAAAATTTGGAAGCTGTCCATCAGCGCATTAAACCACTCAACTAAATACCTAAAACTGTTTAATTTTAACTTTAATTTGTATTATTTGTTATGATAGTGCTTTCAGCTTTTCATACTATGTACTGTTATAGATGTTCGTATATGGTGGCGCACATAGCAATGGCCCGTACTGCAAATGCTGTGCAGTATTATAAATTTCTGTTGAAATAAATCGTTAAAATTGAATCGAGTGACATTACCGCAATGTGAAATATGAATCATCAATAGTTGGGATGCTTCTGTCAGTATTTCAGTTTACCTACTTCATCAGTTCATATACTCATTGCTATTCACATTCTGGAAAACGACCTCGGTTCAAAAAAGAACAAATTGTGGAAGTATATTCTCAGATTGGATCGAAATATTAATAAAGTTTGTGACCCATATTCTCAGGGTCTCACAACGTGAGGATATTTCGGGAGCAAGGTCTATCAAACAAATTCACACCAATTATAACAGCAGTGAAGTTTTCCCCGAATTAGAATTTGGTTAGACATACACAGCTGTTTTGAGGCTGCAAGGGACCACTTTCAACATCTTCAATGAGTGATGAGTAACACCGGCAATTCGTTTGTATTTACTCTAACTTAAAAGGGGCAATTTTATATGCGCGATTCGTTATAAGCTATTTCCTGTGGTGTAATGCAGTATCAACATTTCACTGTAAAAGAAAAGAAAGAAAAAAAAACATTGCAAATACCGCGAATTTCACTTCTCTTTTGGGTTAGAAGTCTCCATTGCGCATGCACTGTAGCGGAAAGATGTCCATGTTTGTTGTAGTTACATGATTATATTACTGTATAAGAAAACGTACTAAAAAGGGTGGATTGGTGCGTTCTAGGCTGTACCCAAAATAGACACCACAACACTCCTAAGTAATTATGTCATTCCCTTTAATCTGAACAACGTACTTTAGCTTATATAAACAGTGAATCATAAGCATATTAAGAACGCATGCTCACTTCGCTCAAGTGATTTGTTATGATCAGAAGGTAGAGAAGGTAGAGCGGAAGGTCTGTGGTTGAAATCCCGGCTGTGGCGCCGAATTCTCCAATTTAGTATGTGTTCAATATGTGAACACATACTAAAAGAGAAAGAAAATCTAAATAACGTAAATGAAGTTGTGGTTGCACTACAAAAGCAAAATGAAAATCTAGATGTAGGTAATATTTCTAATTCTACTGATGTAAATAACACACAATATGATGAATATCTTATGGTTACTAAATGGCAAATTGTAGATAGCAGATCAGACAATTTTGCTGCAAATGTATCGCACACTGGTCTGATCCAAACTTGACTGTGGGTGTATCGTTTATTCGTCAGCACGACCATCTGTGCTGAGAAGCTTAGGCGCAGTCCATAATAGGGGCATACGCATGGCAATAGGAGTTTTTCCTACAAGCCAAGTTGTGAGCCTTTACGCTGAATCCACAGAACCTCGTCTGCAATATCGACTTGAGATTCTCTGAGCAAATTATGATTGTGCGCTTAGATGTATGCCTAAGCAGCCAACATTTGCTTCATTCTTCACCACCATGCTAAGAGAATGATATAGAAAAAACACCCTTTGTCCTAAGCCAGCAGGTTTTCGTTTCCAGGAGCCTCTAAGGAAACTTGCAATTGAAATGTCTAATATGTTCCCTAAGGGTGAGAAGCTCTACCCCCGTTGATCTACATGGCATGCCCCATGTAGATCTTGGAATGACCATACACCGGAAGTCCATGATGCCTATGTCTACTGTCCACACTTGTTTTTTAGAATTTTTGTCAGGCTACTCCGACCAACATTTTATTTACAGCAATGGTTCAAAGAGCACCAGCGGTGTTGGATGTGCTTATGTTTATGGAACTGAACCACATACATTTGGTTTTCATAATAGCACTTCCATTTATATTGCAGAGCTGTATACAATATACCGAGGTATTTTATATGTGTGCCATCGTAAGTTAGGTGACTGCCTGATTTTGAGTGCTTCTTGAGCCTTTATATGGCTCTCAATTAAAGCATCTACAATGATCTTAAGTTCCTCCAACAAACCTGAAAATGAACATAGTGCACCGTTACCTCGAGGTGGTGAGTATAGATGGAGCTTGCATTGTCACCCTGCGAATTAGCTGCTCTCCCACGGCAACTGACTGAACCACCGGTGCATGCATATCGCCCGAAATTCATCTTCGATGGAGCCAGGGCTGCAACAGAGACAGCGTGCCTTCTTCTGGCTTGCAATCTCAAGGAAGCAGGATGTTCAATGCAGCTTACTTAAATAGCGTGACTGGTCGGGGAGGCATTATGTTTAGTACATGCCATTAGGTTTTTCTAAATTCATCTTCATGGTTCTTTTGGTTAAACACACTTTAATATTTTGGGCAGAGGGTTTTGGCGTGTTTAAGATCTTCCTAACAGTAATTTTCAGCATGGCAGGGATTTTCAGAATAAATAAAAAGGACTTGATTGTGGAAGAAAATTATTTTGAAAGTGTATTTCTGTGTAAAGACTTGAAGTGGCAGAGTGGATTGTCTGGTTTATAAGGGAAGGTGCTAAGCTCAATTTTGTAATGTTGAAGTTATTAAAATAAATGCAAGCTTTCCTTGCCATTTGTAAGTGTAACTTTCTCTTTAAAATATCCACAGATCCTAACTGGTTTCGTCCTTGTCCTATTTAGTAAAATTTTAAGCTGTTTCAGTGGGTTGTGAGTCCCTGATGAGTTACGGTTCTGTACACCCTAGTAGACGGTGCATTCTTTTAGTGCACTTCAGAGCCTTCGCGAGCTGTACAACTCCCATGCTATTGTACAACATATCCAGGATGCGCTCCATGTTTTACACACTTTTGGCATTAACGTGCTGTGTGCATAGATTCTGGGTCACGTAAGTTTGCCAGGGAATCAAATGGCAGATTTGGTAGCGAAGGCGGCAACCACAGAAGCCAATATTGCCATGTCTGGTATTACTTCGGAAGACTTTAGGCTTGAAATGTGGAGAGCGGTGCTGTCGTGCTGGCACGAAGATTGGTCAGCTGTCAGCAGTAATAAGGTTAGAGAAGTGAAAGTACTTCCGATAAACTGGGTAGTTTCCTCTCGCATATCTCGTCACAAGGAGGTTAACTTGGCTTGGTTGCAAATCGGCCACTGCAATTTTCCATGGTTAGCTATTTAAACAGGACCCTGTTCCTCTTTATCCGCTGTGCAACAACCTTTTGTCAGTCTGTCACGTGCTGCTAGAGTGTTACTCTCTAGTGCACCTTCGAGACTCTGCAGCTGCCTGCAAGACATGCAGAGGACGACAAACAAGTGATCAAAAGGGTTTTTAATGTTTTAGCGGAGAGTAACATGAGTTTGAGGATTTGAAACTTTATATATCTTGTTTTAATACTCTTTTGACATGTTTTTATCACTTTTGTTTAATTCAGGTTTCTGTAACGCTGTTCTGTATACATATTTTCCTTTTTACTGGCAATTTTGTTTTATATTGAAGTTTATATCTGGCTTTTGCTATGAATTGTTTCTTGAAGGCACTAGTGACCATTTGGTTGAGTGCCCTTAAATCTACATCTCCTCCTCCTCAATACGGCGTGAAAGGTTGCGACGCTGCAAGGTTTGTGTGTGATGAATATAATGATGAATATTTGACAGATGAGCAGAAGATTCATCTCATGTCTGTTTGCATGCAACATCTTATGTGGTACCAGAAAATGGAGAACCAGTTCCTTATAAGGATCATTGCTGACGATAATGAGTACCACGCTGCCATTGCAAATTGCAAATTGCTTCCACAACCAACTCCAGAGCCTCTTTACCCAGGATATCCGTTGTCTCATTGACTGCTGGGACATTTATCTCAACCTAGAAGGTGACTTTGTCTAGCCTATGTATTACGTCTGTATCACACACATATTTCTTTTGTATGCTAATATATATTAATACCACTAAAGCATTTCTCAAACTGACTAGTGCCACTTTCATTTGAACGACCCTTATATTAAATGTGAAGTTGATATATGTGGCTCCGTTCAAATCTGGCCCAGACTGATGGTTTTTAAGTGTGCTTAAAAACGACAGCTCCATGTCAGTAGATTTACTGGCATGTAAAAGAACTCCTGTGGGACAAAATTCCGGCACACCGGCGACGCTGACGTAATCCTAACAATTGACAGAGTCGCAAAATATTATTATTACTATCCATGAAGGACGTGACGCAAGTAAGAGATTGTATGCTTTTGACTGAGATGACCACTGCAGACCAGTCCCAGAAGTTGTTAAAAGTGAGTTTGTTGGGATCCTACCCCATCTGGGTAGCCCCACACAAATAATTTAACTCATGTAGGGGAGTTGTCGCTACCTCCAGCCTGGATGGTCAATCCAATGAGGAAATCGGCACCTGCCATGGTAGTGTGTCTTGCTCACATTCAGGAGGTTCTGAGTTTGATTCTTGGTTAGGGTGACTTCTTGATAAGGTTTTTTTCCGAGATTTTCCCATATCCTTAGAAGAGAATGTCGGGTAACTTTAAGCTCTATGGACCTTGGGCTCATTTGAGCACCATTTCACTAATTCCATTAATTCATCTTTCGATATGACAGAATGCTGGAGGACATTTGAATTTGAAGTTATTGAGTACTAAAGCATTTACATCTTGAGCTGCCCTTGAATTTGGGCCTGGCCCTTTTTTCATAGGTATAGCTTCTTAAGATTTCTTACATATATTTACATTTTGAAGTGTGCTGTTATTTATCACTTTTGCTAATGTTTGTATCCAAGTATAGTGCTCCATTTTCAGAATACTGTTGTTCCCCCCTGAGCTAGGAACTTCAGCTAAAAATTATAATTTACAACAGAGATATTTTCAGCTAAAGTGCAGACTGTTGCCCAACACAGTCAAAATCTTAAAATTAGTAATCACAAACAATAACTCCTCACTACTGCATCTCCTGCTCTTTGCAGTAACGTGTTAAATATGTTGGTTACTTTGTCTATGCTAAAGAAGTATGAAATAAAGTTTATGCCCTGTTGGCAAATTTGACCATAGTTAGGTTCTAATGCTAATTTGAAAGTATTATTCAGTTCCTCCTTAATGCATACCCCATGTTAACTGGCCATAATATATAGTCAATGATACTTTTCCCATTCATATTCACGAAAGTGAACTCCCCCGCTTCATCTTCACCATATTTACCATTTAAAGTATCTAGAACATTCACTTCACAAAATTCAATGAATTTTTTCACTTTCTTTGTCTACGCACTTATCTCTGCTATGCCTAACGATCCCTTTTTGATCTTGATTCACTTCCAGGTTACATCTCACTCTCAATATTCACATCTTCCTCTCCTGCTCTGATATTACAGTCACCAGTTATTAACACTTCTGTATTCCCATATTTCTCACTTAATCTCCCAATATCTCTTTCTAAAATCTTCATCACGTCAGGGTTATGGTACTGCAAGGAGACCGGTGCATTATACGCTATACCTAAACATATTTTATTTTTCAACCCCTTATAGTTCCAGAACCCTAACTTCCCTTTCTCCCTCCCCTATTGCGAGCCAGTTCTATTCCTAAATCTCTCTCAAATTCTCTTGCTCCGTAGTTCGATTCCTTTCCCATCTTTTTTTGCACCCGTGATGTTTTCTACGACCAATAAGCTTCTGTTGGGTGTTGATATAATACTATCCTCTCCTTTATTCCCACTACTGGCTGACCACACCCTTGCTCCACCTTCTGCCAATTCACGTGCTGGTTGTGCTTCCTCCCTCCTTGGTGATATAACCTTCTTTCCATCTGTTTGTTTCATGTCATTCCTGACGTATGCCCTGCATCATCTTCCTGACACTTTTCTGACGTAATCCTTACGTAATTGTTCCCTTGTGATGACATCGTGCTTTGACTGTCTTTTTCCTCCAGCTGGTCTATGGTTGCACTTTGGACTTCTGCTTGCTGCCGATGTAACTTGCCTCTCTGGTCGCCGAGAAATCGAGCTGAGTCGTATCCTGTTGCCATGATCTAATGTCCCTTATTCCACTTTTTTGTTCAACCACTATCCTCCCGTCGATCCAAAGCCGTAAATTCCGAATAAAAGCCCTTTTCCCTTCCATTCTGGCTGTTTTCATTTGTTGAATCAATTTCCTTTCCAAAGCATGCTATTCTACTGATAAATCTCTATTGATAAAAATGTCTGTTCCTTTTAGTTGTTTTGCCTTCTTCAGCACTTCATGTACAAACTGTGTAGAAGTGAGTCTCACCACTATCATTCTTGTTCCTCTTGATCTTCCCATCCCTGTAGTACCATTTCAAGTTTTCCTTCCAGGATCTCTCTAACTTCTTGTATGGCCCATACTCGCATCCTTTCTTTCACTCCTGCAATGACCAAGTTGAACTTGCGATATTTCTCTTCCAAAACCTCCACCCTTCTTTTCACATGTTGTACCTCTAATCTCATATTTTGTATATCCTTGCCTATTTCATCTTTAATGTCCATTAATTCTTTTTCCACTGCATCCAGCTTATTTGCTAGTCTTTTGTCCATATTCTTTATTCTGACCAGGATTTCCTCCATGACACCTCGATTCCCATTGGGTCCAGGGTAGATTTCGATTCCACCAATTATCAACAGAGCCTATTATACACAGTAGAAGAAATATGTTTCGCCATCTCTTCTATGGCTTGATTCCTTTTAAACTCATTCCATTTTAGCCTGTTAAAGGTTCCAATCCTTCCTCTGTATACTTCAATGCTTACT
Source organism: Tenodera sinensis (assembly GCA_030765045.1). Taxonomy (NCBI): domain Eukaryota; kingdom Metazoa; phylum Arthropoda; class Insecta; order Mantodea; family Mantidae; genus Tenodera; species Tenodera sinensis. The sequence goes on from CM060962.1 coordinate 157,267,119, forward strand.
CCCATTGTTGCTTATTCCCTTTTTCCTTCCACTCCAGGAGCTCAATGCTAGCTTTGTACTCCCCGGAGGACATTAATATACAAAGAAAAAGAAGAGGTCCGTCACTTGTCAGATCAGTGTGTGTGTTGAGTGTACTGGCCAACTTGCAAGCAGGATAGCAGAGTACTCGTGAGGTACTCTGTTACTCAAGTACATTTACTCGCTTAGTATACTCGCATACTCGCTTAGTATGGTGGCTAAAGACGAATAACCTGCTGAGTAATGTTGATTGCAGTCTTCGTCGCCATCGTTCCAGTGTTGATAATCTTGCGATGTAACTTGTTTGAGTTTAGGGCGCCTATATATTTATTGATTTTTAATGTTAAATTAATAGCCCTCTTCTTCTCGTTCTTGGTCCTCTTGTTCTTGCCTTGGCTGTTTTTGAAACTGCTTATTAGGTCGTGGGAAAAATGAGTGGTTATCTTAGAGTGGATTGAAAGAAGTATTAATAAATGAAACGAAGGGGAAAGACAATTGCACTTTTATTACAATGTTCAGCAGCTAAAACTTGAATACCCTGTACATTATAAATATAGACCGACTTTCAATAAATATGCCAAATGATTCTGTATCCTGAGCTTTACTTCACCGCCACCAAGAACGTCTATAGCCGAATAAACATAAGATGGTATTGCCTAAATGAATCTTGGATGGAATTTAGCCTGACGCTTGTCTTGTAGCACGGAAACTTTCACTCTATCATTTATACATCGTGTTCTCCGTAGGATTGTAGACAGGCCACTCTGCTAAAACTATTTCAAACCTCCCTACTCTTGCCTGCCAAAATATTGAATTTCTATTGGTTGCCTGGAATGTGGTATATTTCAAATTGAATTGCTTCGGGATTTCTCATTGGGTAAGCGTGTGAAACTGCTGCTCCCACGCTCTTGTCATATAACGGTGAATCTAACAGATGCTCTGCTAACAATGTATGATGTTTTATGACTGTTGCACAAAAATAGGTCTACAAAGAATATACTATATAGTTTTATTACTTCCGGCGTCAGTATATCGCTGCCTGTTCTTGCATTCTGGTGAAGTGAATTCTTGTACTATATGAAACTTATTGTAATATATGGAAATATTTATTTGAATTGTAAATATTTTATTACGCACGAGATACCGTCTCAATCTGACACGCTTGGAGGCTTACATCCAAAATGCCTTTCTCCTGAAGCATGTCGTGGGTGTCTTCTTTTATCAGCAGAAGGTGTACCATACTACCTGGCACTATGGTATTTCCTGCAATCTGCAAGGTTATGGTTTACGTGGTCATTTAGCTGTATTCCTTTGCAACTTTTCCACCTTCATATCTGCATTGGAAACACACTCCCACACGAGAGGATCCAGGAGACTGGTGTGCCCCAAGGATCGATTCTGAGTGTAGCGCTCTTTGCCATAGTTATTAGCAGCATTGCAAGTGTTTGTAGCAGAATTCGGATGTCGCGTTATGTTGACAACTTTGCCATTTACTATCACTGTTATAATCTTGAACACATTAAGCGTCAAATGCAGCTGACCATATCCTTCATAGGCTATTGGGTGCTTTGCACTGACTTTTAGTTCTCCCCTATGAAAACACAGTGTGTCCACTTTCATTCGACTTTGTGGTGTACACACTCCTGATCTTCATGTGTGTGGTACACTGATGTCGTTTGTTCCGCACCATTTGTTCTTGGGCCATAAACTCTGCTGGTATCCCATCAATGCCTACTGCCTTGTTCTTCTGTTCCTTGTATCCAAACTTCCTCACTTGAAATTTATCTAACTTCTCAACGTAAAATAAATTTAGATTATATCCCCAGTTACTATCATCTCATGAGATTTAAATAACTTCTCAAAATACTTAACCCATTCCTTGAGACTTATAATCTACCTCTTGTACAACTTATAACTTCCCAAGTCTGCTGACTTTTCCCCATCCTTATTTTACTTTCAGTTTCACTAGCTATAGCTTATCCCCACTGTTTCTTTTTTGTTTCTAACTTTACTCTGTATAGTTTCTTTAGGGTTAACATTTTCCTTTCCCCCTCCTCCCAATTTTTTCTCTCCACTGAATTATGGCTGCCTGAATTGCTTTTTTCAGCTCATAACACTCTTTGTCATAGCATTCAACAGTTCACATATTGTTATTTCTTACCTTCTGTTTCCTGCCCATTCCAGTATAAATCCATATATGTTCAAAGCTGCTTGCTTCTCCCTTATTTAAGGTTACAAAATGTTTATACTGTGTGCACAAATTTTTGCACTTTCAGAATTTAACACAGTGTAACATTCAGTTTCATTGCCACTACACCATTTGAACCGAGTTAATTTCTTCTCATATTGGTGGGCCCAAATGACCTCGTTGTCGACGGGCCGTTAAGCCTCACACATTCACTCACTCTTCTGTATATTGGTGTATGTTACTTCTGTCTTATTGTTACTTCTACCTTCACACTTTCCTTTACACTTCACATCAATTTCATTTGGAAAGCGAGCACTGTTACTAATCAAGTTTCTAATTCTAAAATGTCTTATTTCTGATATTAACTTTAAACTGCATAAAATATGATCTATCACACTACAGCCCAGGGCACTCACATACATAAATTCCCCATCTTTGTCTTCCCCACAAAAATGTATTAATGTAATCTCCTCATTAATTGTTTCATCTTTATTACACCGTATAATGCTACTATCGAAAACCCTTTCCCAAATATTACTTTCCCTTGCTTGCAAACAACCTATTCTCCCATTAAGTCCCCTGCTATCAACATCTCACCAATGGGTTTTCTGCTCTTATTGTTTCCAGTTCCAACTCAATATGTTGAAGGAGATTAGGATTATGAAACTTAGATATTTTTGGAGGCCAATAAACTATTCCCAGACAAATGCCTATTCCATGAATTAACACCCACATGATCTCTTCAATACAGATGTTCTCTTAGTAACTCTTTCTTTCTATTCATGACAAACAGCCCCAAATCACCTGACACTCCACTGTTTACATGCTCTACTAGTAAGTAGAGGAAGTATTGTATTCCACCCAAAAGTTCCCTGTCAAGATTTCACTGGAAATATGTTTTTAGGCCCCCTGAATTCAAAAAGAGTATTTTTAGAAAACACAGAAACCAAAGTTGGTATTTAAGTTTAATGCCTTTCAAGGATGCAATACGAAGATTCTGAAGATAATTGCTCCACCCTATACTACCCTTTACATGGAAAATTTTGTTTTTCTCAAAAATGACTAATGATTTTGAATAAAATGACATATGTTTAATATATTTTTATGACAAATGAAATGTATATTTTGAATTTTCTGCATATAGAATATGTAGTCCTGGATGACTTTTGAATAACTTGTAAACCATAAGAGATAGACAAAATCGTATGACACAAAAACTGTAGAGTGAACCATTTTGAAGATATTCCTAGTAATTTGTGTCAGTTTTGGAAAACTTAAACTACTGTCAAATGCAACATTGTTGTTCACTTTTTTATACATTAACAATGCTAAGAGAACGGAATCTCAAAGCTTTAAAAGATTTGAATATCGCTCAAAGCTTACTACATTTTTGTACTCCCCTTGCACCAACTAGGAAATAAGCAAGCGATAAGATAATTTCTGTAAATGTTTATCTCAACTAACACAAAGAAGATATAGGAATAAGAGTTTGTAAGAATGATTAGTACAAGAGTAGAGAAAGTCAGGTGAGTGCAACACATCAGATTTTTTACTTATCCTAACTTTCCATTGTGTAATGCTTCCACCAACAATGTCATTAAGGTTTCTACTCCCTTTCTCAATTCTAATGAAGATTTAACCTCAGTTATCGTAGAAGAATTGTGCCACATTACATGTGCACAATCTAACTGCTTGCATCTTGCATGGAGTAGTTAATCTGCAATAAGACATTTTCTATAATTGATATTCTTAAAATTAAAAGACAATAATGTGTATACATGTCTTAATTTTTAAATCACAATAATGAGCTATAATTTCACAATGAAAAAAGAATGTGACATTTTACCATTTCTAGAACTAATGTTAATAAGAATTTGATACAGTTTTGAGTTTCAAAATTTACAGAAGGGCCACTTATTCTTGGATTATATCAGAGCCAAAATAAACATGTCACTGTTAACAATTTTAACACATAGATTGGTATATTTGCCTTTGAAAAAATGGAATATAGAAGTTTTTTTTTAAAGTCTAACTAGTTTCTAAGTGTGTTGTATTACAGTTTGGAAGCCAAAGTCAACTCTTTCCAGGATAGAATAGAGAGGTAGGCCATTCCGGCGAATCGTGCTGCTATTGGCTGTTGCTCATTACGTCATCAGGAATACTGGTTTACCGCGATAGTTAAAGTACTGCATTGGTTTGTGCTATTGACCAGTATAAAACGTCGCATAATTGTAAAAATAGACGGAATATTTCATTAAGTTGAGGCGGGGATTTATTTAAATGAGTATTTGCCTAGCAGCAGGAGTATAGCAGCGGGAATAATGTTTTTACTAAAAGGTGGAAAGTTTGTTATAGCAGACGCTACTCTTATCTGCAGGGTCGACGGTCGAAGAATGGAATGCAAAAGCCAACGTTCTTTTATCACAAACACATTTATTCGTTATTTACACTTCTTATCACAATTTCAATTAGTTAACAACTTTTAAATTTCGACAGCGTCTACGCTGGTTAAAAGTTTGGGTGTAATTTACATGTTCACACACCATCAGCAATTATACGTCCTCCCACTTTGAGCTCGCAGACGCTAATGAATCTAGTTCTGAGCGTCTCTGACGCAACACCGCCATTCTTATGTATTCATCCGCGCAACAGTTCTCATTGGTTGAACTCAAAGTGACGAGAAGACATTGGATCTTGAATATCAAAAAGAAATAGGTCCCTGATACACCCAAATTAAAAGAATTAAAAATTTACACACTCTTACAAAAATATTTACATGAACAATTTTCTATTGATCAATATTCTGTCTCATATGCCCCTTGTTTTGTTTTTCAAGTTGTCACCTTATTTACAATCTTGAAACACAATACAATACTTCTCCCTACTCCTATGATTCAATCACTTTGTACAATATTTTTTTTTTTTTTTCTTTACAGTCTTCTTCACTGTTTGTCTTTGTCCTTCGTTTTGACCTAATACAGCATGTCTTTATAAGTTTCACATATTCGATTACCACACAATACATTCAGTTATTATACAATACATATCCAGTTATTGTACAACACATTTAGTTATTACACAATATGTCCAATTATTATACAATACATATTCAGTCATTGTACAATATACCCTGTTATCATATCACATATGTTCTGTTATTATGCAATACATATTCAGTTATTACACAATACATATTCAGTTATTGTACAACACATTTGATTACCACACAACATGTCCAATTATTACACAATACATATTCAGTTATTGCACAATATATCCTGCTATCACATCACATATGTTCTGTTATTATGCAATACATATTCAGTTATTACACAATACACATTCAGTTTTGGCATAAAGCATTTAGTTATTACTCAACATATTCAGTTATTACACAACATATCCAGTTATCATACAATACATATTCAGTTATTATACATTTGACATTGACACAAATATAATGTAAGTGTTTCATGTGGTTTTTGACTTGTATTCATTGCTATGAGGAGAGAAAAACAGGATACAAATTTTGAGCTAATGATTATAATCATGTTTATGGCAATGTTTTATTCAGTTCTTTGCCTTCTTTGTCTTATGAGCTTATGTATAGACAGGTTATTGAGTTGGTTCTTAAACTCTGATGTTACTAATGGTACTAATTTTCTTGATTGGGTTATTATTCATTGTTGTTTGGTTCAACATTTCTTCGAGCTTAACATTGGCTATATTCATCTCAATTCATGGGCATTGTTTTTCTGGTTATGGTTTTCCTCATTTCACTAATTGTCATTTCTTTGTCTCTTATTTCTATAAGAGAAAACTTCTATACTTACAATTATTCTGTAATTGTATTATTTTTCTTCTCAATTTACCCTCGACATCTTTGTGTCGAAATATTATATCTTTTTCATCATAATTGATTCATTTTTATTTTTGTCCCTGACATCCTTATGTCAAAAACATATTATCTTCCGTCGCTATGATTAATTTATTTAATGACAATCAGTGTCCTCATCTGTCTTTGTTGACAATGCTCTTAGTGGTCGATATAGCCAATGACTATGTTGATTTTTTTTTTCTGTTGTAATCCTATTCTGAACATAATTTCCTATAAGTAACCCATCAAAATTTGTTATCTTCTTTCATCTCTATTATTCCTGCCTTACACATTTGTTGACAAAGACTATTTGGTCCTTTCTTTGTATGGCTTCAATTTATTTTTATGGTATCTTCCTACCAACTTGCCATTTGTATTCTGTAGCTCATACGTGTGGTCACCCAGCTGTTTTGTTATGACCAGTGGTTCCATCTTTCTCTTCGTGTAGCCATCATGGTGTCGATGTCAATTGTAAGTTGCTGAGATTTTGTTGTCATCCAGCCAGTTGGGACGAACTTAGTTGTTGTAATTTCCCTGAGTGTTGGTGGTGGTTGTCGTTTCTGTATTCTGTGCAGTATCTGCCCTATCCGGCACATTTTCATCTACTTCCTGCTGTCTTATGTTGTCAGTGTACCATTGGTCTCTGCCCCTTTGGCGTGAAGCTCTGTCATATGACGGTCTGTGATCGTTCAAGTGTTCCCTACTGAATCGTATGTGATTCACTTGATGGGCATGGTCTCCTGGTCTTCCACGATCATATGTATATGTTTGGTGTCTCGATTCACCCCTCGGTATCGTGTCATGGTACCGCTGTCTTGTGTTCTCCATCCTCTCGCCATGATTATGTGGTTGTGGGAAATGGTGTGCCCCTCTCCCCCTTTCATGGGTACTCCTAGTATTTGTATGTTCTCCTTCGCTCTGGTTGTTCGTAGCCGTGTTCCGGTTTAGGATGGGTGAGTTTGGGTGACCGTTCCTATGTCTATGCTCATTAGGCCGACCATTTTGTGTTTCGAAGGCTGTCAGCAGTTCTATCATATCTGCAAAATCTACTGGCCTCGCAACAATTAATCCTGTTCTCACTGTGTCTGGGAAATGTCTTGTTATGCTGGTAATTAGTTCTGCCTCCGACAAGTTTGGGTCTAATAGCTTTCCTTTGTTGGCTACTTTCATAAAATAATCGACTAGCGACAACCCTTTGGTTGGATCGTATCTACCTGTCGCTAGCTCTACCCTAGTTTGGTTTTGTTTAGCTGGGCCCCAATACCTTGATAGGAATAAATTTCTGAATGAGCTATAAGACTCATGACCAGCTAGTGTTAACCTGAGCCATTCTAATGCCTTGTTTTTTAAGCTTTTCTTAACTATCATCCTAAGCTCGTTTGGTATCCTTTTCACTTTAAAGTATTCTTCCATCTCTTTAACAAAGAGTTTTGGATCGTCTCCCTTCTCCTCGTCAAATGTAGGTGGTGTGATTTCATGTAATATGCTGTTGGTGTAACATGTGTTATGTGTTGTGTCATTGTTTGGTTGTGAACCTCTTTCTCTGTATGGTGAGTCAACATTTTGTACATTACTCAAATAACTCTCATCTTGTACATTACTTACATCTAAATCATCTTGTCTTTGTAATGCCTTCACAACATCATTTACATTAGCCAAATTTTCTTTCCCTTTTTTCATTTCTTCACAAATTGATTTTAAATCATTCTTTATTTCTAAGTGGCTTTGTTTCATATCATTTATAGCATCCTGTTGTGAAAGCATCACATCATTCATTGTCTTAATTTTAGGAATTACAATTTGTTCTACAGTTTCATTAATAATGTCTTTCTTTACTACCTCAATCTCTTTCCTTAATTCCTCAGTTATTTCTGCTTTTACATTTGTTATCTTACAGTCTACACTTGTATTACATTCTGTTATTTCATCCCTACATCTAGCAATTTCTCCTTCTAACACAATTTTATTTTCTCTCATCTCTGATTCTATCTTTCCCATCCTATCTCCTACAATTTCTATCCTAGCTTCTAAGGCTTCCTTTGTTTCATTTAAGTTTTTGTGAACTAATTTTAAATTAGTTTCCATTACTTTCATATTTTCTTTACACTCCTGTCTTCCTAATTCTATTTTCTGTTCTAGGTTCTGTCTACCTAATTCCATTTGCTGTTCTAAGTTCTGTCTACCTAATTCCATTTTCTGTTCTAAGTCTTTTCTCACTTCCTCCATTTTCTGACCTAAACTTTGTTCTATATCCTGTTTCAATTCTATGTTATTTTGTTTCATTTTCTGACCTAAACTTTGTTCTAGTCTTTCAAACATCATCATCATTAACCTTTGGTCTTTGCTTATTTCCGCCTGTTCCTCACTCTCTAATCCTATCTGATAACTAGGCCTATCTGCCCCTTCCCCCACTCCTGTTTCTATCTCTTTTCGCGACATTTTAATTCCTTTATCTAATTCACTTAATGTTGAAAGTCCTGCTACTTTGCCACTTCTAAGTAGCATTAATAAATGGAAATAAAATAAAGACAAAAATTTTGGATCCTACTTTTTTTTCTGCTGGTTCTTCGTCCAGTTATTTACGTCTCCTGGGTAGTTGGCTTCGCCAGATGATCTCCGGTGTTTTTCCCACGTTGATTCTCTGTGTATCGATGTTTTGTTGATATCAGTCGATGGTCTAATGGCGTCTTTTTCCTACGCGATGAGATAGCGTCATTCGATGTTAACACTTCGTAATTTTGCATTCCATTCTAAATTCGCGCTCCACGTTGGGCAAGCCATTTGAGGCGGGGATTTATTATAAAAGATGGACAACACATATCAGCGTGAATATAGCAGCAGGAGTAATGTTTTTACTAAAAGGTGGAAAGTTTGTTATAGCAGACGCTACTCTTATCTGCAGGGTCGACGGTCGAAGAATGGAATGCAAAAGCCAACGTTCTTTTATCACAAACACATTTATTCGTTATTTACACTTCTTATCACAATTTCAATTAGTTAACAACTTTTAAATTTCGACAGCGTCTACGCTGGTTAAAAGTTTGGGTGTAATTTACATGTTCACACACCATCAGCAATTATACGTCCTCCCACTTTGAGCTCGCAGACGCTAATGAATCTAGTTCTGAGCGTCTCTGACGCAACACCGCCATTCTTATGTATTCATCCGCGCAACAGTTCTCATTGGTTGAACTCAAAGTGACGAGAAGACATTGGATCTTGAATATCAAAAAGAAATAGGTCCCTGATACACCCAAATTAAAAGAATTAAAAATTTACACACTCTTACAAAAATATTTACATGAACAATTTTCTATTGATCAATATTCTGTCTCAAAGTGTAAAGGAATAACAAGCCCTGCGTGCTACAATAACATTTTCCTCTTGTCATAAGACATATATCAGCACGAGATCGCCTGTGTGAAGACAGGGCGGTACTAATTTATTAGCTTTATCCCCAAAGAAATCTAAAGTTGAACAGTCAACAAATATGTTAATATCATATGTCGTATAAATTAAAAAATTATAATCTGATTATCATCATCATCATCATCATCATTATTATGATTATTATTTAAATATCGTCGTAATTATCTTTATCATTATACTTAGACAATGTCTCTAATCCTCAAATGTATAAAACAAATTCGAAATTAATTACATACAAAAAAAATTATTTTGTTCTTTAACGACGCTGTCAATTGCCAGGATCACATCAGCGTCGCCGGTGTACCGGAATTTTGTCCTGTAGGAGTTCTTTAACATGCCAGTAAATCTATTGACATGAAGCAGTCGTTTTTAAGCACAGTTAAAAACCATCGGTCTGGGCCGGATTTGAACCTGCAACCTTGGGATCAGTAGGCCAGCGTCTAACCAACTGAGCCACCCAGACCAACAAATTACATACAGAAATACTGTCTTAAGAATACGCATATTTATTGATTACCAGCTCATTGTCCTTACTGGTACTTGACACAGCAGTCTCCCATGTATCTCCATGCCAATTTGGAATCTTTGTGAAGGCACAGCATCGCTTTTTAATTCTCTTCTTAATGCCAATCCTAGAAGCTCGTGTTTTAAATCCCGTTCGTAATCTTCGGGAAGGAAATGAACTGAATAAATTCTTGCATTATAGACATTAATTGGATCAGCCCTTTTACACCGAGACACCCATTTACGCTGTAATGTTACATCCTTAGGAAATTTATGATAAACTACATCCGTAGTTTTATATGAAGCATATTTACACGCAGCAACAGAGCAATGGTTTCTACTTTACTCATTGTACTACAGAAGGTCCTCCACCAGGAATAAATACTGGATAACTGCATTGTGTTGTTTATTTTAACAGATAGGCCTGGGATTGGGATATTAATGTGCTTCACGTTGTAAAAGTACCCTTATTTCACTTGGTCCCGTGTATTCCGAGCCTCACGTGTATTCCCAATGACGTCACACTGCTCCGGTACTGTTTGCGCGGGAAGGCGATTCTGGCCTGCCCTGGGGGAAGGTAGTGATGTCTGCATTTCAACAGTCCTTGCTAATTCACAATCTCTTTTTTGTGCAGCGTACAGTAATTGAAGACATATTAAGATATTTGCGATAAGAAGTGAATATAATGAATTTATGAGGCATTGGTCATAGCATAAATCAATTATGCTACCACTGCTTCCACATTAGGATCCAAAACATTTCTCAATCAGAGCAGCGAAATTGTTTCAAATGTACGGACATACATGAAGAAAAACGCTAAAAGCAAAGAACTGCTTACATCAGAAGAGTTTTTCATAAAAATTAAAAAAGTTCAAAAACGCGTATCAGATGCCACAGGAGCGTCAGAAAGAACAGTGAAAAGAATTGTTCAAGAACGGGAACAACATGAAAATCAGAACATGTCTTTTGGAACTCCAGGAAAAAGAAAGTTCTGAAATGAGTAACGGATCTAGATGGTGAGGCAGAATATTAGAAGGCCCCAAAAGAAAATCGTTTATGTGAATATTTGTTAAGAGTGTAATTTGTTTTTTGATGTTGGTATGAGATGGTTAAATGACGAAAACGTGTTACTAATGTTCATTGTTACGAACAACTAAGTTTGTTTAAAGACGTCATAAATATTTCCATATTTAATTTTAATATATATGTATAAATATTAGAATTATATGTGTTCAATAATAAAAGCGAAAAGGGAGGATAGCTAAAGTTCGCTTCCCTAACAATGCGGGAACTATTTGATGAACGCATACGCGGATGTATACGAGAAAGGTAGTATCACGTGAGGTGACGCTGAACTTTTTTTTCACTAGCGTCTACTTGTCCAAGGTGATAGGACGTATTTTGGTAGTGTGTGGACATTGTAGAACGTTTACCAGACTTTCATCAAGCTTGTGTTCCACTTTTTGAAAAAGTGGAAAGACTTAAATAATTTAAAACGGCGCTAAGAGGATTTATTTTAATGTAAAATAGAGAAAAAGTGTTAATAAAATAATACATTGTGGTGAAGAAACATCGTGTGATTTTTCATTCCATCCGTTACCACGCCCTGAGAGAAATAAGAGCCACATCGCTCAAACGTGAAACAATGCTTCGATAAAAACTGCACCAATGGCTTCGATAAATGTGTCGTTAGAAGAACGATGCATAATTCTTGTGTTCAGGAAAAATGTGCTTTTTTTATTTTAATTAACGTCCTCCAACGTAATGTCATATCGGATGGTGAATGAAAAGGGGTGAAATGATGCTCAAATGAGCCCAAGGGCCACGGAGCTTCAAGTTACCCGACATTTGTCTTCTCAGATTAGGGAAAACCTCGGAAAAAACCTTACCCGGATAACTTACCCTAAGCGAGATTCGAACTCGCGACCTCTTGGACGTGAAGCAGACAAGTTAACCATCACGCTACTGAGGCGGGCAAAAAAAAAAGTTCTCCTATAATAGCTAAATTACTTAGAATTTTAAGAGAAGGCGTTAACTTCAAGGGCAGCAAGTCATCCTGAAACAGAATAGTGAGAGAACTGGGTTTTAAATGAAAAAAGGCCAAATGTACAATATCTGCAGTGATGCATGTATTAATACGAGCACATTTGAACAGCTAATTAAGCTAGGTACATTGTATAGACATTTTTTCTGCATGGACTGTACATACTACTTTACAAAATACATTATCTGAGTAGCATTTGAAGCTGACGCACCAATTCTCTGCTGTCTGCTGTCACCTGGCTTGGTAAATAAACTCGCTTTGAGCCTTTACATTTACTTCCTCCAGGGGCCAAGAACAGTGAATCCAGCTGTAAAGGTTAGTTTAGGGTGGAGGAATTTTCTTCAAAATCTTCATGTCGCATCCTTGAAAGACATTAAACTTAAATACCAACCTTGGTTTTTAACCGACTGTTCATTTTTGAGTTATGCTGTTCACAGACATACACACACTTAGACCTTTTTCTAAAAATGCTTTTTTTGGATTCAAATATATTTCCGGTGAAATCTCGATATCAAATTTTTGGGTGGAATACAATACTTCCTCTACTTTACTATACATAGTAAAGGAGGTAAAAATACACTGGATGGCCAGATAAGAGGACAGGCAAAGGCTGAGAAATGAAGAATAATTGGTGAAAGTTGGAAGTAAAGATACGAAAAATGCAATCAAGTATGTGAAACCAGAATTGAAGAAAACATTCGCTTACTTGAAAGGAGGATATGATATGTAATTTTGCTGTGTGTTGTGTGAATTTTTTTAACATTATTACCCACAATGATTTTAAAAGTACCAGTAGTGCTTTCATTGTATATAAATACATACCTATTAAACTCGGCAGAATTGGTCAGTATCATTTATTTTTGTGGTACTTGTGCATCAAAATTATAAATTTTTAAAATAATTTTGTATCTAATATATTTTTACCTTAGCAATTTGTTTCAAAAATGCATTTCAGAATATCCTTTGTACAACTCCCTGGATACCTATTGTCATGTTCATATCTAATTAATATATTTTCTATACTGAAAGTTTTATTTTATTATTTGACATAGCATTCTTATTCTATCCACTTTACTGTCCAACATACTGTATTTTCCATTTGAATATTGGTCTAGTAATGTTGTTTAAAGGTACGTGTTGAATGGCTAATAGTGTTAAAAAGGGTGCACATACAAAACTGTGGTCAGGGAAGTTAGGTTCACATTTTTGCTGGGAATCCCGAAGCAGCAATGAGGTTAGGTGATGAATTTTGCAATTTGTACAGAAATGAACTTGTATGTAAAATATTCAAACCACCACTAAGGAAATTTTTGCAAATAATGCACTGAGTAATCTAATGTCACAAACATGGACACCAGCTAAGGATACAGGCAGAAACCTGCAAAACATGTACTGCATAAAATTATGGTCAGTGTGACCATATGAGTGTTAATTTGTCTCCATCCTTGTTTAAATATGAGTTTAGCAAATCCATTGCTCATTTTGCCACCCCATAACATTTTCTTGTTCCAGAAGATATTTATTCATGTATCACATGCATGAAAGTTAGATGCACCCAATTTTTCAAGTTGCACTCCCTCAAAAAAAAAAAAAAAAAGTGAAGTATATGCATTACAAACAAACTCATATATATATACAAACTCAATACTTACTGTTTACAAATGCATAACAAAGGAATTGTTCTCAATTGTTACGTGTTGTAGTATCAGCAAGTAGAATGTTCCATGCAAGCCGGCGACCTAAGACAAACAATATATTCACCTCTTAGAATATTGCATTGTGGTTAATGTTCCTAATATCTAACTAATTTGCTCATATTTTTATGCTTCATCATACCTATCTAGGTAACTAATCGTATTTATCACTGCTGGACTCCCATGTGGAACTTGGCTCATTGCTATTGATTTTCCAAGAGTGGTTGTCCTCCATTGCATCCATTTTATTGGATATATAGCACTTCTTTAATGACCTCTTGATGAGACTGGCTGAATATTGGTCCCATGCAACTTCTACCCAGTTCCATACCAAAGACAATTAAGGTCTTTGAGTTTTCCTAATGGGCATTAACTTATGGTTGTTGCTTGCCATCCATTCTGTATAGCCTTTTCAGATGAGCCTTAAATGGGCAGTTTATGCAAATATTCTTTGGCTATACGGTCCGAAATGACCTACTTGTCAACGGGCCTTTACACTCCACTCGCTCACTCACTCACTAACTCACTCACTCCTTTGGCTGTAGCAGTGAAATCATTCTAATAGAAATCACAACCAGGTCTGAATTTCCTGCACTTAATCTTCTTTTCACATCTGTTTGATGCTTCCAAAAGCTGTCCAATATTAGCATATGTATCTGGCATGATAGAAATGCTCCAGGACGTTGCTCACGTAGGGTTCTAATCCAGTTAACAAGTAGCTTATTGTGCATCCACCCTTTCTCCTAGCCTGCCTTGGTAGCATGATGGTTAGCGTGTCTGCCTGATGTTTAAGAGGTCGCGAGTTCGAATCTCGCTTAGGGTAAGTTATCCAGGTAAGGTTTTTTTCCGAGGTTTTCCCTTATCCTGAGAAGACAAATGTTGGGTAACTTAAAGCTCCATGGACCTCGGGCTCATTTGAGCATCATTTCATCCGTTTCATTCATTCACTGCCCGATATGACATTACGTTGGAGGATGTTAGTATATATATATAAAAGCAAAAACAAAAAAGACACCCTTTCTCCAGAGCTCTCACCAGGATTCCAGGAGAAAAATTTTCTTCCTTTGGAATGGTTTTCCGCTTAAATATTACAAATGGCAGAGGTTTCCTGCCCTCAGCAAGCAGTCAACATAATGGAGCATTGTGTTTTGCAACAAGCTGTACATATTGCCTCAGTCTTCCTCCAATTGTAGTATCATATGGCATCTCAAAATAAACATGCATTTCATTGGCATATCCTATTTGCAAAATCAAATATTCATGCTGCTTATGAAGGTGTATAACATGTCTTTAAAAGGCCAGAAGTTTGTCTTGGTATACTTCAGGTGTGGTATGCCTCCAAGTTGAAAACTTGCTCTGTACAACAAAGCTTAGAATCCAACCCATGCTTGCATTGAAATTCTGTGCAATGCAAATCTCTTGCACAATATTCATTGCTTGAAGTTGGTACATTTCAGTGATAGTATAACCGAACTGTTGTCTGGAACTTACGAAGGACCTAGGTCTTTCTTTCACTTCTGAATACTTGGCTGGCAATCCTCGGAAAGACTGTCTATTGTGGTTGGTTGCTTGCAACTTATACCTTTTTCTCCAATGCCTTACACAGGATTTTGGAACATTGAATTCTTTTTGTGCAGGAGTGAACACAATCTTATAGTACACTTTTTTAAGTCTGCTGAAGTGTGAATATGAATACTGGTCACAAAGAATGAATGATATCTAAATCGGAACTACCACATACTCTGGAGACCACCTTGAGATGAAACAAAGGCTGATGATATCACTAACTCTGTTACTCTTTGTGTGCTTGTGTACTAGAAATACACATACAGGACTACATAAGCCTAAAGCAGTGCCTCCAAAATAACAAATTCAACACACACCCGAATTTAAAAACATAATAAAAAGAAGATGCATGTGGTACGCAAGTAATTCCAGTATATAAGGTACAAATTCTGTGTATTGTTTAATCTCTAGGTTTTTTTTAAGTGTATAAAAATTGATAACCGAATATGAGAAGAATTTGTTCATGGGGTATCATCTTCACTGATGTATCTTGTAAGTGAAATTTTCAATAGAAACATA
Source organism: Tenodera sinensis (assembly GCA_030765045.1). NCBI lineage: Eukaryota > Metazoa > Arthropoda > Insecta > Mantodea > Mantidae > Tenodera > Tenodera sinensis. Next base: position 157,282,958 of record CM060962.1, read on the forward strand.
TAATAATATGCTCCCCTTTCTTGATATAAAAATTAAAGTAAGTTTTGGCACCCATAGAAAAGACACACACGCACACAGTCAGTGAGAGCTAACCTGGCACTTGACATCTGCCTGATTCACTCACCTGTGAACGAGGATAGCCTATGTTGTCCAATTGTATTACAAACACATTGTTCGATTACTCAATTGGACAAGATAGGGCTAGCCTCGTTCACAGATGAGTGAATCAGCTAGCTGTCAAGTGCCAGGTTAGGCCTTGCCAACTGTACATTAAGAATGATGACTGCAATCTAAGGAGAACACAAATACATAAGAATAAGCAGCCTGACCTTCAGATTAGTTAACATTCCTATGAACACAAAAGAATACAATAAAAGGTACTATAAGATATTGGAAACAGTATAGAAAATGGCTTCACCAAAGAAATTATAGAGAAGATAAAGAAATTCGAAAAGAAGAAAAATGAAGGAAATCGCCACACGAAGCACTATAAAAGAAGCAACAAAGTTTTAAAAAATTCACGCTCCATCCATCAGTTTTTCAGAAATTTGCTAAAATATTCAGAGAACTTGGCATAAAGCTAGTTCCCGTTAACAAGCATTGTGTAGATAAGATGCCCAGGTGTAACACAGACAAAAAAGGTAAAGGGTATACACAGAGGTGGGCACCTCACGCACTGCAGCCTACGCAGATCTATTTTGGCTAACACCCCCAGGAGGCAGGTATGAAGTGAGGGAACGGCAGGGTGCCACAAGGTTGCAGCTAGATGGGCCACACAGACACGTGGAAGTTCCTAATAAGTGATAAGATCTCATCAGCCCAGCTGCCAGGCCCTGCCGAGTGACTACCACACCGTGAGTCCAGTGTCCCACAAGTGTCCTCTCCCCACATCCCCACACTCCTCTGATGGAGTACAGTGGCTGCCCAAGCGCACCTAGTGCGAAGAACAGCAGTTACCCTGTGCAAACATTTATGCCATCTGCCCGGCCCCGCCAACACCACTTGCCTGAAAGTACATCTGAAAGCTAAGGAAATGGAATGAAGGGAAAGGGAAAATCTGATATTTATGAAATTTGATGTAAAAATTGCAAAAAAGTATACAAATGGAAGACAAAGAGTAACATTGATATATTTACGAGGGCCACTATTTATATTTTGAGCCTAATCATTTAAAGAAAAACAAAAAAAAAAAAAAAAAAAAAAAAAAAAACTATTTTGTCATTGAAAACTGCTTTATTGTTTTTCAAAATATTCGCCTTTATGATGAAAACACTTTTGCATTCATTTGAACCATTTGTCATAGCATGTTTCCCAATCTGCTTGAGACACCTCCAAAACATGGTTTTTGAATGCATCAATGGCTTCTTCTACCAATAAAAACCATTGTTCACACATTTTATTCTTGACGTTCAGGAACAAAAAGAAGCCATTGGGTGTCAAATCAAGACTGTATGGCAGCTGAGCTATCAGTTCAATTTTTTGAGTGTTCAAATAGTCGGTTTTTAGAGATTTGTGAGCACTTGCATTGTATTGATGAACAATCTGACAGTGCTTGTTTATTTTCCTTATTTAACTGGACTTACAAGCAAATGTTGGTATACTATTCAGAATTGACTGTTTTGCATTTCTCTAAAGACACTGACACATGACCAGTTTTTATGAAAAACAGGTGATCATTTGTTTCGAAGTGCTTCAAGTACGAACAACTTTTGTTGGATTGGTTCACCTTGAAATACCCATACAGTTGACTGCTGCTTACATTCTGACTCATGCACATAGATCCACTATTCGTTATCGTTTACGATCTTGTATATCTCTTTTAAAGTACTGCCGTTGCATTTCTTGACCATTTGTGTACACCAATCGACATAAACAGCTTTTTGAGATTATGACAAATTATGTAGGATCCTACGAGAGCAAACATTTTTCACGGGCAAATGTTTGTGTAATATTTTATATATGCTGGTGGAAGTAATCCATAGGGTTGTCTCTGTCTCACAGTATGTCACATGATATTGCATTATCAGCTTTTGCACAGCATCAATGTTTTCTGGCCCAAGAACCAACGTTGGACAACCTTCACGAATTTCATCTTTGAGTGAACGGTGGCCATGATTAAACTTGTTATACCGGCGCTTCACAGTAGCAAAGGATGAAGCTTTATTATCAAATGTTGAAGTAAGTGAATTGATGCACTCTTGTCTTGATAATCTACATCAAAAGTCTTAATAAATCGCTGCCTGAAAATTTTCACAAGTTATTTCCATGTTTTTGAATAAACACAAATTTCAAGTCACTGTAAACAACATAAATAGTGGCCTTGACAAAATATCTGAAGTAGATCATGGTAGAAAACGGACTTCCCAGTGGAAGTGCCAGATGGCACCTATAACAATCAGTGTTACCAAGGCTCAAAATATAAATAATGGCCCTCATAAAGAACATATGTAAAATATGTTGTTGTTAGCTAATGCTGGATTTATCACAATGAAGTCATTAATCCTATATAAACCAAGGGAAAAATGAGGTGTTGCTGAGCAGTTTTGGTCCACATATCATCTGCTGAAAGAAAAGCCTAAGCTTTTAAAGGCCCTCAGAAAACCAGCAGAACTATCCGTCTGGGAAAAATTATTCATACACAAAAATAAACATGTGTTAAACTTTGTTTCGTATGAAAGGTATCTCATTGTACAGTAGATCCAGCCAAAATGCCATCTACTGGTCACAGGAGGAAGTGTGGCGGTGAACCATGGCTGAGGATGGAGACAAGACTCCAAAACACGTTCCAGTAAGTTCTGGTATAGAAAGTGAAGCTAGTCTAAAAACTCCAAGTTTTACATTTAAAGGAAAATACCTTCATTGTGTTTTTCCTAAATATATAAAATTTATAAAAACATACCCGTGAGTATCATATCATATGAGACAGGATATTGTAAGACCCCAAAAGAAAATCATTTATGTGAATATTTGTTAAGAGTGTAATTTGATTTTGGTGTTGGTATGAGTTGGTGAAATGACGAAAACGTGTTACTAATGTTCATTGTTACAAACAATTAAGTTTGTTTAAAGACGTCATAAATATTTCCATATTTAATTTTAATATATATGTATAAATAAAAGAATTATATGTGTTCAATATTGAAAGCGAAGGGAGAATGGCTAAGGATCGCTTCCCAAACAATGCGGGAACTATTTGATGAACGCATCCGCGGATGTACACATGGCAGTCGGAATCCTAGACTCGCAACCAAAAGAATGTGATAATAGCGTCCGTGCCTTTGGTATAGATGGACGCCTTTTTATGTGTGTGCGTCATAAAATAGTGAAAGTAAATTTACTAAGTGTTTAAAGACCGTTAATTTGAGTAAAATAAGTGAAACCTTAGCCAACTTTAATAAGTTAGTTAATACGAAGTGTGCAGTTAAATGAAAGGACGTAAAATAGACGAAGTGTAAAGTGATAGAAAACACATTTAGCAAAATATCGCTAAATTTTCAGACATTAAATCTCGGCGATGCTAGGGAAGTCGATCCACTGAAATAAAAGACTTACTACTATGATACGATTTAAATACTGTGAACAAGAAGGTGCGAATAAAATATTTCACTAAAGTTAACCCTGAGTGTATGTTCATTCCATCCAGTACCACGACCCGAGATAACGAAAGAGTCAAAAGCTCACCATCACCGTCGTTAATTATAAAAACAGCACCAAATGGCGCCCAACGTGGGGCACAAATTTCGGGTGGAATGAAAATCTATGGGAAATGAACTTACGTGAAATACCAAGTGACGCCAAATCTTCGCGCCAAAAAGGAAGAACACGCCATTAGACAATCCTTTGAGATTTACGACTTCGGAGACGTCACCAAATTGGAAACCAACGAAGGAAGTGCCTAGAAACGCCGAGAACGGATAATCCACGTGGGAAAACATCAGAGATCGTCTAACGAAGTCAACCGCCCAGGGGGTGCACGTAACGAGACCAATCAAGGAGAAAAAGTAGGACCAAAAAATTTTTATTTTTATATTAATTTCATTTTCATGTTACTGCGAAGTGGCAAAATAGTAGGACTTTTAAACCAAAGTGAACTAAATCAAAAAACGAGAATGTCGCGAAAAGAGAAAGAGGTAGGAACACGAATAGGGGAAGGGGCAGATAAGCCTAGTTATCAGATAGAACCAGAAAGTGAGGAAGAGGTAGCAATAGGAAAACACCAAAGGTTACTAATGATCATGTTTGAAAGACTAGAACAGAATATGAAGGAAATAGGTCAGAAAATGGAGGGAGTGAAACAGGGCATAGAACAAAGTTTAGGTCAGAGAATGGAACAAAGTAAGGTAGAATTAAAACAGGACATAGAACAAAGTTTAGGTCAGAAACTGGAGGAAGTGAGACAGGACTTAGAACAAAATAAAAAAGAAATAGGTCAGAAACTAGAACAGAATAAGGAAGAGATAGGTCAGAAAATGGAGGAAGTGAGACAGGACTTAGAGCAGAAAATAGAACTTAATAGGAAAGAATTAGAGCTAGATTTGGGAAAGAGAATAGAATTAGGAAGACAGGAGTGTAAAGAAAATATGAAAGTAATGGAGACTAATTTGAAATTAGTACATAAAAACATAAACGAGACAAAGGAAGCTTTAGAAGCTAGGATAGAAGTCATAGGAGATAGGATGGGAAAAATAGATTTGGAAATGAGAGAAAATAAGATTGTATTAGAAGGAGAAATTGGTAAATGTAGAGATGAAATAACAGAATGTAATGCAAGTGTAGACTGTAAGATTACAAATGTAAAAGTAGAAATAACTGAGGAATTAAGGAAAGAAATTGAGGCAGTGAAGAAAGGATTTATTAATGAAACTGTAGAACAAATTGTCATTCCTAAAATTAAGACTATGGCTGATGTAGTACAATCACAACAAGATGCTATGAATGATATGAAACAAAGTCACTTAGAAATAAAGAATGATTTAAAATCAATTTGTGAAGAAATGAGAAAAGGAAAAGAAAGTTTGGCTAATGTAAATGATGTTGTGAATGCACTACAAAGGCAAAATGGTGATTTAGATGTAAATGATGTACATGATGAAAGTTATTTGAATAATGTACAAAATGTTGACTCACCATATAGAGAAAGAGGTTCACAATTAAACAATGACACAACACACAACACATGCTACACCAACATCATACTACATGAAATCACACCACCTACATTTGACGAGGAGAAGGGAGATGATCCAAAACTCTTTGTTAAAGAGATGGAAAAGTATTTTAAAGTGAAAAGGATACCAAATGAGCTTAGGATGATGATAGTCAAGAAAAGCTTAAAAAAACAACGCATTAGAATGGCTAAGGTTAACACTAGCTGGTCATGAATCATATAGCTCATTCAGAAATCTATTCCTATCAAGGTATTGGGGCCCAGCTAAGCAAAACCAGACTAGGGTAGAGCTAGCGACAGGTAGATATGATCCTGTCAAAGGGTTATCGCTAGTCGATTATTTTATGAAAGTAGCCAACAAAGGGAAGCTATTAGACCCTAACGTGTCGGAAGCAGGGTTAATTACCAGCATAACAAGACATTTCCCAGACACAATGAGAACAGGGTTAATTGTTGCGAGGCCAGTAGATTTTGCAGACATGATAGAATTACTGATAGCCTTCGAAACGTAAAATGGTCGGCCTAATGAGCATAGACATAGGAACGGTCACCCAAACTCACCTATCTTAAACAGGAGCGCGACTACAAACAACCAGAATGAGGGAGAAGATAGAAATACTAGGAGCACCCATGACAGGGGGAGAGGGGCACACCATTTCCCACAACCGCACAATCATGGCGAAAGGATGGAGAACGCGAGACAGCGGTACCACGACACAATACCAAGGGGTGAATCGAGATACCGAACACATAGGTATGATCGGGGGAGACCAGGAGACCATACCCATCAAGTGAATCACATGCGATTCTGTAGGGAATACTTAAACAGCCAAAGGTCGTCATACAATAGGGGTTCACGCCAAAGGGGCAGAAGCCAATGGAACACCGGCAACATAAGACAACAGGAACAGGATGAAAATGTGCCGAATAGGACCGATGCTGCACAGAATACAGAAACAACAATCACCTCTAACATCCAGGAAAACTAAGTACAAGTCAACTTTGTGTCCCGGAAGTTGACCTGTGTGGCAGTAGGGGCAATATTGACCGACATTGCATATGTACCTTAAGGAGACAGGCAAGCGAAAGGAAGGAAATAACTAATCCACCAATGATTTGACTTAAAGTATGGGGTATCGAATTGCCAGCAATGATTGATACAGGAGCCAGCACATCAGTATGTGACGAACAGCTGTTCCAGGAATTAATAACAAAGAGAAATGCTGAATTCTTGCCTGTGTGTGGAGTATATTGCAACACAGCGATTGGCAAGAAAAAGGAACATGTTAATACCAGGTAAGGCTGGTAATAGAAATTGGGAGCTGGAAGTTTGATTTTATCGCCCTGGTAATACCTAGACTAACAGCTACCCTAATCATTGGCAGTGATTTGCTTAATCTTTGGAGGTCGGTGATCGATTATGACCTACATGAATTTGTCATCAAGGAGGGAATCTCGGAGTGCACGGCAAAGTTTCTGGAGGAGGAAGCATGCCAGGAGGAACCAGATCAGACAGGGATCCATCCGGATGAGCAGTTTTTTGTGGAGAACATCAATGTCCACGAGAATAGGTTGGTAGAGCTAAGGATAGGTAAGAAGAAAACAGGTTGGACGAGTGAGGAGAATACTAATGTTTGCAGCCATTGGATCTGCACAGAAGATGAATACGCCACCTTGAACAACTCCCAACCTGAACCACTATCAACTGATAAAGAAGAACCGGCGTCACAGCTAATCGACGAGAAGGTCCGGGGAGCACACGGCATCTCCGAAGAGGAAAGGAACCATCTTAGAAAGATATTAATTAAAAACAGGAAAGCTTTTAATAAAAAGCCAGGTACATGCAATAAGTATGTACATACTTTTAAAGTTAGAGATATCACCCCCTATTCGCATAAACCCAGGCCCATCCCCCAACTCCATCATGGAGGAAGCCGACCGAGTGATCCAGAAAATGTTAGCAGACGGAATCATAGAACCATCAGACTCATGTTATGTGAATCCAGTGGTATGGGTCCACAAGAAAGAAGGCAAATTGAGGATGACCATTGACGCAAGGAAAATAAATGTGCATACCTTGCCAGATCATTACAGGCCTGAGGGGGTAGACCAACTGATATCGAAATTGAAGGGAGGTCAACATTTTACCAGCCTTGACCTGACAGCATCGTTTTGGCAAATTCCTCTTCACCAAGACGTCAGGAAATATACCTGCTTCTTGCACAAAGGAAAAGTATATCAGTTTTTGAAGTGCACCTTTGGATTATCAACCAGTAGCAGTGCACTACTAAGGGCGCTTGACAAAGTTTTTGGGGATACTATTGAGACTTTTGTAACGCAATATGTTGACGATCTTTTAGTATACAGCAAGGATCCCAAGTCACACTTGCATCACATAGATTATGTGTTATCCAAGTTTCAGGAAAGCAACATGACTCTGAACTTGGAGAAGTGTGAATTCTTTGTTAAAGAGGCAGAATTTCTAGGCCACATCATTATGCCTGATCGTATACAACCTAATCCAGATAGAGTCAAGGCCATAGAGCGTATACCACCTCCACGTAACTTGAAACAGTTAAGAAGATTTCTGGGCATTCTACAGTACCAGTCAAAATTTGTGATTAACTATGCTAAGGAATTAGTACCCCTTAGGGAACTGTTGAGAAAGGACACTAAGTAGGAATGGAATGCCAAACACCAGGTAGCCTTTGAGAAACTCAAAGAACTTTTTAAACATAGTATTCTCCTGGAACGACCAGATCCAAAGTCACCTTTTCTAATATATACCGATGCTAGTGCGCACTCGTATGGAGCAATATTAGCACAAGAAGATGCAGATGGCAATAAACATGTAATTGCCACAGCTTCTAGATTTCTAACCAAGATAGAAGCCAATGCCTGTATAACGGAATTAGAGATAGGTGCAATCCATTTTGCGTTACAAAAGTTTAGGCAATATATCTACCACTATAAAATCATTATATCTACCACTATAAAATCATTATATATACTGACGACGTAAACCTGTCCTTCATCCAAAAATGCAAGCTAACCAACTCCAAAATCTCGAGGTACATTCACGAAATAACGTTGCATGACATAGAGGTCAGACATATCCGAGGCAAGGAGAACATCTTAAGTGACTTATTGTCCAGGTTAAAATCAGAAAGTCACATACCCGAGACGATATCTAATCCACACCATGAAATCAAAATTATGTAAATAAATAATAAGGAAAGCAACGAAATTTTACAAGACTTCAAAAACATGGCGAAGCTACAGCAAGAAGACCCTGAATTGAAGAGGCTGTTCGACAAGGCTCCAGAAATAGTACCAAAATTGGAAGCCAAGATAGGGAAATTTAGAAACATCTTGTTCAAATTACATTGACGCGACCTAAGGAAGTGGAAAATGATGGTACCAAATTCCTTACAGGACAGGGTTATTTTGGCATTCCATCACTCGATGCTTCACTCTGGTACTGAAAGAACAATGGTTGCAATTGAGGAAGTACTATACATCAAACATCTAGGCAAGAAAGTCAGGAAGTTAATTTCCTCATGTGACCTATGTCAGAAGGCCAAGCCAATCAATGTAAGATATATCGTTCCACAATCCATCTTAAGAGATGAAAAAAATGCATTAGTATGCATCGATGAACATGGCGAGCTACCAAGGGGGAAAGATGGAAACAGACATATCTTCGTCATGTTTGACGTTTTTACAAAATTTACTAAGATATATACATCAAAAGTAGGACTTGCCTGAACAAAATCATTAAAGATTATATTCCAAAATGTGGGAATATAAAAGTGATTCTTTCTGATAATGCAACAATGCATAGGAGTAAACTGTTCAAGGACACCTTACGAACATTGGGAATAAAGTTATATTACTCATCGGCGTATTATCCTCAACGAAATCCAACAGAAAGGACGGTGAGGGATATATCTGTATATTTCCGCCTACTTTGCCACAGAGACCACACTTTCTGGACGGAAAAATGCAGCTACATAGAGGAGGTGATCAATAATTCATTGAACCTCACGACCAAGTTCGCCCCAATCGAATTGATGACCAACACAAAACCTAAGCGATTGACAATTGACATCGACACTATGATGGCTGCTCAAAGGGAATTGACAGAAAAGGAAAAATGTCAATTGGCATTCAGGAGGTTGCAGCAAAAAGCAGAAAAAGGGAGAAACAAAGTAAAAAGGTTCATCAGGAAATGGTCCCCACAAGTTGGAGAAAAGGTGCTACTAAGAAGGCACAAAGCATCCAAGGCATCTGAAAAAAGATCTGGGAAAATGGAACTACTGTATACTGGACAGCTGGTCATAACAAAACAGCTGGGTGACCATACATATGAGCTACAGAATACAAATGGCAAGTTGGTAGGAAGATACCATAAAAACAAATTAAAACCATACAAAGAAAGGACCAAATAGTCTTTGCCAACAAACATGTAAGGCAGGAACAGTAGAGATGATGAAAAATAATAATTTTTAATGGGTTTCTTATAGAAAATTATATACAGGTTGGAAAATACAACAAGAAAGGAAATCAACATAGTCATTGGCTATAATGACCACTGAGAGCATTGTCAACAAGGACAGATGAGAATACTGATTGTCATTAGAGAAGTGAATTATAACGATGAAAAAATGTGTTTTTGACATAAGGATGTCAGGGACAAAAATAAAAAGGAATCAATTGTGATGACAAAGAGAAAATATTTTTGACACAAGGGTGTCAAGGGTGAATTGAGAAGGAAAATAATACAATTGCATAAAGTATAGAAGTTTTCTCTTATAGAGATAAAAGATAAAGAGGTGACAATTAGTGAAGTAGGAAAAACCATAGTCAGAAAAGCAATGCCCATGAATTAAGATGGATATAGCCAATGTTAAGCTTGAAGAAATGTCGAACTAAACAATAGTGAATAAGAACCCAATGTCATAGCAGTATCATTAGTAACATCAGAGTTTAAGAATTGACTCAACGACCTGCCTATACATAATAAGCTTGCAAGACAGAGGACAAAGAACTGAATAAAATTGCCATAAATATGATCATAATCATCAGCTCAAGATTAGTATCCTGTTTTTCTCTCCTCATAACAAGGAACATAAGTCAAAAGGCACACAATAAGCCATAATACACTTAAATAATATTTGTGTCAATGTCAAATATAAAAACTTAGGAATATTCTTGGTGTTGTATTGTGTGGTAACTGAATATGTAAAATTTATAAAGACATGCTGTGTCATGCCAAAACAAAAGACAAAAACATACAGCAAAGAAGACTATAAAGAAAAAAGGGTATTGTACAAAGTATTAAGTATTAGAGGAATAGAGAGAAGTATTGTATTATGTTTCAAGATTGTAAATGTAGGTGACAACTTGAAAAACAAAACAAGGGGCATGTGAGACAGGATATTGTAAGACCCCAAAAGAAAATCGTTTATGTGAATATTTGTTAAGAGTGTAATTTGCTTTTGGTGTTGGTATGAGTTGGTGAAATGACGAAAACGTGTTACTAATGTTCATTGTTACAAACAATTAAGTTTGTTTAAAGACGTCATAAATATTTCCATATTTAATTTTAATATATATGTATAAATAAAAGAATTATATGTGTTCAATATTGAAAGCGAAGGGAGAATGGCTAAGGATCGCTTCCCAAACAATGCGGGAACTATTTGATGAACGCATCCGCGGATGTACACATGGCAGTCAGAATCCTAGACTCGCAACCAAAAGAACTTGATAATAGCGTCCGTGCCTTTGGTATAGATGGACGCCTTTTTATGTGTGCGCGTCATAAAATAGTGAAAATAAATTTACTAAGTGTTTAAAGACCGTTAATTTGAGTAAAATAAGTGAAACATTAGCTAACTTTAATAAGTTAGTTAATATGAAGTGTGCAATTAAATGAAGGGACGTAAAATAGACGAAGTGTAAAGTGATAGAAAACACATTTAGCGAAATATCGCTAAATTTTCAGACATTAAATCTCGGTGATGCTAGGGAAGTCGATCCACTGAAATAAGACTTACTACTGTGATACGATTTAAATACTGTGAACAAGAAGGTGCGAATAAAATATTTCACTAAAGTTAACCCCGAGTGTTTGTTCATTCCATCCAGTACCACGACCTAAGATAACGAAAGAGTCAAAAGCTCATCACCATCACCGTCGTTAATTATAAAAACAGCACCGCATACATGAAGTTAAGTTCATTGACTTAAGTCTTGAAAGTGTTAATGTTGAATGTGTTTGGTTAACGAGTTTCTGTCAATGAAATTATGCTTTGGAAACTTATGATCAGTGCCTTTTCTGGTGAGTTTCAGTTAATTATAAGATATCTCTATTATATAAGCATGCAGAGATTAGTGTGGGAAACATTGTTGCATTATGTTAGAATTTGAGAAGAGGGGCCCAAAATATCTTGCTGGGGGAGGTGTCGGTTCTTGGTATGCCACTGATCAGTGGTTCAAAACCTACTCGTGATATTCAAGTTTGCAAGTCCAGTTCAGCTTTCTATATTTTTGTCATCTATTGCATCTGTTGTACTACCTGTCTGATGAATGAAGATGTGTAACATGGACAAGTCACATGTTTACATGGCCAGGGCACAGAAGTACTGTCACCTGAAAACTGAACTCTTTCATCATACAGGTAGTACAGCTCCTTATTTATTATATATGTTAATATTGACCTGTGTAATAAACAAAAACTCTCCCTTCAAAAACTTTTTTGTTGTACAGGAAGCATGGAAACACAATGATGGTGTAGGCAAAGACAAAATGGATAGAAGTACTTGTGAACGATGCAGAAGTTTGTCAGAGGAATTGGAAGCCCTTAAGGCAAAACCCATAAACAAAGTGAATGGTATGTAATGTTTCATCATAGTGAGCCTCTGTGTGGGTATTAATGGAATGCACAGGATTGATGTTTGCAACCACCTTCATAAATATTTGCTATTTTTTCTCCAGTAAGCTTGGATTCATTAGTAAATCCTTGAAGGTGATGCATTAACAGAGTATAGAGTATAACAAGGAACATTAAATTGTATTTAAAAAATCATAATCTTAAAAAGAAACCTGTGAGGGCAGAATATGTCACAGCATTCCCCCACTGTTCCTTGGAGTACTCACTGTTTTATTCTTAGAAACAAATTTGTAATGTAATTGGTGTGTTGTTGGTTTAGATATTTGGCAGACCTTTATTTTTTTTAAATTTCAGTATGTTCCATTACAGAAACAATTATTCGAACAATAAGCTTTGTAATTAATGTATAATAAATATATGTGGATTTATCATTTGTAGAAGAAGTTGTGTGAATGCATCAAATCAAATTTTTACCTTATACATATATTCTAATAGTTCTCAGCCTGGCCAAGAAAAAGCAAGATGTCAGAGAAATGTTCTCCCCCCCTGTCCCGTCCCCATCTCCAAACGTAGTCAATCACCTTGTAAATCAATACATTGGGCTGTATGATAAATCAAAGCACAGGATAACACGACAGGAAATAGCAAAGCAAAGCACATGCTTCCACATCACTATTTTGAACAGGAGATAGAAGTTCACACTATCTCAGGATTAGATAACCTTAGTGAAGGAAATCCTTTCAAAGCAGGATCTTCTTTGAAAATTAGAGGGCTGGTAAGTAGCAGACTCAGCTCTGTCCAGATCAGTCATGACTCAATTACTGGTTTGAATGCAACGTGAAAAATGTTATAAAACATGTAGGCATGAAGGATTTAAGTTCTTATACGGATTCGGTGGAAATTTGAATTTTGAATTTTCTTGGAGAACTGTATGAAATGAGGGGTGAAGCTCTTACATCTGAACAATGTTGGTGTTTTACAATATTTGTCTGATACAGAATTTCAGTCTGGCATAGCAGAGATGGGTATTCACTACAGTATTGTAAGTGAAACTCACTTATCTATAAAAAATTTATTGACAAAGCAGTGCTTAGATTCTTTTTCAACTGACACCTCAGGATATCGTAGCAGCAAAAACTGAATGGCTGGAAAAATACCTTTCCATTTATTGGTGTCTTCAACTGCACACATGTGAACATTCCTAAATTTGCAAGTCATGGAGACAAGTACATCAAAAGCCTAGCTACTAAGCTATCTACTGTGCAAAGGAGTGCTTCACTAGTATAGTAGCTGAATGGCCTTGTTTAGTTCATGACTCCAAAATATGGAAGAACTCTGCAGTTGTAAATGAAATGCTTTTGGGTGATATAGGCTACACCTTAGAACCCTGGTTGAAGACCCTCTACCAAATCCATTACAAGAAAATCAGTTTCAGCAGACTGTTAAAGTAGAAAGGGTTGTGATTGAACGTTGCTTTGGGCAACTGAAACGATGATTTCCAGGCCAATAATATGTTTGCAGAGTCGCTATTTCAAATGCTTCAACCATCATCATATCCTGCACAGTGTTGCATAATATAGCAAAATATCTGCAGGTTGACAATAATTTTACTACATTTTACCATACTATGATCAACACAGTGAACTGGGGAAAGTATACAAATGAAAAATGCAAAGCATCCTAATTAAAAGATTGGAGAAAGAAAGAAAAAAAGGAAGACCTTGCAACTATTATACAAACTTACAAACTCTAAAATACATTACATGATAATTCATTTTGTTTTGTTTATGTAAGTAACATCAAAAGCATATGCTATGGTGTTTATTTTTCATCTCTCATGATTATTTGATTATATTACAGTTTTATCTATGATAAACAAATTAACTTTCTTTCTAACAGTGTCTATTCTATTTGATTGCTTGCGTATATTACTTTATGGTCCCAATACACTCAACTGCTGTCTTTTTTTTTGTGTTTTGTACTGTTTGCTATCTTATTCTGTCTGTTTTATTTAGTTATCCTAATGTTCTTCCAAGTCTCCCTTTAGTTCCATTTTCTTCTTAGTCATTCTTACCCATTTCTCACGAAGCGGCATCAGGGAAGGTTTTCTCCAGGTGCTCCGGTTTCCCCCGCCATCTCATTCCACCGGTGCTCCATCTTCATTCCATGTGTCATCAGTGTCACCGCCTGCGGTGCCGTAGTAGTAAAAGCGGGCGTTAAACACTACAACAATAACAAACCCATTTCTCTTCAGCTCTACCTAAAGTTTCCTTCAGATTTTATACTTTTTTCTCCTTGTACAGTCAGAACCCTTCTGAGTAGTTCTTCCATTTTTGTTGTCATGTTTGTTCCCTTCATAGCTTTGTTTGACTACAGTATAATATACAGTGAAAATCCAGTTTTACTTCACACAAATTGGATCTTTTTCTATATCTTCAACATGACTTCTGCCTTTCAAGTGTCTGACTCCTATTCTTGCTCTAGTTTATCACAAATCTCTGGGTACTTTTCCCCACCTCAGACTGTTTTTATTTTCCTGTATAGTCTCCAGGAACTTTTCCTCTTATACTGCCAAAAATGTTGTTGTTTTCTAGTGCCTTGCATCTGGCAATGAAGCCATTAGCATTCGTGCTTTCCAATACTTTTGAACTGTAGTTTCTTCTGATCTTAATGCTTCACAGGTCTTCAAGTGGTCTTCGTTCATTTCTGTTGGATCGTTACACAGGACACATATTGGTGAAGCTGAGATACCTATTCTGTAGAGATGACTTGCTAAGCAGTCGTGATTTGTCAATAGTCGGAAGACTGCAACCGCTGTTTTCCTTGGTCTCTGGGGGATTATATCTGGGTTGGAAAGTAGTGTAATCCATTTTTTCTCTTTGGCATTTGTTTCTATTTCTTGTAGGTATGAATGAGAAAATTTTTTAATGATCAAGCGTTTTATTGAGGAATATAAGACATTGAATTTAGACTTTTGTTTTATTGTTGTGCCTTTCTTTGCAAGTGACTCCACAGTGTGCTGGAATCCATTGGAGATGAACAGTCTTATTAACTTTTTGGAGCTGTGTTAACATTTTGTAGCATTCTCTAATTTTTGTTGACTTCTTTGTAGTATTTGAACATATTCCCTGAATTGCAGCTTTAGAATCCGAAAGAATTACTGCCTTGTTAAATTTATTTAAGGGAAGATTTAATAATTGTCGGAGAGCAATGTGTATAGCCTCCATTTCTCCATCATAATTTGTTCTCTCTGCCAACAGAATGATAAAAGGAAAAATGTGAACATGTAACTCCAGCTCCAGTAAGGTTTTCCTTGTTGGAGGATCCATCAGTATATATGTGCAGCCATTCTTCTGTGGGATACCTAGTATTGATTGTTTCCAGAGCTAGAAGTTTTTGTATTTCTTTTGGTGTGTCTGATTTACTTGTTTCCTCTATTAATTCCAAATTGAAGGTAGGTTGCAATAATTCCAATGGATTTTCTCTTATAAGTAGATTTTCTCTGGTGTTAGGAATGTTCAATTTGGATTTAATCTGTGTTACCTTTTCTAGGAAACTACTATGAGTTTTAAGGATTGAAGGGGGGAGGTTCTCTTCTGTCCATTTAGAGTTTGGCAGTCGTAACATTTTCTCGTGTTGGAGCAATGCTTGTTCTTCTATTTTTGTTGTTATTGATGGGGTCCGTGTTAAGGCAAACATGGCATCAATAGGTGTGGATTTAACTGCTCCAGTGATTAGACGAAGAGCCTGATTTTGTATTTGTTCAAGTTTATTGATGTTAGCATTTGCTGCTGTTATTAAAGCTTCAGAACAGTACAAGAGGTTTGGTTTAACATACATTTTGTATGTTGTGTTAAGGACTCTCCTTGAGCAGCCCCATTTAGCACCAGCTAACCTTTTCAGGATTTGCAGTTTTTTTTCAACCTTTTCTGAGATGTTTGTTATATGTTTTTTCCAAGTTAGCTTTCTGTCGAAAGTGATGCCTAAGTATTTGGCATCATCAACTGCTTTGAGTGGTTTACTATTATAATTTATGTTAATATTAACTGGTTTGTATTTTAGTGTAAATAATTCATAATTTGTTTTTTCCACATTGATAGTCATGAGGTTTTTGGAGCTCCATTCATGTACTTTGTTTATGGCTGTTTCTATTCTGTCTTTAATTAATTCAGGTTTTTTTTGGAGAGCCTGAAGTCCAAATGACTACATCGTCAGCAAATAAAGCAATTTTGGTTTCTAAAGTTTTTATTATTGATGGAAGTTCATTTATATATATGTTAAAGAGTGTTGTGCTCATAACAGCACCTTGTGGAAGTCCTCTGTGTGTTTGTTTATATTTGGAAATGTATGTATTATATTTTGTGGCACAAAATCTTTGTGAAATAAACTGAGTTATCCATTTAAGCATGTTACTTTTCACACCTATTGATTGCAACTTCTCAATTAATTTGTTTCTCCAGACTGAGTCATATGCTGATTTAAAATCAATGAATACTGCTAAGGTATCCTCCTTTCTATTGAAAGCTTCCTTGATGTTTTAGCTTAGTAGGAGTACATTTTCAATTGTAGTATGGTTCTGTCTGAAGCCGGTCTGTGAACTATTAATTAAGTTGTAATATTCTAGGAACCAGTTAAGTCTAGATGCCACCATTCTTTCCATCACTTTTGCAATAACACTGGTCAAAGATATTGGTCTGAAACTATTAATATTGTTTGAAGGTTTGTTTTTCTTTAAAATCAGGATGATAATGGCTTTTTTCCAGTCAGAAGGTACAGTCATTCTCCAACACGTGTTATACAGTTTAAGTAGGATTTCTTTTCCTTTCCTGCCAAGGTGTTTAATAAACTCTGGGTGGATCTTGTCAGGTCCTGGAGATTTTTTGTTCTGTAATTGTTCTGTTGTTAAATCCAGTTCTGTTTCGTTAAAATCCTGAACAAAAATATCATTTCGTATACCTTTTGGCTTATTAGTTTCTGTGATAGTTTTTTGGATAGCCTTATCTTGTTTTTTATACGCTTGGGGTATTCTTTGTGACTGAGCATAAAACTTGTTAAGGGATTCTGATATTTCCCTATCTGTAGTTAAGCTTTTGTTATTATGTTTTAATGGTTCAGTTGTATTTTTTGATAATTTTGTTTTATTAAGGAATTTGTATATTTTATTTCCATCTTTCCTATAGTTCATATGTTCTAAAATCACAAATTTTTTTATTCATTTCATCTGTTGACTTGAACTCTGATTCTAACAGTATATTACACTTCCCTTCTATCTCATTTTGGAAACTGGACCAATCTGCTTTTTTAAAATTCCAAGAAGTTTTAATTTTTGGTCTATTACTTTTATTTATTAGACCTCTTATGGAGTTTATGGTGATTCTGTGGCCTGAACCTGGGTCTTCTATTATTTCTCTTTTTGTATGTCAATTATGTCAGATGACACCATCAGAAGATCAGGATTTGTACCTGAACCATTATAATGAAGGTAAGTGGGTGGATCATTTGGATTAAATATTAATTCCATTGTTGATGAGTTTAATAGGTCTTCTATGACTCTTCCTGCTGAATTTATATCTCTGTAGCCCCACCTAGGGGAGTGTGCATTAAATTCACCTATTAAAATACTTTTGGGTTCTATGGGAATAGAATTTAGATCTAGTGTATTGTCTGGAGGATTGTAGATACTGTAAATTCTATAGTGGTAGTTACTTTTCCATACTTCAATTTTAACTATTTCTGATTTATCTTGTTCCTCCATTGTTTTTTGGATTTGGATAGTAGCTTTCATATTTCTTTTAATTCCTGTAAGAATACCACTTGCTATTTGACGAGCCTTTGGAAGTATATGTGTAGTGTACTGATCCATTTCAAAGTATATTTCCTGTTCTTCTGATATATTGGCTTCTTGTACTGTGAAGACATCTATATCTTGGTCTTTTAATATTTTCATTAGCTCTTGTTTTTTAGGCTGAGACATGCCTCCTGCATTCCATTGTAGAATTCTTAAAGTATTGGAATTGTTGTGATGAAATTTGCCTAAAGATGTCCCCACCCGGAGATCCGATTGGGGGACAGTTTTACCTCCGGAATGTTTATCTTTAGAACTCATATTCATGTATGTGGCTTTCATGTAACTGTTTTCTTAACGGGTACCAGTTTTACAATGTGGCAGTTACATCACCCGACTTAAACCCCCATTTTGCAAGGGGGACCACACCTATCGTTGGTCAACAACGACCTAGCCGGGAGGACTAAATAGGTGGTATTTAGATCCACCGACCTTCCCTTCATGTGCCTCTGAGGGACACTGTTGTGCTGTGATAGGCCAGCACATATGTAAATGACATTTCCTCCATTTTAGATTAAACAGTTATACCGCTGTGATTTGGTTCCCAGAGCCTCATCTGTTAAAAGCAGGGTGTACCACGGGCAGGATGAGGATGGGAATTGGGTAGGAGAGGCTATAGGAGGCGCATCACTATCCCTTACTACCCCACTGCCAAAAATGTCTTGTTTATCAATATCTTCTAGCCTTAATTCTACTTTCCAGAAACTTCTTATATGATATTCTCTGTTTATCCTTGAATCTCGCATACCTATCTCTTTGATAATTTCCTGCAGTTTTGAAGATCATGACCCTTTCCACTTACGATCCTTTTGTATATGTAAACATTTTTTGATATCACCATCTTCCAAATTGGAGATTCTACATAGATATTTCTTAGCTCTTGTGATAATTTTGATCTCGGTGGAATACCTACCAAGCTCTAGCTGTGGTGCCCCATTCGGTGATGCTATTGATAAATCTAATATTAATTTGCAAAAGGATCTGTTTATTTTGTTCATCTCTTTCCAAGCATCTTCTACTCCCCATATCTCTGCCGCATATAACAGTTTATTTTCTACTGTGGTTGTATAAATCATTTCAAGCCATTTGATTATCTCCAGCGATTTTCTTAAACAAGATCATATAATCCACTGATATAACAAATATGTAGAAACTATAGACTTCACTTATCTTTTATATATGGTGCAAGTTGTTGAATAATTAATCACCAATTTGGGTTTCACCAGACTTAAGTCGGTAACTAATTATTCAACAACATGTGCCATATATAAAAGATAAGTGAAGCTATCAGTTTCTATATATTTGTTATATTAGTCTATTTAATTTGCTTCAATGTTAATAGCTTCAGTTTTTTCATTGAAGATCTTATAATATTCATGGCTCTTTCACATTTTGCTATAGACATTGTTTTCTCTTTGCTCCAACTTCCATTGGAAGTTAATCTTATCCCTCAATATAGCTTGTCTCATCCTTAGATGACAGTATGGAGTTAAAGGGGATATATCTGTCTCCATCTAGTGCATACAAATTGCTGTTAGCTCTGTCCTTTTCTGCTCTCGTGCTGTTGTCAGGTTTCTAATAGCATGGTGTAAATATTCATTTGTTATAAATTTCAGCTTTGAACACATTATTCTATGCAAAATATTTTTCTTTGTCAGGTTATATCCTTTTAGAGTCATTATACATTTCTATGGGCCAAAATGTTTACATAAAATGTTATTTTTAATAAAAGTCTGATACTTGCTGTTTCTATACTCATCACAAACTAATAGACTAACTGCTAGAGCATGTTAATATTTTTTGCTTAGCTAGAGTAAACTGTGGTTATGTTTACTTAGTCAAGTGTTAAAATTTTGTAAATTAAATGTTTTCGGAAAATTTTATATCTGTGCACTGCAAAAGTTATGCAATGGGAAACTTTTATTATTGAGTATACATCAGGGACCAAGCAAGAGCAAATGTTAAGGAAGGTTAGAGACAGTTTTTAAAATAAACCAGAAGCTTGTAGCCTTTTTCTTTTATCATGTAAAGGCAAACAAAGGGTATATACCTATTCAACTAAATGCCGTCAACAGAAGGCAGCAGTAAAAGTTAACATCAGTTCGTAAATAAGCATATGTGTTTATACTTTGTGGAACCTGCAAAGTGTTATTACGTTATTTATTTAACATTTTCTGTAAATATTTATAGTTATGGAGGGGCAAGCTCGGAAGGGACAATATATTGGTAAATTAAGAAGTAAGCAATGCCAAATAATTATGAATCTGTTGCATTATTTTCAAAAATGAGTATTAATAAGGCAGTAAAAGAAACAGCTAAAGCTATCGGGTGTTCAGAAGGAGTAGTATATAGGATTAAAAAGAAACTAATGAAAGGACCTCTAAGAATGACACGAAAAAGAAAGCAAAAAGGGCGGGACAAAAAACACCTAAGGTAATGCAATATGATGGAGTAGTGCATATAGTGGAATAGTGGAGTGAGGCGAATTGTTCATTCTTTACTGTTTGAAAATGTTTCACCCATGTTGAATATAACTTTGTCATGGTGTCATCACGGTGATGATAACCTACCAAATTTCTCGAGGGCTGCTCTGCATTGGTTCTTATATGGTTTGGGGTTTGAATATAAAAGAAGGCATACATATATTACATGTTCCAACGTTGCGCCCCATTTAACGTGTACTGTCTTCTAAGAGTGAGACGCGCTTTAGTCAAAATTCCTTACTACCTCTGCATCTCTTCTATTTAACTGCCATTTCTCATCTGTGCTTAATTTATTTTCCTTTTAAAAACCATGATCCTTGATTTATTTTCAGTCCCCATTTTTTACAAAAATTATTTTCTGCCTTGATTGCCCCCTCCTCCCTTTGCAAGATATATGCAATTACTAAGCCATCTGCTATTGATAACTGGTGAGTGGATCTTGTATTTTTTTATCTTCTCTAAGATGTCGTCAAGATAAAGGTTGAATAACACTGGACTAAGTTTACATCCCTGCCTTACTCCTGTGTTACTCTCAGTGCATTCAGTTTCTTTTTTGCCTGGAAGTTTTTTCCTGGTATGTACCGTATTTTATCGCATAAGGCCCCCCTCGCATATTTCCCTCCCCTATGATTTTTCATCACTAAAAATTATTTACCTATTAAACATCGCATAATTCCCTCTCCTGGTTCGTTCTTATTGGAGCGGCCTTCAAATGACTTGATAATGGACAACAATCGACGCAGCAGTGCCTGTCATGGACAACAATGGACGCAGTGCTTGACACAAAAATACTCATGTTGCCATTGTCACAACGTATCGTAAAATTGAAATGTGAAGTTGCAGACGTGTTTCTAAGTCAGTTTATTACAAGCCGTCATATTGTTAAGAAGAGTTTTAAAAAAACTGGTGTTTCTTGTGCCATTAATGGTTCTGACGACATGTTGTGGAATAGTGAACATGAAGATGTGTTATCTGAGCCAGATATAAATAAAAATAGTGATGATAGTGACGAAAGTGAGACTGCAGAATAGTCAGAAAAGAAACAATGAAACAGTACATTGTAGGCCCAATGAAACCGTGGTATGTAACCAGTTCATTCACAAATTACTGTGTACCTATATAACTTTTACATAATACTACATGGTTTCCCTTCCTTTCTGAATTCCTAGAAGCACCACTCGCATAATTCCCTCCCCAGTGTTTTCAAGAAAAAAAGGGGGGGAATTACGTGATAAAATACGGTATATCTCTGAATGCATTACTTACCTCTTTGCTTTTTAATTTTATCCATAATGCTTCGCTATTTATAGTATAGTACCTGGGCAACCAAGCTTCACTTGTCTTTTCTTTTCTTTTCTTTTCCATTTTTTTTAATCATGTTTTTTTTTTTTTTAGGGGGGCAGGAGAAGATACTCATTTAGATAAATTTGAAAAGCAAAATGTTAACTAATATAAATTTTCATCCTAATTATTGGAGCCGTTTCTGTGATGAGACCTTTAATATCCTGGCTTGTTTGTTGAAATTGGCCCATTAACAGAGAAATTATGGCCAAAATAAGGTTTTGACTAATTGTGACTGTTATGCGTAAAATCACTTTTTTTCAGGAATTACACCTATATAGATAAACTTAAAAAGCAAAACCCTATCTGAATACAAAGTTTGATCGAAATCGTTAGAGCCATTTCCAAGTTGCGCCGAATATATATACCATCAGCTTAGGCGACTTCGGATGCTATTTTGCATTTCTTTTCATTTTATTTAAGTGTGTGAATGGGATCAGGGTTACTCCATGTAGGATAACATATGTTATGGTCTTGGTGAATGGTATGACATATACTGACTTTTGTATATAGTGTATTTAAGGTTTTTTAAAAATATTAATAGTGTGCGATGTCGCCCTGTATAGTGGGGTGACTTCGGACGCACATATTATTCTTACAATATCCGAAGATCATCGTCCTAATGTGTTTTTTTGGATACTTATTTTAGTTTTAAAAAATATTTTCAGGTTCTGTTTTAATGTATAATAGTTTGCAATAGTATAAACACAAAATGTTCTACAGTACATTGAATTCAGTAAGAATAGAAAAAAGACACTATTCATTAGATCTAATTACATCAATAAATAAGTCAGCATATTTTAAGTGAATAAAAGCTTAAAAAGTTAGTGAAATAACACAGTAACATATCTGATACAGTTTATTACAGTACGTCATGTGGAAATACAAATTTTCCCTTCTCTTCCTTTGGCGCCAGCAGCAATTTTATTATTGGATCTTCTTTAGAGATGGTGTCCTCACCAGGAACTTCAGGAAACAAATACACTTTTGCTGTTGTTGTGTGGGTGCAAAAACTTCACATCAACATTTTAAGCACCGACATTTGTTGCAACACCAACATTCTGCCTTACACGAGTCTTCTTTCCAACACTGTACTCAAAGCTAGCCACCAAAAATGAGTCCTTCTGTAACGTCAGAGTATTATCACTTTCATCTTCACTGCTGTTACTGCTGCTGCTAGTTGAAACATTGCTCTGGTTTTTTCCGTCCAAGTGGCATTCCAGAACTGACTGCCCTGGTGCCATTTTGAGCTTCTTCAGCCTAACAACTTTGGGCTTCTTGTAGCGAGTTTCCTTCAGAATTTGTTCGAAACTACTCTGCCATGAAGTCAAATCATTTGTTTCTTCTCTGTCTGGAAGTTTGTCCAACACATGCATTGGATCAAATGGAATGAGTCCATTTGCTCGAAAACTACTCTTAATATTATCAACTTTTCTGGCTTTGGTTTTTTCCAGCATCTGCATTAACAGGAATGGAAATGCATCCTTGGATATTGGACTACGAGTGCTCTTCTTCCAGTCACTCATCACCTCACACCAAGCTATCTTCACAGGTCTGAAGAAACTGACATCCAAGGGCTGGAGAAGATGAGTGCTGTTTGGAGGCAACAAGATAAAATGGATGTCAAATTTTTCACATTCTTTTACCACTTTCACAGAAATATGGCTACTTAGGTTGTCTCCAATTAGAATCCTTTGACCAGGCCTCTTCTTTAAATATGGTAATGCTATGGTCAAAAACCAATCCTTGAAAATAGCCATATCAAACCATCCACTTCCATTATGATTAAACCTTGTCCCGGGTGGTACGCCCTCTTTCGAAGTGTCCCAAGGATGTTCTGCTTTATAGAGGACATAAGGCAGAAGAAGATGCCCATCACCAGAAGCAGCCATCATAACAGAAATGCTGGTTTTTGAAGAATCTATGAGTTCAGCATGCTTTACAGCTCTTCTTATGACTGTGTTTCCTTCCAGGATTGTCATTGAAATTAGTTTCGTCATAATTGACAATGTTAGAATTAGGCACATTTTCTATAATTGGACCAATGTTGTTGAAATATTCTTGTACTGATTGTTTGGACACTTCAGCGCGAGCTCTTTTTATATTCTCACTTAGTCTAACAGACAGCATTGCAGAATGCCTCTATAAGAAGGATGCAGCCCAGTCTACTCATGGAAAGTTATTCTTGAAGCACCGTATTATTCTATCAGATCTGTCTAGATACCCCTTTACCAGGTATCTTATGTCTGTTGATGTAAAGGGAAATCCCCAGCGAGCAGCAGTCAATATTCCTTCAAGTTTTTTCATCTTCGTTTAGCACAGGCTGACCTCCCATTAGTTTTACATGCTTCTTATTAACCTTAGTTTCAAGAGTGGACCGCGATATATCATAATATTCTGCTGCTTTTCTGTAAGACATACCTGATTTTACAGCTTTCATAGCCTTTTCTAAATTTTCTATATCGTAATTACAGTGCACTGGAGCTCCAAGCTTCCTCTTATAACGACCCACGATTGTGCGAAATCAACCCTCAAATGAATGGTTTCTAATAAAAGTCGATATATGCTCAACAATGGAAGAAATATTATGTTAGTTAATACATTGTTGTGTGACAGACCAGTTAAAAGAACAGATGTTGAAGAAAAAAAATTTTAAAGTTATTCATTTCAATTCTAGGAATGAAAGTACATGTGATCAACAATAGTTTGGAAATAGGTGGCATACTTCAAAGCTCTACAAATGTAATAACACTGCACAGAAACAAACAATAGATATTCAGAAAATGTAAAACAAAGCTTAAGGTTTCACATTTAAAAATTGCCGCTCAGCTACAATTGTTTTTAAATGTTGTTGTTGCTTTTAATTTAGTTATGATACACATTGTCCGAAAACAGACCATATGTCTGAAATCATCCAGTTTGACGGTATATACTTACATACAAGAATTACTCATTTAAAGTCGGTCTGGGTGGCTCAGTTGGTTAGACGCTGGCCTACTGATCCCAAGGTCGTGGGTTCAAATCCGGCCCAGACCGATGGTTTTTAAGTGTGCTTAAAAACGACAGCTCCATGTCAGTAGATTTACTGGCCTGTTAAAGAACTCCTGCGGGACAAAATTCCGGCACACCGGCGACGCTGATGTGATCCTGGCAATTGACAGCGTCGTTAAAGAACAAAATAATTTAATAATTGCTCATTTAAATATATAAGATAATACTTTTCCTAAATAAATAAATGTCACACTGTTCCCCTTTTATTACTCAAGTATTTGTCCACAATTGTCTTTATCATAAAGATACTATTTGTTGTTCTCCTATATGCCCTGAAACCTGCTTGGAAGTCTGATAATTCCTTCTCCTTCACCACTCAATTCTGTAACCTATTAGCTAGGATGCCTGTAAAGATCTTGCCTAAACCCGAGAGTAAATATATCCTCCTGTGGTTAGCTAGATTATTCTTTTCAGCCTTTCCCATGTATATCTTCCAATTCTTGGGTACCTTTCTTGTTTCCCATATTTTGTTCAACAGGTTTATCTTTATTTCCCTCTTATTATTATTGGTCTTAATTGTAAAGATATTATTCATTGTTCTCCTACCTGCTCTGAAACCTGCTTGGAAGTCTGATAATTTCTTCTCCTTCCCCATCCAACTCTGTAACCTATTAGGTAGGATTCCAGTAAAGATCTTACCTAAAACAGTAAACCTATCCTCCTGCTGTTAGCTGGATTGTTCTTTTCACCCTTTCCCTTATACTATATTGGTATTATCATATTTATTTTCCAACTCTTGGGTATTTTCCTTGTTTTCCATATTTTGTTCAAGAGGTTTATCATTATTTTTCGCCTAGTTTCATGTTTTGCCCACATCTTCCAAAATCCCCCTGCTTTGTTAGCTTCTAACCTCTTAATTTGTTCACAAAGTTCTATATCAATAATTTCCCTATCTAATTCATCAATAACTTGATGGCCCCCATGTAAAAGCAGTTCTACTCCTGTTATGTTGTCTTGATCAAACAATGACTTAGTTTGCACTCCACTTTTCTGGATTTATTGTCTTAACTTCCCTTGGCCCATTTTTGTATAGATCTTTTACTATTGACCATATTATCTCTGTATCATATTTTACCACTTCATTTAACATTTGACTCTTTTGTATCCCATTCTTGCTTTTCTTTTCCCTCAACAGGACACCTGTGTGCTCATCTAAGAGTTAAAGTTTTCCCTCTTCTTTTTCCCCTGATTGTCTCCAGTTTTACAACTCTTACGTCATTCTTTTCTTTGTTATTAGGTAATCTTTGTCAAACCATTTGCTTTTACTGTCATAAATCCTAGCTTTCATAATACCACTTGCCCATTTTTCACTAAATTGTAAGGGTTCTATAGCTTGTTGAATTTTATCTATATGTAGTAATCTCTTTTTGTACTTGTAATATTTTTATTCTTTCTGAATTTAATTCTTTATAAAATATTTCATGTTTTTCTTCCCTCCATTTATAAATTCTATATATCTGGAATACCCTCTGTATTACCTCTATTTACTTCCCCTATGTTTAATCTCACAAGCAAACATACTCATTGGGCAGAAAAGAATATCCGTTTTTGCTATATTGTCACATTCTGGTGTGTTATCCAAACATATCCTCAGAATTTTACAACTTGAACTCTATTAGGAAAGGAGAAAACTTATTATGACATTTATAATGCGTGCGCTTCTTAGGTTACAAATGAGTGTAGCAGGCATGTTGCGATAAGGTAAACCGCACAGTTAAAGAAGGGCTCCTCAGGAGTAGGTTGCTCTAATAATTGCAACTGTCTGTTCTTCAATTAAATTGGAGACATGTATCTCTGTAGTATGAATGTTTTACATGTTGTAAAAGCGTTAGAAGAGGAAGGCCATACAGCTTCAGTTACTCTATAAATGGAAAGTGAAATAGCCAAAGAAGTGTGTGAGATGTTGAAAAACTTTGTCGCAAAATGTTGATAGAGATCTGACACTAGATATTGATAGTATTGAACCTCAACAAGATGAAGACCTTTCTGGCAATTCGGTGTCCAAGGAACAATTACAATAATCTTCCGAGGGAGAAACCAGTAGTTCCATAGAATCAGGTTCACTGTATGCACCATCACCAAAGAAAAAATATAGGCATTAGTTCCGAAGAAAAGAAGAGTTTTGTTTCTTATTGGCTGCTTCTGGGAAAACTGAAACGTCATAAATAAAAGTTTAATCATAGATCATGGACAGCAATGAAACAGATTTATGTGTTTAACAAGTGAAAGACTATAACATGAAAGAATTTGTTGAACGTAAGAATGTTTTCAAGGAAAAGATGAAATTGCACAATGATACATTTCAAGAATTCCTGCAGAGACATTCATTGAATGCAATAGTGAAAGACTGTGATTTACACAACATTGCAACAACAAAAGGAACTGAACTGCAAATTGGTGAATACTCTTTTAAAGCCAGCCCATTATCTTTTGTGACAAATCAACACAGTAAAGAGAAACTTGAGCTTGTTCAAAAGATTAAAGCTTTTAGAAACCACTGTAAATTACATGCCAGCACATTCCTTGAAGATCAGATATATAATGCAGATGAATTTGTTTTTAATAAGGAAATGCTGATGGGTAGAGCATTAAAGATAAGGGCTGCTTGGCAGTACAGGATGCTGTGCAGTCAAAGGGCACAACCATACATTCCTACACTGTTATGCCTATTGTGTCTCAATCTGGCAAACTAATGCCAAAGTTATTTGTGTCTTCAAGAGCCATCTGACGTTAGTAAGAAAGTGGAAGAAAAGGTGTTCAAGGTGAACAATCTAATTGTAAAATGGAATTCCTTGGAAAAAATTACAAAATTGCTGTTCCATGTATTTTTGAAAGCATTCCTTCTGTATTCAAACACCTAAAACCTCTTATTTCTGGACTCCTATGGTATTCATAGTGATATAGAACACATTCAGCAACTCTTGGAAGAAGAACCTCATGATCTTGAAAAGCTGACGGTACGCATTATACCAGCCAACACAACATACGAATTGCAGCCTCTGGATCAATATTTCTTCAGGATGTACAAGTATATGATACATGAACTATCCCATAGTGTTGAATTTGATCACCCGGATGTTAGATTGTAGCAGCAGCATAATATCCTCAAACTACAGTTCTTGGCATATCAACAGTTCCTCTCTCCAGCGTGCACATCAATACGGATGGATACTAGGGGGTTAACTGAAAGACATGTGAGCATTTTCAGAACACAACTCACTATTGTTTAAAAAATTTGAAAGGACACTGATAAATGTGAAAGAACAGTTATTGAATGTGGTTGGTGTACAGGAAAGTTACTTCTTTAATGACTATCATATATCATTTGTTCAAGACTAACAATGTACCTTACTGTAAATTAAGGCCAGAAATTACTATTCTTATTATCATTATTAATATTATTAATACTACTATTACCACTGAGGAAGAAAATACGTTTCACGCCTCCCTTCTATGAATTCCTTTCCCTCGCAAACTGATTGTGTTTGAGTGGCCAAAATTTGCAGAAGCACCTATTTTTAAATAGTGAACACCATCAAATAGAATTATTACTATTTTTTTGTACCCCCTTCAGAAGGTTTGCTTGTAAGTGGGAAATGATAGCTACATATTACTGTATTCATAACCTCAAAGGCTCTAATCCAATTTTTGATATCTAATGGGCTAGTTATAGTTTATCACACTATGGCCATTCTTGTTGGCAAATGTTAAGTCTCCTTCTGGATCTGACCCTTTCAAACCAATGCAGATTACAAGATTATTTTCCTCACAAAAATGTATAAGGTTTATCCCTTTATTATTTATACTCTTGTGTTTGTTGTGTCTATTCTCTATGTCAGAGAATAGACTCTTCAATTGGGTTATTCAGCCTAACCTGTTGTTCCCGTATCCTAGCATTGAAATCACCCACATTTATTATTCCTACTTTATCGTATTCATTTCTGAGCTGCTCAATGCCCCTACTTACTTTTGTAAATGTGTCATCACAGTACTCTGGTGTAGTAGGCGGGTTATACAAACATAATTTTTTTCATATCACATAAGGAAAGCCACACTACTGATTGATTCCCCAGTTCTTTTCTTTTTCATCTTGAGATCCTTATCTGTTCTCACAAAACATCCTAAATCATCTGAAGCCCGACCTCTGATCTGATTTTTTACATCACTTACACTATAGAAATCAAACCCTGGTATTTGTATATTCATTTTATTTTCTAACTATGTTTCTACTATTATCGTTAGATTGTGCATTTCATCACTTGCTGAATTACACTGCTGCACACTTTCTCTATTAGGCTCTCCACATTCCAACTCACTATTCATAACTTAAATCCCTATACTGAGCCTTTCCTCTCAAATGTAAAGTGACCTGCCTTCTTATATGCACTTGATCTGTCTGTACCAAAACATTGCCCTAAAGCATTGACATAATGCTTAAATTATCTTGATTCCAAACATTCCAGCTGCTGCTCCCAAGACCTCTTTCTGTATGTTATCAATCAGCTGTGATGACTGTTGAACTGGTTTTCTTGGTGACATCACTGATGATGTATTTACCCCAACACTGCTCCTCTGGGCTGTAGGTGACACCAGCTTTGTGACTGGTGACGTTAAGTGTTAGTTCTCACTGCTGCTGAATAGGCTGGTCATTCTTGCTGTCCACCGCTTGTGGAATCTGAAGCAATGGTGGTTAAGTTCCTGTTTCACTCCCTCAATCCACAGATTGATTCCTTTTACAAAAGCCTTTTTTCCTTTGTTCCTTGTTTTCTTCATTTGTATTAATGTTACTAATTTCAGTTCCTGTTGTTTCTTTTCCAAATCTTGTTGGATGAATATTTTCGTGCCCTTTAACTGTTTGCTGTTTCTTAACGCTTCCTGTTTGAATTTCATCATGGCTGTTTCAACGATTGTGGTATCTGAGTTTTCTGGGAAAGTCCTCATCTTGGTTGTGACGAATGTCGATGTTTTGCCCCCCTATGCTGGGCTTCTTTAGGGTATACTCCGCAACATTACCTACCAGACTGACACCCCAACATGGGGGAGGGGGGGGGTGGCAAAATGCCAATATTTGTATCACAACCAAGACGTGGCCTTCCTCGGAAGACTCAGATACCATGGACACCAGCCGTTGAAGCCTATGCAATGTATAGTTTCAACGATCCTTGCCTTGGCCCTTTTCTTCCAATCCTAAAGTAATCCATGATCTCCCCTCCTGTAACATTTAGTTTAAGTTTCTCCTGGAAGAGGTCCTTGAAGTCCTCGTTTACCTCTTCTCACTTCTACTCTTAAAATTATTATGTTTAATTTTCTATTTCCTTCTAAGTTTTCATGTCTAAATAATCTTATTTTGTACTATCTTTTTCTTTACTTGGAATTTTCCTCTTGATGTTTTGATCTTTTCAAACCTATCATCGATTTTCTTGCCCATTCTAGTTCACATGTTCTTTATTTCTTCTATATCTTTGATGATAGATTCTTGCCTATCTGTTTTATTGCTGGTCCGGAGTTCTTCCGGTGCCATCAATTAGTAGTAGAGTCACTATCACAAAAATGTACCAAAAGCCTGGTCCTATCCATCCTTGTTCTTTACTCTGGTACTTAATTATATTTGCGTTAAAAACACCAATTCTGATATGGTACGTTTGTGCGTCTATACCCATGTTCTTCCAGTGCAAGTGCATGTAGTGACACATCTGTTTCCCTTTGTGACCTGCAAGCCTGCATAAATTTTGCTACAGATGGGCTTAATACCTAATAATACATAAATTCTCTCAGCAAGTATGCACATGCTGCACAATCACATATTCAGTACCTCATACATGCACAAACACTAGAAGCATGACTTGTGATATTAGGAGCGTAAAGTTAGAGTATGTTGTTGTTGTTAGCTAATGCTGGATTTCTGACAATGAAGTCATTAATCCTCTTGCTCTCCAATATTTTTCACTGATGGATGGGGCACTAGAAGTGGCCGGGCATATTTGAAGGTGGTCTCGATCCATTTCCTCTTGCAGATAACATAGAGGACAGAGTGGTGAAGAATATATCCCAATTCTGTTTAAAAAGTTAGAGTATAAGATTGAGATTATTCATACCAAGGAAAGAAAATCCTCTGCTAGCATCATCTTACTTCCATAGTCAACCTTCTACTTGCTTATTTTGCTCCAAAACACATCTTCTAGTTTTATTTGTACGGTCTAGTTAGTCCAACTACATTTAAACTTCATAATACCATCAGTAAAATAAGATTTTTCCAGTTGTGCAACATAAGTTTCTGTCTTCCTTTCTTAGAAGTTCGAAAATAGTGTTGTTACAATCAATTTAATCTGAAAGGTGAGTCAATTAATAATACTAAACAACACTTACATTTATAATTTTCTGGAAAGCGCTTCGGAGGCTAACTTTCCTCCATTATCAACCGGACAATGACTGGGTTTCCATGGTGTGGATGGCGATGCTTCTTCTGATGTTTCCTCTGGTGACGGTTCAAGGAACTTGCTGAAAATATCTTTCTGGGGAATGTCAAAACAAATGGGAACAAATCTTCATTTTAAAAACTAGAAACCACCCCAGAAAGATATTTTCAGCAAGTTCCTTGAACCGTCAACAGAGGAACCATCTGCACCATGTAAACCCAGTCATTGTCCTGTTGATTATGGAGGAAAGTTAGCCTCCAAAATGCGTTCCGTAAAATTACAAATATAAGTGTTGTTTAGTGTTATTGACTCACCTTTTAGATTAAATAAGTTTCTGTCCCTGCTTCAATCTCATTTGATGTGAATCTTCATCCACCTATCCAGGTTTGGAAACAAAGTAATTGCTTAATTGCTGGGAGCCAAAAATGGTAGATGCGGAAGCACTTGGAAACAACAGTCATGTAATTTTGCAGTAACCGCCCCAGACACGCGTGAAATTAAATTATTTTGATGAAAGGAACTTCTGTTATTGCAAGGTGTTGATGTAGCCTAAATACCCTTCAATTACTCCAGTAATGAAGCATAATACTCCTGATGGATCTGCCCTTCTGGGGGTAGTCTTTAACAGTACCACATCATGAGAATCCCAGAAAACCGTACCCATGACTTTTTCCTGCAGATGAAACAGTTTTAGCTTTCTTTGGTGCACTTTCATCTGTTGCCATACACTGAACTTTGTCTTTGTATCTGGTGTCTAGTGACAAATCTGTTTCGCCTGCTGTTATGGTGGGTGGATGGACGGATTTTAAGGGCCCATTGGCAGCTAGGTCATTTGGGCCTGTGCTGTTATGAAAAGTCAGAGAAACCCTCAGGAATTGCATTTAAATAAGTGCAAATACATTTCAGAAATGTCTATTTTGATGAATTTTTTGTCCATTAAATGTAGCATGTCATATCCTAAACTTTGTATACATTTAGTGGGTATGGCCTATCAAGGTCTTTGCAATGTTAAGCAGATCACATGCATTCAATCTGCAATCACTGAGGATATAGCATTGTGAATTCTTTATCAATTATGTCTGTCATGCCAGTTATGGCGTGTCCTTAATGCCTACCATTGTGAAGTGGGTTTTAATGTTTTAATAATCTTCAGGGTACTGGTTTGCAAAAAGGGGACCTTCTAAGCAAATGAGAACTACCAAGATAAAAAGATAACTTTTGTTTTAATTATAGAAGTAAAATTACAATCACATATGTCAACTTTCACATTTACATTACATTTCCACATTATATTAACACACTTTAAAGTCTTGTTATGTGTATTATGTCTTTACAAAAACTTACACTTCTCAGTCACAGGAAATAATTTTTCAATCACTCCATTGTCTATAAATATAGGTACTGAAATAGCAAATGAACTGTTACAAATGCCTCTCATCAGAAAGTATCTAATTAACTAATTATTAGCGCTCAGAAGTTCATGCCCTAAAAAATACTGAAATATGCATGCAAATATGCTCTTAAAAACTTGAAAATATACCAAGAAATATGCACTATTTAATTAAAACAATTAATGTCCCTTTGCAGTAGACAAGATGAGTTAGTATAAATAATAAATAAAGTTACCTTATTCCTTAGAGGTTGAAGCAGAAGTGGTCCTGCTGCTAGTATTAACTGCTAAATTGTAGTTCACAACCAACACTTTGCACACATTTTCAACTGTAAAACATTGTCTGTTGTCTCAGGGAGGGAAACAAAAAAACTTTTGTAATGTGAAAAACATCTCTCCACGTCACAAGATGTTATACGGGCATATTTAAATGATGTTAACTGCTTCACAGAGACAGTCAAGTCTCTTGGTGTGACAGATGGTTTTCTTTCGAGGATGTCTCGAATATCGCACATCTGTTTATAACCAGAATTTTTTGAAATTACATAATTCACTTTCTCTTTCACTTTTTGTCCTATGCTACCAGGAACCGAACTTAGATCAGATACTGTTTTTTCAAAGACAGTAAGTGATTCATGCAAAGGAGATAATACAGCTTCCAATGCCCTATGGCTGTTGGTAAGAAGGAAAAATGGGCAGATATGTAACTAAGATCCTCTCTTAACCCAGTGCCTGATAGAATATTTTGTACAGTTTCTATTGATGAAGCATCTTTCGAGTCCAATGAATTAACATCCTCTTCGACTATTTCTATGTGCTCAGCACAATATAAAACTGCATTGACCCATGTTCCCCATTGAGTTATCACTGGTGCAGGAGGAAGTCGGATATTAGGTGCTGTTGATCTAAACAACTTAACTCTTTTAGGAGATTTAACAAAAATTCTCTTTGTACTGGACACAAATCTATCTACCAATGGGAGAGAATATCACGTATTGTCTCAGAAATGCGATGAAGAGCGTGTGCCAAACAAGTTATATGAATTAAGTTAGGCCTAAACACTACTAGCTGTTTTCGAACAGGTTCTTTGTTTGCGAGTTTTCTGACTAAATTCTCCTTATGTTTTGCTGTGTTTATGTGCTGAACTATTTGAAATCTTTTCTCACTCCCTACATTTTTCTCACATGCTCCACAAAACAGTACCCTATAATCTGTAGATATTAAATCACCCGAAAACTCTTTCTGTAAATTAATTAATCTAGCACTCGAAGTTGGTTTTATTTGCACCATTTGAAGAGCTTTGTAACATTTTATGCGCCTAATTTAATTTGGTGGGAATCAGTTCACAACACTGTTACGTTTGAAGACCACGACACAATTACTGGTGGGCAGGCAAGCGTTGCTATAATCATGCTGCTCAAAACGTTGACCTGCACTTGATCTTTGTTAATATAAACCTCTCAGATAACGCACTGATTATTCTCCATGCACACACATATAATGAAAGGATGGAAACAGGGGTTCACTGCATGACAACATGACTCAGCAATAGTTCTCGCCACCTCGTGAGTTGCATCATCATGTGCAATACTACCAGTACGAAAAATATTATACAGATGGAAAAAATAATAAAAAACCATAAAAATCATTAAAATATGCGATATTGAAATCTTCATGACTTGCATCATGTGCAATACTAGCAATATGAAAAATATTATCCAGATGGAAAAAAATAATAAACAACCATAATGATCATAAAAATATGCACTATAGGGGCTATAATATTGAAATATTATGCATTTATCAAAATCAAGAAAAAATGCAGTTATATGCACCATAAAATCATGTCCAAATAACTGAAAATTCCATAATTTGTGCACATAATGTAAAAGCATACATTTTTAACCCCTATGAAGAAACATGCAAATGCATGATCTTCCTAGCCGTACTAGTTATTAATTAATAGCATTTAATACATATTGCATACATTCTGGTGAATGCCTCTCAATACAATTAATATAAACTACAATAATATACAATTGAAACATACATACGTTCATTAGATTTTTATTTTTATGTTCAGATTTTTTTTTTTTTTTTTTTTTTTTTTTTTTTTTTTTTTTTTTTTTTTTTTTTTTTCTGTATTATCTGTGTGGGTGTGTATGTCTAGTCTTTTATAAAGATTTACAGTGGTACCAACTTTGGTAACTTAAGTGACACAGGACACGAAAATAAAATCCAAGATTCTGCATAATTTGTATAGTTTGATGTCTTTCAGCATTTGCCTTATAACCTCATTTGCTATGTTTAATAGCATTTGATATGGGCTGGCATTTGTGTGTGTACGGGGTGGCATTGTTGACTTTAAAAATATGTGTATATTTATTGCACAGTCTTGGTTTGGAACCAAGGACTTTCCTGTGTTTCAGTAATCATGCCTTCAGCTGATTCTTTTGCATTGGATTTAAATTATAGGTGCTTTCTATCTTTTTGTCTAGTAGCATTTTAAACTTTTTTTTCTTCCCCTTGTTCCTTTACCTCATTGCTGACCTTTAACTCATTTAACTGGCAATCATTTCTTTGAGGGACTTTGTATCCATTATTTTCATTTGTATTACTATCTATTTCTCCTTGTTCTTGTTCATCTTTGTAGTTTTCTTCTTATTCATGGTCACTGTCATCTTCATACAGTATATAACATTTTCAACAAAACATCTCTCTTTATATATATCGTCACAGTTTCTCCCTGTTTCTACTATATCTTCTTTTGGTAATTTTATTCTTCTTATATTTCCTCCTTTAACGCTCAACTCATGTAATTCAAGATTGTTGCCTGCCAGCTACACAGTAAGTCATTCTCAATGATTAATTTTATTCTCTTGCTAGACGTATTACCAATGCAACGATGTCAAATTCCTGATCATCTATGCATGTTTTTATTAATGCCTGATATTTAACTGTCTTTCTTCTTTCCTATAGCTGTGCTACAATATACATGGTGATGTTTAAATACTCAATCAGTGTAGTGTCAACAGTTCTTGCAAAAGTTCTTCGCAAATTACATACATGTTAGCCCTGGTGTCTAGTAATACTGTATAACTATGGTCCCATAACTTGAGTGCAATCTGTGGTGGGTTAATTATTTATTTATTCATCCTTAGATCAAATACATGATATTGGATATATCAAAATATGCAAAATATTAACATCATTTCTTAAGTATTTTAACAAGTATAATAAATTACACACCCAGAAGGGGTTCACGGAAAAGTATTTACAAACTCAACTGAGTAAAAACAATGTTGCAATAGCAGATGTTTCACCTTGTGCTTAAATGCAGTTTCTGAGGTGGTAAGTTTAATATTATCGGGTAACTTGTTATATAAGGTAATTCCAGAGTGTCTTACACTTTAGCTGAATAGTGAAGTATTATGTGTAACCGTGCTCAGTTTATGCCTATTTCTAGTGAGATAATTATGTTTTTCAGAGTTTGTATGAAAATAAACCAAGTGTTTTCTAACAAACATCATGACTTCTAGTATATATAGACAAGGAAGTGGCAATATATGGAGTGATTTGAATAAATTGATACAAGAATCCCTTTGTTTCTTTCCCATTATTATTCTGATTACTGGTTTTTGAATTTTAAAAATTATATTTTCTTTATCACAGTTGAACTTAGTAAGAGTGAAGCAGAGTAAGTTCCTTGTCATTTACTTGTTTGCCCATGTTTTTGCTTTGTCCCTATGTCACCGAATCGCCTTCCAGAGCGTAAAATAATTTGATTAGTTTTCCGAATTTTCGTTGTTTGGGTTGTTGCTCCTCACAGGATTGGCGCCAATGTTAGTTCCTGGATTTTGCGCTCATGTGTAATTATCATCAATTTTGCGTTTATTGTTTCCTTCATTGAACCTTGGAATCGGGGTTCGGTGTGGTGGAAAATTGTGTGTGCCAAAATTTCTTCTGTCCAAGTTCCTGTCCCCTCTTTGAGTATGATCCCTATAGAAACTTAAATGGTTTAATTGGTTACTTCTGCCAAGCGCCCTAGTGAAGTTAACACAGTAATCATTTCTCTGCTGACCGTATTGTGAATTTTGCCAGTGGTGTGATATACTTTTATAATGAGATCTTGTTTCGAAATGTCTGTTACATCACCTACACTGATATCTCTAGATGTCTTGCCTCTCATGTGGTGTCGTCACAAATGATTTGTATTGTTGCTTTTGTGATATCCTTGTTGTGATCTTTGATTGTTTTGTGCACTTTCCACGTGGAGACCATTATCATAATGTGGATTTGAAGTTATCTCTGGGTGGGTATTATATGCTTTGAACTCAACCATATCAGGGAAATTTATAGGTTTTGCCACAATTAAATTATTTCTAATGTGTGGGGGATAGTGGCATATTAATGTATTTTAACCTCTTTTAACATATAACATTAGAAAATTAGAATCTAAAAACTTCAGTTATCTTAGTAATATTGCAAGTCTTGTTTGCAAGTTTTAAAAAGTACTGTCATTGTAATTCAATGCTTGGCTTTGTAACGTCCAGGTGCTAATGCAATTTTAATCCTGTTGTGACGTCCAGGACCCCAAACTCTGCTTATAAATAAGTTTCTAAACATGCTGTGAGACACTAGAGTTATCCTTAACCGCTCCAAAGCATTTTTCTTCAAGCAATGTTTAACAGCCATAATCCTAAACTCGTTTGGAATCCTCTTTGTTCTGAAGCAGTCTTTGAATTCCTGAAGAAAAACTTTAGGTTTGTCACTGGATTCCTTATCGAAGGAAGGTGGAGTTGAATCACAAAACAAATAGGTCGTGTGACAATGTGATTTTTTACCATGTGTGTGTGAGGGTTTAGCAAGGTCAGTCTCCTGATGGCCAGCAATATGGCTACAATTGTTAGGTAAGTTTGTGTTTGTTACATTCTTGTATCTATTTACTATTGACTTTCACTTACTTTATTTGCCTGTAATGCAACTACAACTTGGGTCAATTTTCCAATATACTCTTTCTCTTTTTCAAAAGTTTCCTGCATTTCTTTCATTTCAATGTTTGCGTCATCACTGAATTTATTAAATTCCTCACGTAATTGCATCTCAGTGCCCATAACTTTGACAACACCACTAAGACTATCAGTTTTTCCAGTAAGGTTATTTTGCACTGACCTAGTTTCCTCATGTGTTTTCTCTGAATTTTCTATTGCAGCTCTCTCTATTCTATTTAATTCTATTCCATGCCTCATTTTATCTTCCAACTTTTCCATATCTAGGGCCCTAATCACCCAGTTCTCGACTGGGTGTGCAAAAGTGGTTGTCAGAAAACCTCATAATGAGAAAAACTAAATTAAAGATTAAAATCAATTTCCCAAATACCTTATGTGCCAAAATTCTACACATTTTGCAAAAAAAATATTAATTCGTTAATACTGTAAATATACATATCAAGTTGCTTTAATTCCTATAAATCTTTATCCCTTATATGAGGATTATCTGAAGGGTTGGAGGGTGGATGCGTGACTTACGTGACTTTTCATGGTGCATTTTGACATATCCACTCCCACACAAGTGTTATATTAATGGTTTCAGTGGAAGATTTGTTTGCCACTAGAATATACAATGAAATTGTATTTTTAAGTATGTAATCAATTCTTGTAGTTTCCATGGGGATGAAATATTACCATATTTATATAGATTTCACATTTAACAGAACTTGAGAAAATGATAGTGAAACAAGACATATCACTGTAGTAATAATAGTTACCCAAGGCGCAACAGCCCTTACCACCTAGCCGCTGCAGCCTCCACCTCTAACTACCACAGGTGCCAAGAGTGTGGTGCGGTACTGGTGCTCAGCACCCCAGTTCCTCCCGGCTGGTTATGCAGTCTACGCAATCAGGACCCAACTTTTCAATCAAGTAGCTCCTCGATTGGCCTTTCAGGGACC
Source organism: Tenodera sinensis (assembly GCA_030765045.1). Taxonomy (NCBI): domain Eukaryota; kingdom Metazoa; phylum Arthropoda; class Insecta; order Mantodea; family Mantidae; genus Tenodera; species Tenodera sinensis. The sequence goes on from CM060962.1 coordinate 157,321,499, forward strand.
CAACGAGGCTGAGTGCATCCCGTGCCAGGTCTCCCAGTGGGAGAAAATCCCCACACTGGTGCCAGGAATCGAACCTTGGTCTCTCGCTTGGTAAGCAGAAGCGTTACCACTACACTAAGGTGACAACCCCAATATTACTGTAGTATTTGAAAATAATATCTTATAATCGCATAGTAAATCTTGTTTAGCCTTTTATAAAACGTTAAATTTAATGAACTTGGCAAAATATAATATAACACTAAAGAAACAAGACATTTTATTATTATGACTTTAATGTTATATACTTTCTTTAAATTTCCATGAAATTGTTTTCACAAGTATACTAAGAGCACATATTTTCTATGCTCTAGAATTCCCAGAATGTGGCCGAGATAAATGGAAGTAGATCCAGCAAGTCCTGTTTTGCTAGGTTTATTGCATTTGGACCAGAATACTTCTTAAAGGTTTGATACCTGCAGATTTATTCCCTCTTCTGAGAAAACTGGCAAATCTGAAATCATTTTTCCTCAACTTGCGCTTGAGAAATAATTGCCCAAAGGAAATCTTTTGAAAACAGAGCCACTCCATGTCTCTCCAAACGATCTTTTATCCAATAGATAGTAGATTTTGGGCTTGAAGGCTGTTGGGCATCTTCAGAGAATAACTCCTGGCTGGTAGAGGTCTGCACAGGCTCGGGCCAAGCCCTCGGGCCGGGTTCAGGCCTAATTTGGAAAATGTTTGTCAGGCTCGGGCCTGAAAATTAAGAGATTCAAAATAATGTATTATATATTTTTCCGAGGATAGCACAATTATCACAGCATTCTATTACTAGGAATTCTATATGATTATTCTGCTGAAAGGTTTCAAATAATAGTGATGATAATAATAACAATAATAATGTCATAATCCTAATTATAATAAAATTAAATAATCGGGCTGGGCCGGGCTCGGGCCCGGACACTATAACCTCTTCTCGGGCTCGGGCTTGGTTGACTAAGAATGTCGGCCCGTGCAGGCCTCTACTGGCTGGTTAACAACTAGAGGGTGATTGATGGAGCGTGCGATTTGCCAGGTCAACCTTTTCTTGGTGCATTTCTTACTCTCAAACTCATGTATTTTTCGCCTTCAGAGATCTTTATCTACAGCTTAAGTCTATCACATGCCTGGTATGCATCTACTTTTGGTTTCTGTAGTTCAAGATCATCAAAAATAGTTTCGCATATCCTCCTACCAACATGTCCAGGAATAGCATTTAAATATTCTTCATATAAGTAGTTAAAAGTGACACGAGATGGTAACTGGTTTCTCTGTGTTTTTACTGTAATGATATACAGAGTTGCAATAATTTATTTTTTCATATGTATTGTTGAGAAGCCAGAGTTAGTTATTTTGCATTACTGAATCTTCATATTAGTGCAATGAAAATAAATACTTGGTCACCAGATAGGTGTACTGTCAAGTGGGGTAAGTCATTTAAATTTGTAGTGCATAGCAAGTTAAGTCTGCTCAATTACTGACTTAACTTTGCACTGCTGGTAAGTGACTTAGCTGTCTTTGCACACGCACAACTGATGACTTCATGACATACCTCCTTTTGCACACTCATGTTACTCGGCTGTTATAAGTGATATGATATTATATCAAATGCTGTGGATAACTTATTTTCGATATTTTTTTACTTAACCGCTTTTGCACACCCAGTTGAGAGTTGTCGACGGGCCCTTAAACAACACTCACTCACTTTTCCATATCTACTTATTGTTTCTCAAACTCCTCACCCCACTGTCTCCTAAATTCATCTATTTCTTTAGCTACTTCTGTTCCTGTGTATACTATTACCTATTTTTGCCCTAACTTGATTTCACTCACTAATTCTCCTAGTCTGACAACCTCATATCTACTTTCATTTCTGTTCTGCTCAATTCTTTGTGTTAGGTGATATATGTTTATTTCCATTTCTTTTCTTCCCAGTTCTATTTCCTGTATTAAGCTATTCATATTTTTTTCCAATTTCTAAGTCATTTACATTACCTGTCAATAATTCCATATCTTCCCTACATTCTTTCTTTACCAATATGGATTCATTTTCTTTGCTACTTTCTCCTACCATAGCTTTCTTCCCTGATTTTTCTCTGCTTCTTCCCGCACTTCTATCACTCAATTTTTTAGTACTCCATCTTTTTATTTCTCAATAACATTAACTATTGTCTCTAAGCACAATATAAAATAGAAAAAACAGCTCTTATTTGACATGAAAAGTTGATCAGACTCACATTTAATGCATGGAAGAATAGAAATTTTACACATATACTATAAAGACTCAGGAGAGCTTTCTTTCCAAAATTCAAGACATGAAGAAGAATGTTGACCTTCCTAATTCAAAGGAAAACTTCATATATAAAGTCTAACACAAACATTAGACATCACATACTATTTACACCTAACAGAAGAAGTTAAAAAAATTAGTACTCCAACTGGTGTTCTAAAATTATTGGCATTCGAGACAATCCATACTATATTTCTGGAACATGAATGACTCCATATTTATACTGATGGATCACGGATATCAAACCAAGATGGAGAGTCACGTGTCACCTCTTTTCTTATTACAAATCTTTAACTTATGGAATTACAAACTTTGATGGAGAAATAATTGAAGCAATTTGAATGGCCCTACAAAATCTTTTGTACAGAATTTCACATTTTCAGCAAGCAGTTATTCTCTCAGATTACAGGGCAGCAATTATAGCAATTACTTCCAAGTTGTCACCAAAGAAACCAAACTATTATAGAATGTTGGAAAATCCTTACCCATCTAACAGCACTTCAAAAACATGTAGTCTTCCAATGGATACCAGCTCACTGTGGACTGAGTGGTAATGACAAGGCTGATTTTCTTGCAAAAAAAAGGTACCAGCAGTGTACAGAAATCTATAGTTAATCTACCATTTTATGCAGCTAAAAGATTAATCAACTCTGAATTGAAAAAAAAAAATTATTGCAAAATATTACCATGAAAGATCAAAAAATAAAAGATAGGAACTACCAAACATTCAAACAGTAATTCCTGAGTATCGTCGAAAAATGGCAGTTGCAACCTTCAGGTTCATTACAGGACATGATTGTCTGGCAAAACATTTAAACAGAATTGGGATATATTCTTCACCACTCTGTCCTCTATGTGGTCTGCAAGAGGAAATGAACCAAGACCACCTTCAAATATGCCCGGCCACTTCTAGCACCCCAGCATTAGCTAACAACAATACAATATATTTTTAAAGGAAAGTTCTTACTTGTGAATTGTGCTTTATTTTACTCCCTCTCTTTGTTCTTCACTTGTCACATTTTTCGTCTTGTAGGTATTGATCATGTTCCGCTTCTCTATATTTAGACTTTCCGGAAGCTCTTTGGTGGACTTCTCCCCACCGTAGCATTGTGTGATTCTGAATTAATGATGGTTTTTCAATGCCCCTTTTTTTGATTCGAGCTCCAGGTTTGGGCAGCCATTTGAGGCAATTTTTAAATGCTTATGGCACTGTTGACTTGGGCCACACGTTGAGGAGACATTTGAAGCAGGTTTTTAATGTTTTAATTATCTTCAGGATCTTCTGGTTTGCAAAAACGGGACTTTCTGAGCAAGTGAGAACTCCAAGATGAAAAATAACTTTTGTTTTAATTATAGAAGCAAAATTATAATCACATATGTCAACTTTCACATTTATATTACATTTCTACATTATATTAACACACTTTAAAGTGTTGTTATGTGTATTATGTCTTTACAAAAACTTAAACACTTTTCAGTCAGAGAAAGTTTTTCAATCACTCCATTGTTGTCACTATACATAGTCACTAAAAGCAAACAACAAAAGAACTCCAATGAAAAGGAACAAATATAGGTACAGGAGGGGGTCAGCACAACAGTGATCTAATGCTCCCCGATACAGAATTTGCAATATTGATGCCATCTGTCAAGTTTGCATGTGAACTATGTTTCCACTATATGGTTTGGGCCAAAACCCATTCCTTATATTAAACTGAAGCTACTAATATGTTCCTTCAAACGAAAATCCATGTTGTTTCAGTGCAACCGTGGTCTAACCATAAATAACCAATGAGAACCCAGCAAAAGAGAAAGGATAAACACACCATGGATCTTAGCACTGTTAAGCTTTGAAGCGGGATTACCGCCTCCTCTGTTCCACTATCCTAAGCAAAATGCTGTTCTCAGGTGGTTTCTGCTCTGGCTGCTCTGCATGGACATTAATTTCTGGGTATGTGTGGGTATTTTCACATAAAAACCAGAAGTCTCGTTGAAACGCTTTTATTCTCAATCAAAACAATGCTTGAGATTTGCCGATCGCTATAGAAATGTCACGTCGTTACTATGTCTTTACTAAGACCGAAGATTGTTACTGTAAAATGTAAGGATCTGGAATGCAAGTCCTGTGACTGACCTGCTTGCTTGGGGATCTGGGTGACAAGTGTTTGACTGACCTGACCACTCGGGGATCTGGGCGACAAGTGTTCCGACTTCTCCTCAAATTCCCCTTAATGCCTTTCACTTCTTAATTACCTCTATGCTAGCAACGGGGTTTCGCCGAAGCGTATGTGACCATCCCTTGTTTTCCTTTTCAACACACCTGCACTAAGCGATTTCCAGGAAAAGTAGTCTTACAGGGTTTTAGTCCGGTTATCTGGAACTTGCCACTAATGACTTGACAATTTTAACTGTGAACGATGTTCCCAATCAGTGTGATTCAAATGATCTTTTCCTTATCCTAAGAAAAGCCAGGTGTGTTTAACTTTAACTCAGTTTTTCTCTATTTTTAAAAAAGAAGAGTTAGACCACTGTTGCACTGACCCCCTCTAACAGTGTGTTTATATGAGTTCATGTTTGAAGAGTTAAATTTGTTGAGACAGAAAAGGTTTAAAGCATATTGTATGGCTATTTTTGTATTCAAGTTAATATGAAATGTTATATGTGGTTATTTCTTAATATCAATATTTACATTTATAGTTAACCCATAAGCACACACGTGGAGTAAAATACACCCCACTATAACTTTAATACGTTGGTGACAGTGTTGCATAAATTTTGTAACAATGTCCTTTCGTGTACCTTTCAATCAACAGTTCTTCCTAATAATAATGTGTAAGTTGAACAGTTTCATGCACTATCTTGCTCAGTAAATACTTGTTCTCTGGTGTCTGGGTAAAAAATACCCCATGCATGTGCTAATGTAATTGCGTAAATGGGAAAATGGATTACAGAGTTGAACAAAACAAAGGCACAGGTTCCTATCTAGATGGTAGTGCAACTGAGTACAAGATAAATGAAGAGCCTGAGGACAAAAGTGACCATATTTGAGACAGATACAGAGCAAGAGGCAGATAGTGGTGATAATGAAGAGGATGTGCCATCATCACAGGGATATTTCAAAAGAAAGGATGGTATCTCCAAGGAATGTTAGGACAAGATTATGCAATATTATGTCATCTGCCAGGTTGTAATGTTCCAGTTGAAGAAGCAAAATCAGTTTTGGAAATTTAGTTTTGCTTCATAAATTCTGGCATTCTCAGAGAAATAGTGAATTGCTATAACATAAACATCTTGTCCATTCAACGCAAATTCAATAGAGAACGAGGTGCAATTCTGCTGAAATAAAAGCTCTGTTTGGACTTTTTTACTTTGTTGGAGTTACGAGATCAGGTCATCTAAATACTAAGAATTTGTGGACATTGGGTGATACTGGTGTCAACATTATTCCCAACAATGATTGACATCAACAGGTTCTCCCAATGTCTTCAGGGAGATGTGAGGTGTGTCCCTGAAAAAAAGGACTGGAAAACCAAAACTGCATGTAAGAAGTACTACAAATTGATTACTAAGGGACATTCGTATTCTGTTTGTGAAGAATGTGTTGGCAGTGATTCTGATAATTAGAAATAAAAAGCACCAACTGTCCAGACCAGATATTCTTTGATTTTGCCAATGAGAAAAGGACAATGAGCAATATTAGTTTTTTTCTAAAGTATGCATGTTTATTGTGTTACAACACCATTTAAAAAGTCATTACCTGAATATATGCTAAAGGGAGTATTTGAAAAGTATATATCTAGGTTTAGTGATTGATATTCCTAAATGCATAATTTTCATTGAGTTACTATTCAGATAAAAACAAAAATATTAAATATTGTTCAAAATACACTGATGTTGTAATATATAACCATATTCAAGTTTCCTAAGTAGTTTGATGGAAACAAAAATTGTTTCCAAATTGGGGTAAAAAGTACCCCTTTGCTTGTAGATATGTTACAAAATTATGCACGTGTACATAAGGGTTAAGAGAAAAGAAACAAAACAAAGTCAAGGCCATAGTGTAGATGTGCATGGCCTTCATAAAAGAGGATTGATTGTTTGGTGTCTATGCACAGTAACAACAGTGTAGAAGAAATTTTATCTGACCTTTTAGAAGCATACATAATACATACATATATGAACACATAATATATATTAAGAGACTTAAAATGTGTTAATATAAAGTGGAAATTTAATATTGATGTGAAAGTCGGCATTATAATTAATTATAATTGTGTATTTATAATTAAAACAAAGTTATTTACTTTGGAGTTCTCATTTGCTTAGAAAGCCCCTTTTCACAAACTGTTAAGAGCCTGGCGACTTCTATCTATTGGAAATCTGTTGCATAACGGTCACTTGAATGTGGGGCTTGAATAAAGAAAAGGGTGCCTATAAAAAAGGTCTTCAGATCAGCCTGGTACATCTAGACTGAAGTAGATGGCATCTTAGTACTATCTGAAGAACTCAGAGAAAAAGAGGGCTACTTCAGAATCACGGAATGCTGTGAGGGGGGAGAACGCTGCTGGAGAACTCTCAGACTTGCCAAAAGATGGTGAAGGAACATGTGAGAAGAAAAGAAGTCATAGAATAGTAGGAACAAAAGCTTTTGTTTTATTTTGCATGATTTTAAGAAATAAGAAAATTGTCAAAGAAAATGCAAAGATGAATAAGGAAAGAGTAGTGAAGGGAAATTATGAAGTGAGGTAGAAGTAGAAATAGAAACAGATGTGGTTGATAAAACAGTGCAGATGTCTTGAGCAGTACAAGCAGATAAGGAAATAGGTGCAGAAGAGCATGAACCATATTCATATACTTATTCATATTAATACTCTGTTTAATCAACTGTAAAGAGATTTTTTTTCTTTACCTGATTACCCTCCTCTTATGTAGGACTTACAAGCCAGTGCCTAGGGTCAGACGCCTGTCAGGGAGCACAGAAACCTATGGACCGGACACAGTGAAGACCTGGAAGCAGGTGGTCAGCCAAGCACCAGGTATGATCGTGGGGAATAGGATGATGAAATGCAGGTGAAATTGATGATTGGAGTGGTGACAGTGGAGTAATTGGTGGTGGAGAACCCGAAGAAAACCTGCCCTGATGCTGTTTCGTCCACCACAAATACCACATGCGGGTCCCTGGGATTGAACCCGGGCCACCTAGGTGATAGGCAAATGCTCTAACTGCTCGACCATGGTGCCACCCCTGTATAGAGATACAGATTTTAAATAATGGAAATGTAAATAAAGATTTGGCAAATGAAATAGAAATTGAGCTTCACCTGACATACAACAGATAACATTTGTCGACTTTGTAAATTCAATCCGTAATTTCCTTTAATTTGATAGTATTAAGAATGTGTTACCAACCTATACATAGAAAGTAGATAATTTGCACTTGTGGTTTTGCACCATTATATTAATATCCTCTACTCTATATAAAATATAAATAAGTAATTCAGAGATTTTATAAGATTTTATTATGAACTAAAGCTCTACTGGATGAACATGTTTCACTTCTTTGTATACACACATGAAACTATTAACAGTGAAGCAAATATAATCCGCCAATATAACATAATGTGGGGACTACATGCCTCACTTATCTTAAATATGTGGTATAAGCTATTGAAACACAGACTAGTTTCATCAGACCTCTGACATTCTCAAGACCACTGACCTTGGTCGACCTTGTCACAAGCATTATGTGCAATGACATTATTATTACCAACCTCTGAATGCAAAACAAACTTGCTAACAGAATCAATTGGCTGTATTTCAAAATTCACATCTGAATTTATTTCATGATTAAGTGACCAAAAATGATCTACCTCAGCTGATTTATCCATCTGTTTATACTTAATATTCCTAAAATGTTACCTTATTCTGATTTGTAAATGGCGTTTGTTTTACCAATTTTACCATCTTCATTTTTATTATTGTCAATGGAGCTAATACTGCTATCGGACTTGGTGAAAGTTACATAATTTGTGTGTTACTAGGTTATAATCATGGAAATATGTTGTAAACAGTTATTAACACAAATAGAATATGCTGTAGCGAAAACATATTATTTTACAATTCAAACGCTGAGTGCAAGAGTGGTTTAACCCTCATCAATGTCAAAAGAGGACAATAAACGAAGAGGAGTGGGCTAGAAGTATTAGGAAGCAGAAACAAAATACTGGAGAGCAATGTGTTGGTTGTACAGGAAAGGTAGTCACCAAGGAACAAGGTCCACCATGCAAGTATGTCAATAAGTGATGGTACAGTTTTTGTATAGGTGTTTCCTGTGATAATGAGACTCTTTTACTATCTCGGGTCGTGATACAGGGCAAGATGAATTATTGGACTCGATTTTTATGTTTGCTGATTTTTTTATTTGCACCTTTGTAGATTATTATAGTTTTTTAAATCATAGCACAATTTAAAAATATTTAGTTTCACTGATTTGTATTTCTTAGCACGATCGAGATTTTGTATCGAAAGATTTAGCAAAATTTTGTTAAATGCGTTGTCTATCTTCTTATATCATGTTGATTTTATAGTATAATTAACACACATTAAATGGTTTAACTTTAAATTTGTAAATTATTTCTTCTTCACTTTTAAACCATGGTCCACAAATATTCAATTATTCAACAATCACTTATTTGGGCCATGCATAAAAAAGACGTCTGCTGTCTTCAAAGTCAGCGGACGAAGAGAAATTTAATGTTCCCGCGTGGCTAAGGTAGCGTGTTCGAATATTTACTTGCTTAGTTATGCTTTCTTGTGACGTTGTTTTATGGTGTCATATTTCGTGTTCCACTATAATCTCAAATTTGCTAAGAAAACGATATTAATTGGTCTTTTTGACATGAAATACATACAAAACAGCCCTTAGTTAACATAAATACAATTGAAATATAACATTTAACAATATTTGTCATCCTTATAAATAGACAATCTTGTTGTCAAAGAAAGAATGATACGGAACAAACACATTCAATTGGTTTATCACCGGACACACACACACACACAAGCACGTGCGGACACACAGTTTCAGTGACATGATCAATGAGAATGACAGAAGTGGAGTTTTTGAAAAATTTTGGAGTCTAGGAGATTTTGCTCTACAGAATGCATTTATAAGTGGGTCTGTTAAAGTGAGTAATGTAAAAAAAATGTTATGGTGAAGATAACATAGATGAAGGTGAAGATAGAACTGAACAGTAGGCATCAGTTTTTACAAGAATATTTTGTTTGTGTTCAGGGCTGTGATATGAAAATCTGCAAAGAAGCCTTCATTTCTTTATTGGGAATCAGTAATCTTAGACTGAGTCATGTTACGACAACGCAAGTGGATGGAACGCCCAAACGTGATGGTAGGGGCAAACACAACAGTAGGCCTAATAAAACTACTGTTAACCAAAAAAAAAATAATGTAAAGGTACATATTAATGCTACCCCAAAATGTGTAACCCCATTATTCAGTGAAAACGATTCCTCACAGACAATATCTACCGGAGGGGTTAAATATATCTAGACTTCATTTGTTGTACGTTGAATGGATGAAGACTGAACATAAACATGACCCTGTTGTGAGTGAATATATCTAGACATATTTTCAATACAAGTTTTAATCTTTCTTTCCAAAAGTCTACAACTGACACTTGTAAAGTATGTGATCTATTAAATGCTAAGATAGTGTGTAGATGAGGAGGAAGGTAGAATGAAACTAAAAGCAGAGTTAGAACTACACCAACACATGTCAGCACAAGCCTATGAATCTCTTAAGGATGATATTGCAAAGTCAGAAGAAGTGAATAACATGTACGGACTCTGAATCTTTACACTAATGAAGTGTTTTACAAGCGTCAGTTATGGACATACAACTTTTGTATACATGGCTGCACAGGTAATGACATTTGTATGTGTGTTTGGCCTGAAAATTATGCAGGGAGGGGTGCGGTTGAAGTAATGGCTTGTTTACGTTAATTTTGTGATGAACACCTGCAGGATATTACAACTCTTAATAAATATTCAGACAACTGCTTTGGGCAGAACAAGAACATTACTGTTGTAGCATTTTGGCTATATGTCACAGTGGCGGTTCGTGGCTGGAAAATTAGGTGAAGAATTAGTGGGAAAGAAAAGTATAGCTATATTTATAAAGATTATTTTAATAATTGTATTGCCCTATTTCTTGTATACCAAATCAATCCTTCAGTCCTTTAAGGCTGCAAACTTGTTAGTGATGTCTTCATAGAATGGCTGCATTTTTATTAATTGCACTAAAAGTTCTTTCTGAATTAAAATATTCACTAAAGAAGAAAGTCTCTCTTCTGACATTGCATTCCTCAGGTATTTTTGTATGCCTTAGACAAGAAAAGCTTAATTCCACAGATGCTATAGTAGAAGAGATTGACAGAATAAGGGAGAACAGTTTACAGGTATCCGTAAAGATGTTCTTATCCACATTAAGCATTTCTAAGATCTTACCGGTGGGAATATTTCTGTAGTTCTCATTGGCATACACAATAGAAAGTTCATTTCTTAAACATTGTGTGTTAGGGAATACAGGCCCAAAGAAATTTTGCAAATTGTCAAGTGCACTTGAAGGAAAACATGGAAGTTTTCTTCAAATTTTTTAGTAAAGGCCAGGCACACAAATTGAATTTTTTCACAATCACAAAATCTCTCATTTGTTTCCATCAAAATCTGATCCAGAATTTCGAAATACAAAGCTCGACAAGTTCGAATACGCTCATCCTGAGAAAGGGAATTCTACTCTCGTGAAAGACGCATATCTGCTATTTTGCTGGCTTCTTCAAAAATAATTGAAAAACACTGTTCATTCCTCTTGTTTCTTAGCATTTCACAAGTGGTCCTTACTTTTTATACTCCGTAGCTTACATCCAGTGACCTCTTCTGCAAAACATTGAACAATATATCTGTCAAATAAAATATGTCATGAAACACTACTGCCAGAAACGGAAATTAAAAATTGTTCATGTCGTTCAGAAAGCCTCTGGCAATTAGAAAGGAATTATCATCCGACTGTTCACAGAAAACTATGGCTTTGAAAATCTCTTTCAACTTTTCCCAGTCATCCACAATTACATGCAACAATTTTGAGTTGGGGCTCCAGCGGACAATTGTTACTGTTGGAATGCATGGTCCCGATACAGAAGTAATTGCATAGGTTCTCCTTGCTGAGTGATGGGAAAAAGTATGAATTCCAGTAATCAAAGAAAAAATATACAACATTGTCATACTTTTTCGAAACTTTGTTGCAAGACTAGATTTAGACGATGTGCAAAACTGTACAAATACTGCAAAAGGTGCTTTTTCCTTAATTTTTTTCTGGAGTCCTTTTAAATGGTCAGACATCACTCTTGCACCATCATAACACTGCCCTACTAATTTCTGCTTGTAGCCAAATGGTTCCAAGATGTCCAATAAAATAAACAGCGTTTTTGATGTTCTGTCGGCGCTTACATCGCAGAAACCTAAGAAATGCTCCACAACAGATCCTTCAGCATTAGCGTACCTCAATATTACAGAACACTGAGACACCTGTGTAATATCTGTTGTAGCATCTACCTGGACAGGGAAAAAAAAAATCAACAGTTTCGAATTCAGTTTTTACAAATGCATTTATGTGGTCCGAAATGCAATCCAATAGTTACTTTTGTATGCTTTTTGATTTGCCACTGAACACACTTTTTATCTTGGAATATTGGTTCTATATTTCTATAGGACTCCTAGGTACCAGCAATGTCAGCAGTTCCTTAAAATTTCCACGATTAATTGAACCTGTTGTTTTATCGTGACCGCGGAATGCTAATTCTTGCTTTCTTAAATAGAGTACTGCATTAATCGCTAACTGCAGGAAAAGCCTGTTCAGCCGTACATTTTCATTGAACTGCACAGTATGCAGTCCAGCATTCTCCTTTGGTGCATCTGAAATTGTATTTTGATTTCTTTCAAGAGTTTTCAAACTAACCTGGCATTTTAAATGCTCTGCCGGATCCGAGTGTTTGTGTAATGAACGTGTTATATTCACCAAAGTAGCAAATCCTTCTCTACTCCAAATGCTGCTTTTATTGCTAAAAAGCAAGCATGGCCAACAAAACAATTTCTGCAGAATTGGGAAGGAGTAAACCCGTGAAAATTCCACAAACCACAATTGTTTGAAACTATAATTGAAGCATTTTCCTGACTGTTTCACTTCTTTCGTATCACATATTTGTAGAGATTCAATAGGGTACCCACAATTTAAAACTTCCTTCTTATCTTCGTCTTTACACTGTGAAAATGGTGTTTCTAATAAAATATGTTGTTAGCTAATGCTGGATTTCTGACAATGAAGTCATTAATCCTCTTGCTCTCCAATATTTTTCACTGATGGATGGGGCATTAGAAGTGGCCGGGCATATTTGAAGGTGGTCTCGATCCATTTCCTCTTGCAGATCACATAGAGGACAGAGTGGTGAAGAATATATCCCAATTCTGTTTAAATGTTTTGCCAGACAATCATGTCCTGTAATCAACCTGAAGGTTGCAACTGCTGTTTTTCGAGGATACTCAGGAATTACTGTTTGAATGTTTGGTAGTTCCCATCTTTTATTTTTTGATTTTTCATAGTAATATTTTTCAATAATTTTTTTGAATTCAGAGTTGACTAATCTTTTAGCTGCATAAAATGGTAGATTAACTATAGATTTCTGCACATTGCCGGTACCCTTTTTTTGCAAGAAAATCAGCTTTCTCATTGCCACTCAGTTCACAGTGAGCTGGTATCCATTGGAAGACTAGGTTGTTTTTGAAGTGCTGTTAGATGGATAAGAATTTTCCAACATTCTGTAATTGTTTGGTTTTTTGGTGACAACTTGGAAGTAATTGCTATAATTGCTGCCCTGGAATCTGAGAGAATAACTGCGTGCTGAAAATGTGAAATTCTGTGCAAAAGATTTTGTAGGGCCATTCGAATTGCTTCAATTTCTGCATCAAAGTTTGTAGTTCCATAACTTAAAGATTTGTAATAGGAAAAGAGGTGACATGTGACTCCAGCACCTGCTCCATCTTGGTTTGATATTAGTGATCCATCAGTATAAATATGGAGCCATTCGTGTTCTGGAAATCTAGTATGGATTGTCTCTAATGCCAATAATTTTAGAACACTGGTTGGAGTATCACTTTTCTTAACTTCTTCTGTCAGGTGTAAATAATATGTGATGTCTAATGTTTGTGTCGGATTGACTTTAGATATGAAGTTTTCCTTTGAATTAGGAAGGTATACATTCTTCTTGATGTCTTGAATTTTGGAAAGAAAGCTCTCCTGAGTCTTTAGTGTATGTGTAAAATTTCTCGTGGTCTATGTATTGAATGGGAATCTGATCAACTTTTTGTGTTGAATAAGAGCCGCTTTTTCTATTTCATATTCAATGGGGCATTGGTTGGTTAGTATTTCCATAGCTGCTATTGGTGTGGTTTAGATAGCACCTGTAATTAATCTCAGACTTTGGTTTTGAAAGATTTGAATCTTTTTTGTGTTTGCTGTTACAAGAACTTCGCTGCAGTAAGTAAATAATGGCTTTATATATACATTGTATGTTGTGTTAAGAGTTGCTCTGGAACATCCCCACTTCATTCCTGTTAGACGTTTTAACAGTGAAAGGCGCCTCTCTGCTCTTTGTATTACATTTTCTATTTGTTTGGTCCATGTAAGTTTAGTATCAAATGTAACTCCTAAATACTTTGCTTCCTTTGTTTCTGGTAATTGTTGACCCTCAAAATTTAGTTTTATTTTTAGTGACTTTTTTCTTAGTGAAAAGATTTGGTAGTTTGATTTTGTTGTATTAACAGTCATTAAATTTTCTTTGGTCCACCTTTGTAATTTGGTTAAGGATTGTTGCATGGTTTTTTCTAGTTCTGTACTTTTGCTTTTTGGTTTTGAAGTCCACATTACTAAGTCATCAGCAAATAGTGCACACTTCACTCCTGATTCTTGTATTTGTTGTGGCAGATCATTAATAAATATATTAAAAAGTGTTGTGCTGAGTACTGCGCCTTGTGGTAAGCCACGGTGTACTTGTTTGTATTTAGATATGTTTCTTCCATATCTGGTTGCAATAAAGCGTTGTTAGGAAATGACATAGCCATGAAAACATTGGACCTTGTATCCCTATTTGTTTTACTTTCTTTAGTAGTTTTGTTCTGCATATAGAATCATATGCACTTTGAAAATCAATAAAAACTGATAAATTATCTTCTTTTCTATTGAAGGAGTCTTTGATTTCTTGACTGAGAAGTAAGACTTGTTCATTTGTGGAGTGGAACTCTCTAAATCCAGCTTGACATGGAGAAATTAAATTTTTTGATTCTAGAAACCAATTTAAGCTGTTTGACACCATTCTTTCCATCACTTTTGCTATTATGCTAGTAAGAGCTATTGGTCTATAATTTTTTATTTCTGATGCTGTTTTGTCTTTCTTCAGGAGTGGGACAATTATTGCCTTTTGCCATTCAGCAGGTACAGTGGTTTTCCAGGATAGATTGTAGAGTTTTAGTAGTTGTTGTTTTGCTGTTTTTCCAAGGTTTTTTATGAACTGTGGATGTATGTGATCAGGTCCAGGAGACTTTTTGTTTTTTAGATTACTTATTGCAATGTTTAGTTCTTGCATATTAAAATTTTGAAAAAAGATATTGCACTGAGTGTTAGGATCACATTCTCTTTCTTGTTTGAAATCTTTCTTAAATTCTTTACGTTCCTTTTTATTATTTCTTGTTACTTTATGTGAATTAGCATAATATTTATTGAATGTTTCGGCTATGGCTGCATCATTTGTTAATATTTTATTGTTCTGTATGATAGGTGTGCTGTTGTTTTCTTTCCTATCCTTGACATTTTTTATGAACTTAACCGCCTGCGGTGCCGTAGTAGTAAAAGCGGGCGTTAAACACTACAACAACAACAACAACATTTATGAACTTATGAGCTTTGTTACCATCTGTCCTATAATCCATTTTTTCTAAGAAATTATTAAAGTAATTCTTTTTAGCAGTATTAATTTCTTTTTTTATTGAGGCACATTTCTTCCACCATATTTGTGTATCCGATATGTTTTTTGTTTGTTCAGCTGTATTTCTAGCTATATCCCTTTGCTTTTTCAGTTCTTCTAACTGGGGGTTCCAAAAGGGTTTGAAATTTTTAATTCTTCCCCGAGGAATATGTTTTTTTGCGGTTTCTAGGATGACTTTACAGACATTTTTTTTCAAATGATCTGGTTGGTCATGTAGCTGTGAGTTTGTTATTTAAGTTTATGTTCCAGTTCAGTTTTATATTTGATCCAATCTGCTTTTTTGAAGTTCCAATACAGATTCGTGTGACATTGACTGTTATTTGTATTATCTAGTTTTATATCAGCAATTACTGCTCTGTGACCAGAACTTGAATCTTCAATAACTTGTTTTTTAATTTTTGAAACAATATCTGTTATAGCTAACAAGAGGTCTGGGTTTCTGGCTGCTCCAGAGTAATGTATGAAGGTTGTGGGATCTTCTTTACTATAAATCAGTTCAAAAGTTGTGGTATTCAAAAATTCTTCCACTATCTTCCCTGTAGAATCCACTTTTTCATAACCCCATCTTTTGGAATGAGCATTGAAATCCCCAATTACGATTGTTTTATGTAATTGGTCAATAAGAGAGAGATCTGGTTCATTCCTGGGAGGATTGTAAATACTGTATAAATGTAGATGTGTTTTGTTATCCCAAAAACTTAGCTTTATTAATTCACTTTTATCTGTGTTATCCATTTCTTTAACAATTTCAAAGGAGGATTTAATATCCTTTTTGACTACAACTAATATTCCACTACTTATCTGTCAATTTTTGGGTAGTAGGTGTAGTAGAAAACCAGTAAAATTGAAGTATTTAAGTTGGTCATTTGTTAGATTTGCTTCCTGTATGAAAAATATATTGATATTATAGTGAAATACAATTTTATTCAGTTCTACTCTTTTTGTTTGTGTGAGACCACCCGCATTCCATTGTAGAAGTCTGATGTTAGATCTTCTATTTATATAATGTTTTGGTTCTCGAGAAGTATTCCCCGCCCGGAGATGCGAATGGGGGACTATTTTAACTCTGGAACATTTTACCCCTTGAGTCATATTGCATGAATATAGAAGAGACTTAGCAATAAATGTAACCGCTTTTTAGAGAGCATCATATTTTTATGTTTTGGCGGTCACATCGCTCTCTCACAACCCCCAGAATGCCTGGAGGACCACACCTGTCGTTGGTTTACGGGTCTCACCAACCTGACTGGGAGAGTTATCAAAATAGATTCACCGACCATATCCTCTGATTACCAATCAGAGGACGTATACATGCCATGACAGGTCAGCATGTTATGGGTTAAGGTTTTATAGAGAAATTACAGAAATGGAGAGGTTGGAAAAATAAAGACTCCCTAGCCCTCAGGAACCCTAATAGCATCGGGGTCGGAAGAGAACAAGAGTTAACCAAGGTAAGGTCAGATAGAAAAGTTACAGTGAGGAGCAAAACACCAGTAAGTGGAAGTAATGTTCTGCTCAGCTTGGGTACCTTGTGGTCGCTATTCACATATCCCCTAGACGGAGACCCCTGAGTACAAGGATAAAAAGTGGATGCTATTAATTGAATTCATAAAGGAGAAACACTGAAGAAAAGAGCTGCTGAATGAGAATTGCTGTGCACCAGCCGACAAACATTATGGCATATTTGGAGCATGAGCTCGACACCACTCCAACTGAACTATTAATGATATAGCGTTTGTATCACTGTACTTCATTCAAATACAACACATGTTAAAAACAGAAGACTGGATCAAGTCTTTGTTAAGAAATAATGTGATTTGATGTGATTAAGATGTTTATATTTTTTAATGTCTTGTAAACAATACAATTTTGCTACAAGATACAGCTTTTTATTGTCATAAACAAGTCTGCTTATTTAAGGATTCAAGAATTTTGTTTTGGTTATTACCCATATAAGACGGAATCCCCTTAACACAAAAAGAGCAAGTTGGTAACACTTTGTAACTTCCTTAAATGCTAGTACCCCTCTTCAACAATCTGAAATAGATTCAAAGCAATAGAAGGGAAAGGATACGGCAAAATAAATTAATTAGAAATGAAAATGGCAACATAATTATGGACAACCAGGAGAAAACAGAACTTCTTAATTGCCATTATGCTAAAAAGTCCAGTTAAACTTCACCATGGCCAACCAAACTACATAAACATGAACTATACCTCACATATAATTTTTAATTACTCCTCTACTACAAATATGAAGCTGACGTACCTTTCACAGAAGGAGAACTTAATTTAGCTTTATCGGATCTATACAATTTGGCCACTGGAAATGATATCTATAATGCATTACTACAAAATGTCTCTAAAGAGCTCAATACAGCCCTTCTTTAGCACTTCAATAATATCTGGGAAACGGGTATATTTCTGGAACCCTGGAAAACAGCCATTATAATACCAATACTTAACCCCCCTAAAAAAAAAAAAAAAAAAAAAAAGGCAATGCAAATCATATAGACCCATTTCATTAACATCTTGTCAATCTAAACTGCTTGAAAGAATGGTTCACTATTATAGAGACTTGAAAAGCACAATCCTCTTAGTCCTTCAGAGCTAAGTGGCACAGTTGATGCTTTATTATATTTTACTCAGGAAGTATATTTAGGATTCACAAAAAATGAAATTACAATTGCAGTGATAATAGACTTGGAAGCTGCATTTGACACAACACCTCACAAATCTGTTCTTTTACAACTCATGAAACCTGGAATTAAAGGTAAAATGCTCAAATTTCTATTTTCGTTTCCTACTGGTGGACATATTCAGACTTCTGTCAACAAGCAATTGTCAAGCCTACAAAAACTCCATAGTGGGTTTCCGCAAGGGTCAATGATTAGTCCCACTCTGGCTAATATCATACTTTTTGATTTACCCAAGATGCTGCCTTCACAAGTTAAAATCAGTATATACACTGATGAGATCTCGATATGGTCTGCAAACAGAGACTCAATGAAAGCAGAAACCCTGATGCAGGAAGCAGAGATAGTATCAGTAACTGGGCAAAGAAGTGGAATTTAAATATTTCCTACGAAAAAAAAAAAAAGAAAAAAAAAACTGAATTAAAAGATTATAGACCAAAAATCCTCTTGTATGGACAAGAAATACAGTACAACAGCATACTCAAAATTCTAGGAGTTACCTTCAAATCATTGTTACATGATGTAACAGAAGATCAAACTTATTAAAAATTGTAGCTAGCAAAAAATGGGGAGGCTGACATTACATTAAGATTGTTTTACATTTGAGAGGTAGAATTGGAATTAAAAAAATTGGATGCACAGTTCCAATTCTACCTGTCAAACATTACCCACACACGGTTTGTGTGTTTAAAAACAACAACAATAAGTTTGTTGGCATAAATAAATAATAGTTGTTTTACATTACCCACATCAGAGCAAAGCTAGCATATGGTTGTGAAATGTGGGGCAGTGCAGCAAGTATCAGGGTTGCCAACTCGTACCATAATTATGGGGGCATACAGTAATTTTAATGCTTGTACAATGGTTGCCAACCCGTACGATAATTTGAATGCATGATAGTTCAATATCAACGAAATATAATTTTCACTGGTTTGTCCCACCAGCAAAATGAAGCTAATTACAAATAACTCTACCACTTTTGCCCTCACGGCCTGTCTCCACCACATAGCAACCGTTTCCAACCCTACTAAGCCTGCTACCCTTTATCCTCCAATTGCCAGTGTGTCCAGGTCTGATAATCTTAATGAAGAAGGCACTGTTCAGAAAATTAATGATCAATAGAGAAAACTTGGAATAAGTGATATTCCGTGTGAAATAAAGAACATGCCTGAACCAGACAGTTCCTGGAGTGCTGTTAAACACATGTCACCTTGGTGGAAATACTGATTTCAAAGAACTAGGAGCCTTTGCATTATCAGTGGTTTCCTTGCCCCACATAATCACCTCTTGTGAAAGAGTTTTTTTCTAAACTGGGTTTAATAAAAACCAAAGTTAGAAACAGATTGACACTAGATACGGTAAATGAACTCATTTTGTCGTCTCAGCTTATGAAAGAATGTGGTAGATCTCAAAATCTGCAAGTTATTGAGAAGATGTTAATATAAGTGCTAAAGTTGTAATATTTGAGGTCATCAATCTTGTAAGTGGATATAATGAACATCATTACTCTTATATTGTCATAAGTGTTATACTGATATTTTTATTGTTGTAGCATTTGGTTTATGATGTACGATCATTGAATCCAAATCTATTATTTTGAGTGGCTGGTACGATAATTTTACTTTTAAACGTTGACAACCCTGGCAAGTATGCACTTACAAAAGATTCAAATCATTCAAAATGCAGTTTTGGGGTTGTGCCTGGGAGTACTAAAAACTACTCCAATAAGTGTAATGGAAATAGAACTTAATGTAATGCCTATTCATTTTCACGTACAAAAACAAATTTGGATTCAATACCCAAGACTTCATGTAGCTGCCAGACATAAGTTTCCAATCAAATATGGAGACAGCAACTTGATAAAACTGTACAGACTTCAAAATCATCCACAACCTCTTCCCCTGGAATACAATGTAATAGCAGCTGTTAAAATACTGAATGAAATACCTCCATGGAAATGGTGCACTCCAAAATTTAATGCTAAACTTCCATGTAATTACACTAAGACAGACCAGGGAACACATGCCACAGTTAAGTGCTAGGGAACAAATTGCCAACAATTATGAGGGATACCTGCACATTTACACGGATGGATCCCAATAAAAATATATAATATAATAAAATATACACTATATCATAAGCAGGATTCATATTTAAAACATTACTGCACTACATGCAAGACTATAATGAAGCAAATACAAGGCAAACAATAGACTACTCCACGTGTTTCACAGCAGGAAGCAGCGAGCAGAAAGAGCTCCGTGTACCTCACTTAATGCCCCCTCCACAAACAAACTTAACCAGGTGACGTCATGAGAGCACTGCACAGTACAAAAATAGGGAAATAGTAAAAACCCACATACCTGTGAAGATAAATATATTTCAAAAATATGTGTGGCAAGGTACAAATATTGGTGAAGTGCCACTTCACCTACTTCCCCTGAATAGCCGTCCCTGAGATAGAATTCACAAACAGTTGGTTGACATTATGGAACACAAATATCTTATTATTTATTTATGCCAATAAACTTACTGTTGGTGTTTTTAAACACAGAAGCCGTGTGTTTCTGGTCACAGCTATTTACCCTGTGACAGAGACTTTGGCCTTTTTGAAAAGAGACAGAGGACCCAGAAATGTGTTTACCCCTTCAGAATGGATTAGTGTAATCTCGCAATCAAGACTTAAACATCCATTCAAAGTAACTGAAATGAAGCAACATGACTTTGTTTCTGCACAGCCATTATTGGCTGAAACATGTAATAGAAAGTTTTCTGAACATGGCAAGTCTGCAGTTAATTTTAGTAAAGTTTCATATTTAAAACTTACTAAGGATCACCTATGGAAATACTTTTTTACACATTCACAGTCACAGCTAGAGGGTTATCGATCAGTAATATCATTAAGGGAAGTATACATAGAGAGAAACACACGTTTGCTCTTGCTAACATTATGCTTCCTGTCAAGTACAACACTGCATGGTCAATCAAAGCCGGTAAACTGAAAGTTATCAAAGAGTTGCTAATATATGTGCCACCCATGCTTCACATCTTCAACGGTCTCACTTCTGAAGCTGATCTGGAAAGACATGATGCTGATGATTAGGGCTAGGAAGTTCATGCATTTTGCATGTTTTTTCATAGGGGTTAAAAATGTATGCTTTTACATTATGTACACGAATTATGGAATTTTAAGTTATTTGGACGTGATTTTATAGTGCATATAACTGCATATTTTCTTGATTTTGATAAATGCATATTATTTCAATACTATAGCCTCTATATAGCATATTTTAATGATTTTTTTTTTTCCCACCTAGATAATATTTTTTATATTGGTAGTGTTGCATATGATGATGTAACTCGCGAGGTGGCGAGAAGCAATGCTGAGTCATGTTGTTATGCAGTGAATCCCCTGTTTCCATCCGTTCATTATATGTATGTGCGTAGAGAATAATCAGTGCGTTATCTGAGAGGTTTATATTAACAAAGATAAAGCGCAGGTCAACGTTTTGAGCAGCACGATTATAGCAACGCTTGCCTCTGTGTGGTCTTCAAACGTAACATTCCCTCCAAATTAAATTAGGCATATAACATGTTAAAAAGCTCTTCAAATACCGAAAATAAAACCGACTTAGAGTGCTAGATTAATTAATTTACAGAAAGAGTTTCGGGTGATTTAATATCTACAGATAATAGGACACTGTTTTGTGGAGCGTGTGACAAAAATATAGGGAGTGAGAAAAGATTTCAAATAGTTCAGCACATAAACACAGCAAAACGTAAGGAGAATTTAATCAGAAAACTTGCAAACAAATAACCTCTTCTAAAACAATTAGTAGAGTGTTTAGGAAGTAGGGTTACTGAATTTTCCTATGACTTGTGCCAAGCATTTTTAGCTGCTGATATTCCCTTGTTCAAAATTAATAATCCAATATTTAAAAACTTTCTTGCCAAATGTACTCAACAACATGTGCCTGAAGAAAGTACACTGCGTAAGACTTATGTAGGGCATTGTTTCAATAATGTATTGTCAAATATACAAAATTTAGTGGATCAGTTTGTGTGGTTGTCTGTTGATGAAACCTCTGATTCTGAACGCCGTTCTATTGCTAATGTAATCGTGGGTGCCTTAAATATTGAACAAAAGACTACAGCTTATCTCCTTAATATGTGCAAATGGTCGGCCACTGACAATGTAACTGTGACACAGTTTGTGATGGACTCTTTGAAATTACAATGCCCATGTGGAATCGAATACAACTGGTTGCTTTTATTTGTTACCTTATATGGTAAAATCAGGAAATACTCTGAAAGATATTTTTCCTAACTTAATTCATATAACTTGTTAGGCACACGCTCTTCATCGAATTTCTGAGACAACACGCGATTCTTTCCCACTGGTAGATAGATTTGTGTCCAGTACAAAGAGAATTTTTGTTAAATCTCCTAAAAGAGTTAAGTTGTTTAGATCAACAGCACCTAATATCCGACTTCCTCCTGCACCAGTGTTAACTCGATGGGGAACACGGGTCGATGCAGTTTTATATTATGCTGAGCACATAGAAATAATCGAAGAGGTTGTTAATTCATTGGACTCGAACAATGCTTCATCAATACAAAGTATACAAAATATTCTGTCAGGCACTGGGTTAAAGAAGGATCTTAGTTTCATATCTGCCCATTTTTCTTTCTTACCAACAGCCATAACGGCATTAGAAGCTGTAGGATTTCCTTTACATGAATCACTTACTGTGCTTGAAAAAACAATATGTGATCTAAGTTCGGTTCCTGGTAGCATAGGACAAAAAGTGAAAGAGAAAGTGAATTATGTAATTTCAAAAAATTCTGGTTATAAAGAGATGTGCGATATTCGAGACATCCTCGAAAGAAAACCATCTGTCACACCAAGAGAGTTGACTCTCTCTGTGAAACAGTTAACATCATGTAAATATGCCCCATAACATTTTGTGACATGTAAAGAAGTTTTTCACGTTACAAAAGTGTTTTGCCAGACAATAGACAATGTTTTACTGTTGAAAATTTGTGTAGTGTTGGTTGTGAACTGTAATTTAGCAGTTAATACTAGCAACGGAACCACCTCTGCTTCAACCTCTAAGGAATAAGGTAACTTTATTATTTACACTAACTCGTCTACTGCAAAGGGACATGAACTGTTCTAATGAAATAGTGCATATTTCTTGGCATATTTTGAAGTTTTTAAGAGCATATTTGCATGCATATTTCAGTGTTTTTTAGGGCATGAACTTCCGAGCCGTACTGATGATGTTGTCACTGATATACCTGATTATGTGTAATCTCGATGTTTTCTTTTTTGTAATTCACGAGTAGTTAATAAAGGTACATTTCACTTATATTCATGTACTGGTATGTTTTGTTCTGATGTTGAAAGTGATTTTCTGAAATCCACTGCTATATTTTTGTGCAACAGTGGTCTAACCCATATCATGATGTGTCATGCACCAAGATTTCATTAATTTAGACATGTAATTGTATGTTAAGACAGCTTATTTCGTATATAACAGATGAGCAAGGTTCAGAGGTAAATACTGATGTAGATAAATAGCTGTACCAGTAACATCTGAGGAACTAGTGAAGGTCAACTTTGCAGTATAATATCTCAATTTCAATATCAACAGGGCTAGACCACTGTTGCCCTCAGCCTTTCAATTTCAAATAAATGTATACAAAAAGAAAACGCTCAGTCAGTTTGTTGACTTCATCTAGATTGTAGTCACATTTCATTTAATGAGTATAAGCATTTACAGATTAAAAATTCCTTAAGTCTTTTTTTAAATATTTTTTTCTGCTGTTTTAATAGGTATTGGTCATTTATTGCACATAATTGTGCCAAAAGTATAGGTATTGTAAACCAATGTGAACATTGTCATAATCCGAACAGCTAACTTGATAAATGCCAGACTATAATTTGGAATTTTGACCTTTTTAGAAAAATTAAGGAAATTTTTTATATTTTTATATGTCATACTTATTCCATGCTCTAAAAATTTCTGTAATTCTTTTTTATTAGCCCAAGTGTGGTAAGTAAACTTTTTAAAATTACAGTTGCCTTTTTTTTTGTGTAGAAGCTTCATTTACAGCCTTTTGATATTTAAATTTCTGCATATTTTTATATAAAAAAACCTGTATTAAAACCATTAATTAATGCATTGTTGGTAATGTGTTTATATTCTTGGTTAAATTCTTTATTAAGAGGTATATTTATCAACCTATAAATTAAACTGTTGAAAACTGCAAATTTATGTGTTGGAGGATTAAAGCTTTTATTTTTTTAAGTAATTATTATGTTATGGCTTTCTATAAATGCCAAAATTCAATTTATTTTTAAGTGTCATTATATTTAAATCCAGAAATGGAAGACAACCATGGTTTTCAGTTTCTAAAGTGAATTTTAAGGCTTTATCTTGTAAATTTAAAAGTTCTAAATCATCATCGATCTATTTGTCAGGTATGACAGCCATAATGTTATCCATTTATCTATACCAGGTTTTAAAAATTAAATTTTAAGGTTTAACCATACTTGCATTTATTCTTTACAGCTTGTAGTGGTTATGATAAAAACTTGCTAGCCAAATATATAATTTGGGCACGGGAAACTGACACACAGATACACAAATCACAACACACTACACTACACAATGTCAACAAAAACACAAAGTAACACAAATACGCACTTAAGCCGGGGGAAATCCCAACACGACAACGAAACAAAATACCACACTAGGCTGATGAGGGGTTTCCCTTAACAGCCCGGGCATGTTGTAAGCATGCCCAAATAAACATTTTTGAATTGAATTGAATATAATTTGGCCCAGTCATGGCTAAATGTACGAGAACAGTCCAGAAAGTAATCTCCGTTTGGAAATAAAAATTAAACCAGTCGAGATATAAAACATGTATTATTATATCTGAAAACTAGAACATTTTATCTATTTTTCCACATATTCTCCGAGCAAATGCAAGCATTGTTATGCCTTTTAACAGTCTATGAAATACCTTCTGCATAACACTCTGCCACCTGTGAACATAGCCCACCAGTCACAGCATGATGAAGCTCTTCGTCATTGGCAAAGCTCTGAGATGCAAGCCACTGTTTCATGTATGGGAACAGATGGAAATCACTGGGACCTAAGTCAGGGCTGTAGGGGGGATGGTCAAAACATTCCACTTGAAACTGTCCAAAAGTTCATTTGTTCTTCGAGCTGTGTGCGGGTGAGCATTACAGAAACACAACACCAGATGTCAGAAGACCACAATGCTTGTTTTGAATTGCCCTTCTTAGTCTTTTCAACATTTCAGAATTGACAATAGTGCCACATCCATAATTTCAACGAGCAAGATGCCCTTGACATCTCAAAAAACCTTAGCCATGACTTTCCTTGCAGACAATGTTTGGCAGGCTTTCTTTGGCTTGCTTGGAGAAGCGGTATGACCCCATTGCATTGATGGCTGTTTTGTCTCAACATACACCCATGTCTCATCGCCAGTAACAATTCTGTTAAAAAATTCTTCTCCTTCAGTGGCATACCGAGAAAGAAAATGTATGGCACAACTCATTCTTTTGGTTTTGTCATTGTTGGTCAGCAGTTTTGGTACCCAATAAGCACAAAACTTGCGATAGCCTAGGCGTTTGGTCATGCAAAAGACTTCAAGAAATTTCCTGAAAATGATCAGAAAGTTCCATTATCATGAACCGACGGTTCTCCCAAACTTTTCCATCCACTTTGTTTACCAGGTCATCATTGACAAGAGTAGGCCTACCACTTCTGTTTTCTTCATGAATGTTTGTTCTTCCGTTTTTAAAACTCGTACCCATTGACGGACAACACCTTCACTCATAAAGTTAGGACCATATACTGCACATAATTCATGATGAATTTTGGCTGCTGAGTGATGTTTTGCCAAAAGAAATCTTATAACACCACATACCTCACACTTGACAGGATTTTCTATTGTGGCACTCATGTTTTGAGATTATATCTATCAAATGCGCTACTGTACGATGCTCTCTCTTAGACAGCTAGAAACATACTGATCACTGCGCACATTGATATGCAGATGACGGCCCTGCCCCCAACACTTCCCATGCTACGCACAAACGGCAATTACTTTCTGGACCGCCCTCGCATGTCCATAGGGTATTACCATTTGTTGTTTTGCTATGAACCAAATCTGACAGACCTTGATTGAAACTGAAGTTAGTTGAAATGCTTGAATTACCATGAATGTAGTCTGCGTTTTCAAGTGTGTATACTCACATAAGTTGAGACCAGCTACTGAGTGTACTACCAATGCCTAAGCTATCTTTGGAGATCCACTGCAACCATTGCCAGAATTCTATGCTTATTTTAAATTCTGATTAAACACAATGCAAAATTATTCTTTCAAACTAAAGGAAATGGAAGTTCGCATTGTATAAAGGTCCCTAATTATGCAACATTTGGCAGGGCCAAAAACTGTTGAATGTGAAATCTGTATGTGGGCAACTGTTATAGTAGCCTTGACAAATGCTAATATAAATTCTTCCCCCTCTCCCACTCTAAAAGCAGACATTGCTATAACAAAGTAAGTAATAATTTTATTACTGCTTAAGATATTTTGTTGATCACAAGTACAATCTGAAAATCTGAAATATTTGTATAAAATAGTGAAGCCTAATACATTGCTAAGTATC
Organism: Tenodera sinensis; assembly: GCA_030765045.1. Taxonomy (NCBI): domain Eukaryota; kingdom Metazoa; phylum Arthropoda; class Insecta; order Mantodea; family Mantidae; genus Tenodera; species Tenodera sinensis. Next base: position 157,348,319 of record CM060962.1, read on the forward strand.
TGCTGCACACTACTTTTCTTATATCATCTAATGAACTGAAGAAAGTATCTGAACGAAGCATTCTTACGCTGATATGGTCTTATTAAGAGGTCAGCATATAATTTTATAAATAAATGTTTCTGCAGGAGGATTGTTTATCATGTCCAGTTTTATATCATAAGCATGAATAACTTTGATTTAGGTTATTTCTTTTTTCTTTTGCAGTCATGAGATCTCCAGAGGATAAGAATGAGCTAAGTATGCAAGAAATATATTGCATACAAGATTCTGATTATGACAAATTACTAGCAGAGAAGGAGAAAGCATTGGATGTACTGTGTAAGAAGCTTTCAGAAGCTGAAAATAAAATATTAGAACTTTCCAGCACTGTGGAATCTCATGCAAACTGCACTTCAGTTTTGAGAGAAATGAAATTAATGCTACATCCACTACTGGAACAGCTTCCCAGTATAGAAGAGTTTAAGTTAGAAAATGTAGCTGTGATGGAGAAAAATGCAATGCTGTTGCATTTGAAAGAAAAGCTTCCAGCTGATAAAATGGTTGCACATTTTGAAGCGACACCAGAGATTACATCAGCTATAGGATCTCATTCACAAGTAGAGGAGAAAGAAATGCATTCACAGTGCATGCAGAGTCACAGAGACAAAGATGCATTACTGTTGTATTTGGAAGAAAAACTTGCAGCTGATGAAATATTTGCAGTTTTCAAACTAACTCCAGAGTATATATCAGCTATAGGGCAGCACATGTCTGAAGAAACTGAAAACAATGCAGGAGGAGAATCAAAGGCAAACAATTCAGTGATTACTAAAGATTTGGATGAAGTTAAAGAAGACATATTAAAACACAAGCTAAACAAATCTGAGGTAGAACTCATTGAGATGAAAAGAATAAATGAAGAACTTGCTGTATGTGCTAATCCTTTGAAGCAAGAGGAAACTGTCATTTGTTTAAACAATGAACTTGCTATTAGTCAGATGACATTAGCAAGCATGGAAGGAAAGTATTCCCTTCTGAATGATGTTCTCAGTAACAAAGATTTAGAAATTGAAATAATAAAAGAAAAATGTAATGATATGATAAACGAAGTCACAAAGTGTGCTGAACTCAAAGAAGTTCATGCCAAATGCACAGATATGCTTAAGGAGAAAGAGCACCTTATATCGGTCCTTCAGCAGGAACTGATAAACAGTGGCAAATATTTGACTGAAGTGGAAGAAAAATCATTTGAAATATCAAGGGAAAAGGAAGCAAGCCTTAAGCTTCTACAGGAAATGAGGAGTGAAATAGAGAAGAAAAAAGCAGAAATAGAAAGAATGAAGGAGGTAAATGAAATAAATACTGAAGTCCTGAAACAAAAGAATGAGGACATATTATTGCTTGAGGAGAAACTATCCGGTAAAGAGCTGTTTATTACAGAGTTGGAAGCTGATCGTGGTGACATGTCTAATGCATTGAAAAGCAAAGAAGAATTAATTGTTCTGCTGCAGAAAGAATTAAAAGAAACAGCCAAGAAGCAAGAGGAAACTGTCATTTGTTTAAAGAATGAACTTGCTATTACTCAAATGTTATTGGCAAGCATGGAAGGAAAGTATTCCCTTCTGAATGATGTTCTCAGTAACAAGGATTTAGACATAGAGGTAATAAAAGAAAAATGTAATGATATGATAAACGAAGTTACAATGTTTGCTGAACTGAAAGAAGTTCATGCCAAATGCACAGATATGCTTAAGGAGAAAGAGCATCTTATATCATCCCTTCAACAGGAGCTGATAAACAGTGGCAAATATTTGGCTGAAGTCGAAGAAAAATCATTTGAAATATCAAGGGAAAAGGAAGAAAGCCTTAAGCTTCTACAAAAAATGAGGAGTGAAATAGAGAAGAAAAAAGCAGAAATAGAAAGAATGAAGGAAGTAAATGAAATAAATACTGAAGCCCTGAAACAAAAGAATGAGGACATATTATTGCTTGAGGAGAAACTTTCCTGTAAAGAGCTGCTTATTACAGAGTTGGAAGCTGATCACGGTGACATGTCTAATGCATTGAAAAGCAAAGAAAAATCACTTGTTCTGTTGCAGGAAGAACTAAAAGAAACAGCTAAGAAGCAAGAGGAAGTTGTCATTTGTTTAAAGAATGAACTTGCAGTTAGTCGGAGGTCATTAGCAAGCATGGAAGGAAAGTATTCCCTTCTAACTGATGTTCTCAGTAACAAGGATTTAGACATAGAGGTAATGAAAGAAAAATGTAATGATATGATAAACGATGTCACAATGTTTGCTGAACTGAAACAAGTTCATGCCAAATGCACAGATATGCTTAAGGAGAAAGAGCATCTTATATCATCCCTTCAAAAGGATGGAGCGTGCAGTAAGAGAGAATTGGAAGTGCTATTAAATGAAAATAGAACTCTAATGAAAACCTGTAAGGAGCTGGAGGATTCACTGAATGAATATGAAACTTCTTTGAAGCAACTAAGGTGTGAAAATGTTAACCTTAAATCTGAACTTCAGGAGAAGGAGCACCTTATATCATCCCTTCAACAAGAGCCGATAAACAGTAGCAAATATTTGGCTGAATTGAACAAAAAATCATTTGAAGTGTCAAGGGAAAATGAAGAAAGCCTTAAGCTTTTACAGGAAATGAGGAGCGAAATAGGGAAGAAAAAAGCAGAAATAGAAAGAATGAAGGAAGTAAATGAAATAAATACTGAAGCTCTGAAACAAAAGAATGAGGACATATTATTGCTTGAGGAGAAACTTTCCAGGAAAGAGACGTTTATTACAAAGTTGGAAGCTAATCACATCGACATGGCAAATGCATTGGAAAGCAAAGAAGTCTCACTTATTTTGTTGCAGGAAGAATTAAAAGAAACAGCCAAGAAGCAAGAGGAAACTGTCATTTGTTTAAAGAATGAACTTGCTGATAGTTGGAGGTCATTAGCAAGCATGGAAGGAAAGTATTCCCTTCTGAATGATGTTCTCAGTAACAAGGATTTAGAAATAGAGGTAATAAAAGAAAAATGTAATGATATGATAAACGAAGTCACAAAGTTTGCTGAACTGAAAGAAGTTCATGCCAAATGCACAGATATGCTTAAGGAGAAAGAGCACCTTATATCGGCCCTTCAACAGGAGCTGATAAACAGTGGCAAATATTTGACTGAAGTGGAAGAAAAATCATTTGAAATATCAAGGGAAAAGGAAGAAAGCCTTAAGCTTTTACAGGAAATGAGGAGTGAAATAGAGAAGAAAACAGCAGAAATAGAAAGAATGAAAGAAGGAAATGAAATAAGTACTCCAGCTCTGAAACAAAAGAATAAGGATATATTATTGCTTGAGGAGAAACTTTCCAGGAAAGAGACGCTTATTACAGAGCTGGAAGCTAATCACATTGACACGACAAATGCGATGAAAGGCAAAGAAGAATCACTTGTTCTGTTGCAGGAAGAGTTAAAAGAAACAGCTAAGAAGCAAGAGGAAGTTGTCATTTGTTTAAAGAATGAACTTGCTGTTAGTCACAGGTCATTAACAAGCATGGAAGGAAAGTATTCCCTTCTGACTGATGTTCTCAGTAACAAGGATTTAGAAATTGAAGTAACGGAAGAAAAATGTAATGCTCTGATAAACGAAGTCACAATGTTTGCTGAACTGAAAGAAGTTCATGCCAAATGCACAGATATGCTTAAGGAGAAAGAGCATCTTATATCATCCCTTCAAAAGGACGGAGCGTGCAGTAAGAGAGAATTGGAAGTGCTAGAAAATGAAAATGGAACTCTAATGAAAACCTGTAAGGAGCTGGAGGATTCACTGAAAGAATATGAAACTTCTTTGAAGCAACTAAGGTGTGAAAATGTTAACCTTAAATCTGAACTTCAGGAGAAGGAGCACCTTATATCATCCCTTCAACAAGAGCTG